>JBBBDQ010000389.1:1050000-1360000 GCA_037127315.1 Ascarosepion bandense | reverse complement strand
TAGAGACTAAATCACTTTTAGTGGGAATAATTAACCTCGTTTGTAATTAATTTTAAACAATTGTTTATGATCCTTAAAAAACATAGGCGTCCTTAATGGAAACTCTTCCTATACTATCAGAAATATTTAAATCAAATGCAAATTTGTCCATATCAGACAATGTGTTTTTAGTTCTATCTACTATATAATTTTGTTTTTAAGAAAATTTATTTAGTGTAAGGGTTTACACTTGTAGATGTTGTGTGATTTATTAGTCCTAATGTCATATTTTAATAAATTATGGAAACTAAATTGAAAATATCTTTCACAAACGGGTCCAAGAAATTTTACAAAAAAAAGATGGTTTCCATTTGGTCTGGAGGTTGTAATACTCCGCAGGGTTATTAGAAGTTTTACTCAACTGGAGGTAAAAGTAGGTTTTCTTTTCTCAACAAATTCTCAATTTCTTTTCTGTGAAAGAGATGATGGAGAATTGAAGATTTGGATATGGAAATTTTTTAGGAATATTACGGAGTGAACTTATTTATAATGAATTATTATTTTGTAAAACTTTATCCGGGATTAGATCCGAAAGAGCTCAACTACAGTTGATAAGGGCAATAGATATTTAAATCGAAACAGAAAGTGGCATGTTGTTAAAATTCCATGGAAGATGTAGCTAATATTAATATTATTAATATAAAAAAACGATCCAGCTAGAGGGTTCGATATAAATAGAATTATCTAAACTGCGTCTAGAGATTATATGCAAGTAATGAATTGGTATAAAGAGTTGCGTTTTTAATGTTAAAAGTCCTTTTATGATGTTGTTTAGAGTTTGCTCAATACAATTAACTTAGATATATAGTGATAAAAAAACTATTGTTTTGGTTAGAAAAATTTTACTAAGTTAACAAAACAGACTATTTTGACTGTCAGTAGTTTATTTTCAACTATTCATTTTGATACTTTTACATTATTATACCTTTTAAAACTATTGTAAAAAATAATATGAAAAGGTTTTAGAACAAATGTGTCAATTTCTTAAAGGAAAACATTAAAAAAATTGTTTTAAAAATAAAAGATATATTAACAAAAAAATAATAAGAACTTTCTAAATTTATTGCACAAATTGCACAAATGCTTCTTTCCTTTTAACTCTTAGCCGCCTATTGTCAACATCTGATGTTAGATTTGTAATTTTGGAATGCTGGTAAGTTGTGTTGCTTACAACCTATCCTCAAGCCCATCTATCAGGCTCATCTTACAAACCTATCCTCAAGCCCATCTATCAGGCTCATCTTACAAACCTATCCTCAAGCCCATCTATCAGGCTCATCTTACAAACCTATCCTCAAGCCCATCTATCAGGCTCATCTTACAAACCTATCCTCAAGCCCATCTATCAGGCTCATCTTACAAACCTATCCTCAAGCCCATCTATCAGGCTCATCTTACAAACCTATCCTCAAGCCCATCTATCAGGCTCATCTTACAAACCTATCCTCAAGCCCCTCTATCAGGCTCATCTTACAAACCTATCCTCAAGCCCCTCTATCAGGCTCATCTTACAAACCTATCCTCAAGCCCATCTATCAGGCTCATCTTACAAACATATCCTCAAGCCCATCTACAGGCTCATCGAGGGTTATCCTTGATTCGTCTGTAAAAACACTTTACTGAAATCAGTTTTCATGTATTTTTCCCTGCTGCAATCTTCTTTCTTTATGTTATTTTGTTAAAATGGTTTTCTCTATTTGATTTTTATATCAACAAACTTCCTTAATGCTTTACACCTTGTTTCCCTTGACACCATATGAGCTCCACTAACCTCAAATATGAACGCTCTTGATGCATTTGTGTTTCTTATTAATTCGCTTCAGATATGTGATAGATCTCGCTTTGTTAAATTCCTGAATTCAGCCTGAGACTTTTTTTCCTTGGTTGAATTCCCATTTGATATATTTTGTTGCTTGTTCGATGATCCCTTTTCAAATCCTTAGAAATTTAAAGCGAAGACTTTCTTTTGATAATTTCTTTGATTATATAATTCTTTTCATTCATTGTTAGTTCTTTTTTACGTGCCATAAAACTAAATTCTAGTTCTTGCAAATAGTTTATTGGCACTGCAAATTGCTATAATTACTAAAAACAAATACTAAATATCAATCTGAAAAATGTATATTTTGTTCAAATAAAACTTCGAAAATCACATGTGTTGGATAATAATTTCTGCGAAGTAAATTCACTTTGTCAGCGATCGTTTATATGGAAAATTCAAAAAGAAATTCATACACCGGATGTTCACTTAAAAAGCTGCGGAAAGAAATAAAAAACAGTGGGAGGGTGAGATAATAAATAGACATTAGCTTGTTGGGATAGACTAAGTTATCCACCCCTGGTTACAGGTCAGTAAACTTGGAACAATCCAATATCTGAGAACTAGCCGATCAGTGCTTCTAATTGCAATGTAAGCAATCTTATTTGCCTAAGCCTACTTTAGCGACAAAATTCAACGAGCCGATCTTCAACTTCCAAAACATATAAAAGCCACACTTTCGAATCAAATTTCAGTGGACCCCAAGTGCTAGCCGAATCCACGCTGGTCTTCTTCAACACACTCGACCAGCCACACTTTACTTTCGCGCGCTATCATCCTAAGTGCTAATAGATTTTGGGGACATTCACTTCATTCTTCACATACTGAAAGACCTTTCCTCTCACTACCGTCAAGACCTTTGTCTACTTGCTTTCAAAAATATTCTTTGACTATTTCTCGATCACCTATATTTTAAACTCCGTGAAGTTTTATTCAGACTTATATTCATACTAATACTGATTACCGTGACGTAACACAAAAATGAATACTGAATATTCTATAATTTAAAGATTAAAAAAATTTGTCAACTTCAAATATTTTCGGTAAGGTACGTAAATCTCATTTCTGTTTCTCCAACCTACATGACGTGCAAATCTACGAACATTCGCCTCACCGGACTTCGGTTGTATTTTTGTAACGAATCGAACTTTCGTCAATGAAACAAAAGTTTAGGATATTTCTTTCTTGATTATTTCATGTTAAAAATCATCTTAATATTACTCGTCATTTCGACATCACAGGTCAATCTTCATATGTGAATTAATTGTATTTCTTGAACTGTTTAAACGTTTTTTTGTTTATATAAAAATTATTTTTGTTACATTTGTTTGCTCAACCAGTTGTTTGAGTTTATCATTTATACATTTTGTCTGGATTGTCGTTTCTTGTGATAAAATATAAAAATAATTGTGAACTTGGTTAAGAACACGCACTCAGCCTTAAAACCCTTACTTAACATTAAACCTACAACCATATGTCCTCTACAAGCTTATGTAAGAGCATAGGTGTCTAGATGTTGTTACAGAGGCTAGCAAAAAGAAAGAGAAAATGGGAAGATTCAAACTCGATCTTTGAAAAGGACATTTGAAGATTACATGTGAAAAGAAATAAAAAATCAGTGTGTCACGGAAACAGAAGTGAAGAATTTGAAGCGGGAAGTGTGGAAAGATAGGGAAAGAATTATAGGAGAGAAAGGGGAAAAAAGGAGAAATAAAAAAAGAAGAAAGAGAGGAAAATTCCATTGGATAAGCAGCCGTGACAATTTTTAGCCAAGGAGAATAGAAAGAAATGTAAAAATACATAAAAAGAAAAAGAAAAAAAAGTGGAAAGGAGGAACGAAGAAAATAGATAACATGACAATATTATGCTTTGCCAAAAGCTTTTCAAACTTTTTAGGTTAAAAACTATATGGTCCGACTAGTGTTGAGATCAAATTTATTTCCTTTAAAATCTACCACGTGAATAAAAGGAAAGAACGGAAAAGGAATATTGTATTGATAGGGTGTATAAATAAATAAAAAAGTAAATATATAAAAATATATATAAAAAAAGAAAAGAAAAATACCTAAGACAAAGGAATTAGATGTTATAGGGAATAATAAAAATACAAAAAGTTGTAAATTAGATTACAGTTACTTTTAAGCGGCCTCAATATCTCAGTAAATCATATGATAACACATCAGTCAGTAAGTCCCGGGCCTGACATAGATGACGCCGCTAATAAAAAGTCAATATAATTTTTATCAAGTACTAAACTTCAAATGGCACGTGACAAAATGTAGGCCCAGTCGGATTATTAGTTTATAAATTACAGTTATTTAAGTGAAGCTAAATTTTCAAACCAAAGAAAAATCTGAATTTCGTGTGTTGATAAAGCATAAGCTTTTTGAGAGAAAAATACTGCTCAAGCAATAATGAATGCAAGATAATCCTAAACCATGATAAGCTGTTGTTTGCTGAATAAATGAAGCAGCGTATAGCATCCCTGAGTGATGTGTTATCATATGATTTACTGAGATATTGAGGCTGCTTAAAAGTAACTGTAATCTAAATTAAAACTTTTTGTATTTTTATGATTCCCTATAACATCTAATTCCTTTGTCTTAGGTATTTTTCTTTTCTTTTTTGATAAGTGTTATTGGGACTCTGCTCCCTCGGAAACAATGAGGTGGTATGATCACATTTAACGCTGTCGTACAAACGATGCTGAACACTCAGTTCGCCCAAAATTGGCAGTTGTTCCAGAAAATTCCAAAAATATCAACAAACTAATTTTGGCCGATAACAAATTGAAGTTGCGTGAGATAGCAGTGGAACTGAACATATCAGAAGACAGTATATTCACCATTTTGTGTGAACATTTCTTAAGAAGAAAGCTGTAATTAAAGCTGGTGCCGCGTTTACTCTCAGTCAAAAGCACCAACGCGGCAGTCAGCTGCATAGAAGGTGCAAGTCGTTCAAAGCGATTAAAAACAAAAACATCAGTAGACAAGGTTTTGTCCTCCATATTTTCGGTTACGCAAGGTATTTTGTTCATCGATTATTTTGAGTAATGATCAATCATCAATATCAAATATTATGCTCATTATTGGTGGGTTTGAAGGAAGAAATCGTCAAAGAACGGCAACAAAAGAAGAAAAAGTGATGTTTCACCAAGACAACGCACCGTGTCACAAGTCGATCGAAACGATGGTAAAACTAGATGAATTGCACTTCGAATTTCTTCGTCATCCAACCTATTATCAGGCTTTATCGGAGTCACGCGTCCGACTATTATAGGCACCTTTTCGCCTCTGTCGTAATGAATGCAAGATAATCCTAAACCATGATAAGCTGCTGTTTGCTGAATAAATGAAGCAACGTATAGCATCCCGCAAGTTCGACTTGAAAGATTACTAGTGGCTGAAAAATGTGTTAAATAAAAGAAGCCCTCAATTCATGCTTTAACAAATGAAATTGAGGTCCTCGTATCTTCAGCAGACAAGGCTGAATGTCTTGCTCGCAGATTCTCCACCAACTCAAATTTTGATTTGTCTGGTGCATCCGCACTCGACTTCAACTAGAACTGAGGCTCAACTGACTGACGCTTACATTACCCACTTTCTGGCCTCTAACAAAATTTCAAAGCTTGACCCCCATAAAGCAAGCGAACGTGGCGGAATCCCAATCATTGTCATGAAGAAATGTGCTCTTGAACTCTCCTCTCTCTTCCTCTAACTTTACAACTACTGCCTCTCTGCTTCCTGCTTTTCTGCCTGCTTGAATTTCTCTTCTGTGATTCAAGAACGCTTGAGAAAAGTCAGACTCCTCTAATTATCGCCATATCAGCCTCCTACCGATTTTTGACAAAGTGTTCAAGGCTTTTATCAATGCTGAATTGGTTTAGCATTCCACAGCCCACGGCCTCTTTTCCGATAAATAAACTGCTGAAATGGCTCGTAAATTTTAATGTTTCCGAAAAGAAGATGCCTTCCTTTAACCACTTTAGATAACCGCTCCTACCCACCATCAGCATAGATCAGGCTGGTCTTCTTGAAAGGAAAACACTGCACCTCCTCGGCGTAACTCTTTCAGCCGAGCTCAAGTGGGATGACTACATTGAATCTATCGCTAAATATGCTGCTAGGAAGGTTGGTTCACTTTGTAGGGCCAAGTAGTTTTTCTCGTCTGAATCCATCTTACATATATATAAATCTACCATCCGCCTGTGCATTGAGTACTGCTGAGATATCTTGTCGGGTGACCCCGCTATTCATTTCTAGGTTGTTTACAAAATCCAGCGGCGAATCTGCAATAATTGATCCCGACCTGGTAGTTCAAATCCAGTCACTTTTTCACCGATGCAATGTGGTTTCACTCTATCTCTCCTGCACATACTTTCACAGCTTCTGCTCCAATGAGTTTAGCTCGCTGGTGCCCCCTCTGCACAAATTTAGTCGAGCTACTAGAATAGCAACAAGGTCCCACCCTTTTACAGTAAACCCGTTCAAATTTAACCACAACTTTCACTCTTACAGCTTCTTTGCCCGAATTTCCCATTTCTTATACTTGCTTGCCTGATAGCTACGATCTCCATAGATTCTTTTTAATCATATCACCCCGAGATTTGAAATGCAATGTCAGTTGCCATCTTTTATCACCTTGATTAGCATCCTTTCCTGACAACCCTTGTAACCTGTTCTTATTCCTTTTCACTCTACTCTCATGCAGCCCCTTTCAAACCAGTGTTATCCTTCTCTCACACATTCTTTGACACTCCCACGTAACTTGTTTATACATGCGTACATACACCAATATTCGCTTAAATAAACCCACATACATTTACATATGCACATACGTATATCTACGGACACATACACATGTACAAAAACACCCACGCATACAAACATGCAAACATATACACACACGCATATATATATATATATATAAAGAAATTATTTAATAAGTAATAAAATATGAACTAGGAAGGGAAGGCTTAAGGTGTTAGTAAAATAGGCTTTAAGAATTAAGGGCTTGGGAATGTATTAAATAGTAGAAGAATTGTTAAGGGGTGCATTTCGAGGATTAGAAAAATAAAATTTATAAAATATGATCAGGTGTTACTCAAATGACATAATCAGAAAAATTACGGGCTAAAAGAGTTTGTTCCATATGGTTGTTGTAATTAATACTACAGTGATTAAGAAGATGGTAAGAAAGCTTCTATCGAAAAGAAATTAGATTTGGATTACATTTAAGAAAGTTTAAATTAGAGTTTAAAATTTAAAATTTAGAAATTTTGGATTTTTGACGCATGTGCTTATGAATTTAAAAATAGAATTTGTTTTTGGAACTTTATTTTAATTTTTTCAACTAAACATCATATACACACGTTTTTTTTAACTCCCTTCCACTGTTCCTTCTTATTTGTTTTTCTTTTCTTTCTAAGTGAACTTCCGATGTCATATACGCTGACGACACCACCGTTTACTCTCGCCTCGATCAAAAATCTACTGAGGTTGACAAAGCTAACCTCGCTGCCAAGCCCGAGAAGGACCTCCTATCTGTGGTAGACTGTGGTAAGAAATGGCTCGTAAATATAATGCTTCCAAAACGAAGCTGCTATCTATTAACCATCATAGACAATCACTCCTATCCCATTAGCATGAATCCGGCTACCCTCCCTGAGAGCAAAACACTACTCCTCCATGGCCTACCGCTCTCAGCGGAACTAAAGTGGCAGGACTATATCGATTCCATAGCAAATCCGCTGCTAAAAAGGTCGGTTCACTGTTCAAGGCCAGGAATTTTTCCCGTCTGAATCCATCCTCCACATATATAAATCTATCATCCGCCCGTGTACTGAATGCTGCTGTCACATCTGATCAGGTGTTCCTGCTATTCATCTTGGGGTTCTTGACAAAATACACCAGAGAATCTGCAATGTGATTGATACCGACTCGTCAGCTCAGATGCAGTGGTTCACTCACCGGCTTGACGTGGCTTCCCTGTGCCTCTTCTAAAAATACTATTCATGGCGTCTGCTCCAAAGCACTTAGCTCACCCGTAGGTATGAATTTAAACGAGATTAACAACTAGGTCCCATCCTTCTAAAGTGAAACCGATAAAATATAACCGCAATTTCTACTCTAATATCTTCATTTCTCGCACTCCCACTGTGGAATTCTCTTCCATATACTTGCTTTCCGACAGCTACAATCTCCAGGAATTTAAATGTAAGATCAATAGACATCTCCTATCTCACTAACTCGCCTCCATTTTCTTGAGCTCTTTTTTCATCCACTTCACCCCCATTACACCGTTAATCTCATCCGTCTATTACCCTCCTCCTGACATCCCCTATACCTAATCCCTCTTTCTCATCCCTTTCCTTTATGTAATAGTGTAAGTATAACTGCCTTGCTTGGGGTGAAATGATTATTAAAAAAATGAATTTCCTTTTAAATTTTTTTTTAAAATAACGGTCGCTGACTAAGCGAATTTACTTCGCGGAAATGATCGTACGGCACATGTGATTTTCGAAGATTTATTTGAAAAAAAAAACATACATATTTCGCACCGCAACTAGATAATTCTTTTTACATTTAATCCTCTCGAAGTATCAGTTTTAATATTAATAAGATTAATGTTAATAGAGATTTTATGTACATGCCACTTTCTGTTTGCATACATATATACTAATAAATACACAGCGGTCTTTATTATAATTGAAAGAATTCCCTCCTCTCACGCTCAGATGGAGATAACCTGTGGGGAAACATCTAATAATCTTCTCAAACATTTTGCAGTAATTTTTGACGGCATGAGTACACTCGTAAATTAATATCCCACAAAATGATTGTTCTATAATTATAGGCGTTGACAGTTCGAATCATGTCGTAAACATTTTTGTTCAGTATCATGCTACTTATTTTAATGATGAAAGCCTTTTTGTAAGGATAACCAAAATATCAGTGATTAAATCAATTATTAAACGAAGAAAATTACCCTTCGAATAATTTTTGTATGATTTACTTGGAAAAGGAAGTAAAATTATTTGCATTGTTCTGCATTCATATTAACCATTTCTTAGTTACTACCCGACGTTTCGGCTGCGGCACACTCACACTTATGCAGATGCCTGGGGATCCGGATAATATTCGGTGAAATTCTCACTTCGAATGATATCCAGATCGACAGACATCTGAAAGGGGACAAAAACTACACTGCTCTAAAATGACGAGTCAATAACAACAAAGATAATGAAATTGATATCAATGGAAACTATCTAAATAATATTCAAACGTTAATC
The DNA here is from genome assembly GCA_037127315.1 of Ascarosepion bandense. NCBI lineage: Eukaryota > Metazoa > Mollusca > Cephalopoda > Sepiida > Sepiidae > Ascarosepion > Ascarosepion bandense. Next base: position 1,350,851 of record JBBBDQ010000389.1, on the reverse strand, counting down.
ATGAAAATTCTAGATTGCTTGATTTAAATGATAGAAATTAATATAAACCGATATTTGCTATATTTAGTTAAGGTTGTCATGAGGCTAAACTTTTAGCTTTTGCTGATGAATAAATTCAGCCAAAAAACGAATTGAAATCACTTCAGCGATAACAAAGTTATATCTCGTGAGTGTATTTAAATGCATTGTCATTATTATTATTATTATTATTATTATTATTATTATTATTATTATTAATAATAATAATAATTATAATAATGAAATAAATGATAGATTTTGTTTGTTTGTTTCGAAGTTTAACGACCTATCAATCCTTATGGGATCATTTAAGTTCATAACCAATGATTTTTTGGGGTGAGGTTATTTTATTTTACAACATTTATCTTTCCGAGTATCAAGATTCATTGGGATTTGTTTTTAAGAGCAGGGTCACCAAGTCCTACCCTTGTTATTTAACCCATAACTGGCGGGAAGGGAAGGATTAATACCTTTCACAAGGGTACCAGTGCTTAAGTGAATGCAGGGAATTCGAACTCGGCTAACCGATATCTTTTTCCGAGCCGATATCCACTGCACCACAATGCACATCCGTCACTATACGCTTACAGCACCTGGTATTCCCAAGCGGTCACCCATCTAAGTACTGACCAGGCTCAACGTTTCTTAACTTCGGTGACAAAGCGAGAACCAGAGTAAATGATAGAAATGTATTTGTAATGTTAACTAATAAGAATATTAAAACTGCCATTATAAGGTATGTCTATATAGACATTGGATAGCGTATCAGAAATATGGATTCCAAGTTGCTAAAAGTTTGCATTGAAGAATATGTGCAGAAGTTTGAACTGATTTTCAGACAGACAGGCTGATCCACCATTGCGGTTCAGATAGTATTGTGATAGATAAAGGCACCAAGAGCTGTAATATTGTAGATGCTGCCATAGCAAAGGAGTCAAATATAGCAAAACAAGGTGATTGAGAAATTTACAAACTACTCTGAGCTGAGTTGCGATAGCAAGATTGTTTTGGAATGCAAGAGGGGAATATCATGGGAAATCTAGTTGTGATTGACACCCTCAGATCACCCCCATTAAAACTGTGCGACTTTTTAGACCGGCTGAATATATATTAACTTGAAGACACACAAAAATCTGGTTTTCTGATTTCCTTTTTTTTTATTTGACAATTCTCATGAGTTGAGGAAAGCGTTTTTTGGTTGATATATTTTTGTTGTGACGTGAAAGATTATTTAATCGGTGTATTCAAAAACCTATACTGCATAACAAAATACAATATGAAGAAATAAATTTAATTTCAACAAATAAACTGGTGCAAGAGGCTCCAAACCCCTGCACAGTAAGTTTCGATTTTGAAGCAAAATGCTGATGTAGATCAACTAATAACAACCTAATAAGACTTAACGGTGAGAACGAAAGATTTATTTATGCTGCATATCACCAGCGTCTGTTTACGCTTAACTACCACCCTAACATCTTGCATAATATTACGGGTCCCAAATTTATGTTCTCTGATGACTATAAAAATGAAAACCTTTTTCCCAGAATATTCAATACCTACACCCAGTGAATATAAAACCCGTCATGGAAGGATAGATCAATATCTCTTGAGACTATTGAAGATCTCTTAACACTACGAAATAAAAACCGCTGCAAAATGGTAGAAACATTATCCTGAATCCGTAGTTGTATTCTTATGGGAGTTTATGCATCACAAATTGCTTAATACAAATACAAGCAAATCGACCAGACATTAGTATAAAAGACAGAAAAGAAAAAGTTTGCACAATGAATGACATGAGCGTACCAACTGACAAAAACATTTCTGTGAAGGCTTTTGTAAAAATTAGGTTAATATTAACACCTGAAAATGGACATAACACTTTATTAATTAGAACAACAAAAAGTGAAAGATAGGACCCTAATGACAAAGTAGAGGGCTCGCGGTCCAAAGATCACATCGGCATATTTAATCTAAGTTTATTTTACCAAATGGCTTGTATAGGTGAGTGGGGTAAGCTGGATTGGAAAGATTTATTTATTTATTTATTTATTGAAACTCGCTAAAGTTATGTAATATTTTTACTATTTTTTGCTTGATTCTATGGTTCATTTGAACGAGTGTTTTTGTAATTTTCAAAGAAATTTCTTTGGACGTTTTAAGCTTTATGTTATTATTATTTATTCCATTTTTTTTCTTCATTTTTTTTTTTTACTAAGCTCTCAGGGCTATTTCCGCTAACAGCTACCACTGGCAGCCATATATGACCAAAATGGCAAAATAAGTTTATTTTACCAAATGGCTTGTACAGGGGAGTGGGGTAAGCTGGGTTGGAATGATTTATTTATTTATTTATTTTTTGAAACTCGCTAAAGTTATGTATTTTTTTTTACTATTTTTTGCTTGATTCTATGGTTCATATGAACGAGTGTTTTTGTAATTTTCAAAGAAATTTCTTTAGACGTTTTAAGCTCTATGTTATTATTATTTATTCCATTTTTTCTTCATTTTTTCTTTACTAAGCTCTCAGGGCTATTTCCGCTAACAGCTACCACTGGCAGCCATATATGACCAAAATGGCAAAATAAGTTTATTTTACCAAATGGCTTGTAAAGGTGAGTGGGGTAAGCTGGGTTGGAAAAGCGAATTCATCACAATAAGGATTCTTTTTTAAAACGGACAATCCAGTATATATAAACTTGAAAAATTGCATTTAAAATGAAATTGCGCGAAAAGGTGGAGCAAATTATAACCAGAAAATTAATTTCTGAATATCAGCGAAAAACAGAGAAAGGACACGAGACCATCTTTTGGGCAGAATTTAAATGACATTAAACAATTGTTTGTTGCAGTCTTTTAAATTTTTTTCTGTGTTAAACAACATTATTTTAACGATTTGTTTTTTCAGGCTGTAGGTATATATATATATATATATATATATATATATATATATATATATATATATATATATATATAGATTTCGAAGTGAATAAGGAACGAAGAAAATATTAACAACGTTCAAAACAATAATTCAAAACAGTGCTCAATATAAATGTAGAGCTATGAGTTTTTATTGTACTTTGGAACTAAATCACGACCCGAAACTTTTGAAATTCATGCGCTATACAATTCTCAGGTGCATATTATGAACTGAGCGTTTCTGCATATGAATTTTTATTCTTGGATTTTGCGTTGCTTAAGGTGATTATAAACTCTAAATCTAAAATGACTTTTTTTAATTTATTAAATGTATAATTTAATTAGATTTATACCGAAACCTAAACATTAAACTGGAAAGCAAAATGGTGGACGTTAAAAAAAAGAAAGAAATTAGAAAAGATTTAGGGTCAGATTTTGTACGTATATTTTAAAGGAGACCACTTGTGTTTATTTACTTCTGTGGATGAAAGCATTGTAAAATTAAAATAAGTGTATATACAGCAAAATAGGCTTGTATGTGGATTACGATTGAGAAGAAAAGTTTAAAAACAGTTTCCACTTCTGCAATATATGCATTTCTATTCAGGAATGAATTGAGTTCTTTTGGTGACTGGTGTGTGTATACACTGCTTATATACAACACGTTAAAATTTCCCTTTCTGTGATTCCATGCGCTTCCGACAGACACCAAATCAGTCAAAATTGATCCTGGCCAGAAGCAAGTTGATATGTCTAGCCACACTGATACAGCGAAAAAGGCTTGTATCTGGATGACTAATATATATATATATATATATATATATATATATATATATATATATATATATATATATTCACTTATTTTATTGATTTTCGGGGCCTACTGGCGTCCGTCATGAAATAAAATAAGCTGTTGTGCTTGTTTGATAAAACTGATGTCTTCGACGCTAATGTGTCAGTAATTTTGATCTATTTTAAAGCAGCAGATTATAGTTTTTATGCAATAGATGAATTACAAAAGTAACTATCAAATTGTATGAACGCTGAGTTCTTTATTTCTTTTAATTTTGTGAAGTATTTTATAGATTCAAGCACGTTTCGCCCCTGATTCAAGCCAAAAACTTTTTCATGTACTAGCACGCTCTTTCCAGAATGATTTTACTAATTTTACCGATATAGTTCTTAGAAGAGTTGAGTGGTCGATATTGTGGGTTGTTGATGTAATTTTGTTTGTGGTCTTTAACTGTGATGAATGCTTGTTGTTTGTGTAGTGTTTGAACTCTGTCATCTATTATAAGTTATGTAGAGATTTTATCTTTGTTGTTGATAGAATGTTTCCAGTGTTTTGGTGCTTTTTTGCAATCCTTATTAACTTTTTTGTCAGTGGCTTTATTGTATGCATCCACATGGAGGAAATAATGGTTTTCCGTCTTATCAGATTGGATAATAAGCTTATCAGAATTTTTTATCGTAGACAAGCCTTTACGCATATTTTGTTGTAGGTAATTGACGTAGTTTATGGATTTCATTTTATTAATTAAGGAAAATACGAATTTCTCAAACTACATTAGTTGTTCGTCAAATGGATTTTTTTAGTATTTAAATCCTTAATATTCTATAACAGTTTTGTATATTTATTAATATCTATATATATATATATATATATATATATATATATATATATATATATATATCAGTTAACTTCAAGCTGGGACATAATTTTCTTAAAATAATACATAAGCAATTTCCTAAAAATAACTCTGTAAGCAAAATTTTCAATAAAAATACAATAAAACTAACCTTAGCTGATCCAATAATCTAGAATAAATAATTAAAGTACATAACACCAAAATATTAAAAGCAAACAACAAAAATAACTCCAGCACTAATACCAGTCCGCCCAATAATAACAACATCTGTAACTGTAGAAACCCAAACCAATGCCTCATGACCAATAAATGTTTAACGAAATCCCTGATATATATGTGTTCGATTTCATCCATGAAGAATCTTAAAAATGAAAAAATATATATCGGAAATACCATGGACGTATTAAAAAAGCGATTTTACAATCTCCTATCATCCTTCAATAACAAGGAAAAACAAAACATGACGTCTCTCTCCAAATACTTTTGGAAGTTAAAAGATGAAAATAAAACGCCTAAAGTTAAATGGAAAATCTTAAACAAGCAAGAACAGCTAAATCTCTAAAGAAACCATGTTACCTTTGTCTTCAAGAAAAAATTGAAATCATTAAATATATGAATAGCAACAAGCTTTTAAACCAGAGGTATGAAACCACAGTAAACTGCAAGCACATTAAAGAACTAACCTTACTTTAAGAGGAATAACCTGGAGATCATGATAAATTTCTAGATCTGTTTTCATTAAAGTGGAGTTTAGGAAGCGCCTCGTTATCTCAGTCTTCAAACAAATTAAAAAGAAAAATTACGATCGGCAAACACCGTTCCCAGAAGTCGTTGAGAAGAAAGATAAAATAAATTTCTAAAATAGTTTAAAATATAACTTGTCTAATATTGATCATTAATGTCATTTAATTAATACTTTTCATCGTTAATTAACTTTGTAGACGTTTTTAAAGTGGAGCGTGATATGCCAAACACGCACGACAACAAAAGTATCCCGTTCCGATAATGCAAAAGCGTTTCTAATTGTTTTTCCAAGAATTATACGAAACAAAAGAAAATAGAAAATTAAGCAATTACTAGAAATAATATGTTATAGCAAAATCTGGAAAGAAGTAAATGTAACTAGAATATATGAATACAACAAATATTTTAAGCTGAATGTGTGGCCGTCACCAACGTGAATGTCGTTTATAGAAACAATCTTTTATGCAAAGAGCACTACTGGTTTCCATCAGCTCGATCAAGTTCCTAACTACCATTACACGCATAATTAGTGAGACCCTTGACAACACACGTGCCGTAATGACCATAGCTTTAGATACCTGGAAGACCTTCAAAAAGGTATGGAACAAAGGTTTGCTACACATGCTCTCCGGCTTTGGATTCACTAAAAGAGTTTTCCCTATTTTAACATCATTTGTAAGTGAAGACCAATATCCGATGTCATGACAGTCAACACAGGAGTCTTCTAGAGAAAACCTAACATTCATTAATTCCACATAATCTCATTTTTTAAAAAAAATTAACAAATGAATCCGCTCCTCAAATATTATTTTGGTTGTTATACTATCAAACTTTCTTCGTCCACTTTATCTATTTTTATTTAGAGACAATTAAGGTTGATATATTTGGCAACCAACGCATGAGAAGATAACATCATTTTACTGTTATTGCTTCTCTAGAGAATCCCTTTACTGAATTTCATGTTGAATCATTCTACTTCTACGTGGCATATCCCTTAAAGACTTTGACGATCATAGCTCTTCACAATGCAATGTCCTTTGTAAAAATTAACAATTTTTTTCTTTTTGCCATCTCTTCAAAAACTGTTTTACCATTCATTCACTCCAGCTTGCCGGGTGGGTTGTCTGCTTTTCTTTGACCCTCTTACGTACAATCTTTTATGTGGGTATCAAATTCTCCAGTTCATCATTCTTTAAAACATATTTCTCTTGCATTCACTTACGCACAAGTACCCTTGGGAAAGGTATTAATCCGTCTCTTCCCTCCAGTTATGGGTTAAATAATCGGACAGATTGGGTTCTATAACCTTGGTTGGCAACCAGTCTTCCACAGAAAGTAACGGCAACCTACTGCGGGATAATTTTTTCCCAGTCTATTATGTCTCGAAAGAGACATGATCGCTCAAAGCGTGTATCACGTATGGCACTTAACTGACGGACTTAATGGTATTAAATTTTTTTGTTGCTAATGTCTCTATTTGCACTCATTTTTGGGCCATGGTATTCTCATTATCTTTTTGTATAATCACATTTATGTTGCTTCAAGGCCTCCTCTACAACTTTGAGTAGATTGTCCAGTATTCTCTAGCACATGGTATTACTAATGCTGTATAATATTTCAGTAATTTTCTATTTGTTTCTAACTATATTTGTCATTTTCTTAATACTTTACTCAGCTTTTAGGACACATTTTCGCTATCCTAATGCGTCGTCGACTATTCCTTTTGCTTACAATCATGCATTCATTAATTTTTCTTAAACATATTTTTCTTTTAATCCGTCTGACATTCTTCATCCACCTTTTCTATTTGGGACACTTAATAAAATCCGAAGTATAATCTGCAACGTTATATGTCTTGATCATGCTACTAGGTTCAATCAATTTCCACTGCCGTAACGTCTATAAATAATTTCCTATAAATACTTTCATGGTCCTTGGTACGAATTCACTAATTTAAACGCGGTACTAGACTAGAAGATAGGCCTCATATTTTCACTGTTGAAATCGCTAGTTTTACCGATATTTTCTATGCTAACGTTTCCTTCTCTTGTATTTCTCACTTGTGGAACTCTCTTCTGGCTCTTTGCTTTTCTGACAACTTCTACTTTCATACATTTAAATGCAGTGTCAATCGTTATTTTCTGCTTTTTAAATCCTTTTGTTTTTGTCCTCTCTGATTCTTTCAATCTAAGTAACTACTTGCATTCTAACAGATTTGTATTGTAATGTCAGTGTGAAATGATTTTATAAAAACTCTTGTGGTATAAAGCAAAACAAAAATATATTTATAGCAAACGTATTGCTTCATAAGGTTTTTGCTAGCGTAACCTGAGACGAAACGTTATTCGTTACTGCAGAAAGTAAACAATATCAATCTTTAAAGAGGACAACGTATTCGTGTAAAGAAGGTTGGAGAATAGGACACCCTTTAAAAAATAAGAGTAAAGAAAGCTATAGATGTGCCTTCGTATTTCTGCCGATATCATTACGTTTATTTTCTAAAAACTTAACTTGGGAATACCTCTCTTCTCCTCTAGCTATGGGTTAAATATCAGAGATAAAATGACTCTCTTTCTTTGAGGTCGCAACCAGTCTGAAAGAATGAAAACTCTGAATTCCAAAACCAGCTTGAAATAGGTTGTCTACGTCATTCTATTTTTCAAAATACATGCCATTGCTGTCCTAATGCGTCGATTTATTAAACCTTTTTTTTTACTAATCAGGTGCAACATTACAACAGAAAACATTCGTGAGAATATATAAAACTACAAAGTCTGCTTGATGAGCTTGTAAATTTTGATTTTTTAAAAATCATTTCACTTCAAGCAAGGAAATAAAGTCATTATGACGCAATGGTGACTGAATATGGGAAAACAACAATTAATAAGTGAGAACAATAAATGAACAATATTTAAGAAGATAGTAGATAAAGATTGACGTTGCATTTAACTTTTTGCAGACCAGTCGCCTCTCAACTTCCGACTGGAACCCTAATGGGGTAAAAGACACGCGATATGCTGATGTACATAAACTGAAGATAGTTGAAAATAAAATGGTGCGTAAACACAAATGCTTCACACTAAGACTGCCAGTTATTTACTATTTTATGGCTAATAACTGACGAAACTGAGATGTAGCATTGCTCAGTTCAGAGGAGATAAGAGAAACATAGTTATTAATAACCACAAATTTGCTTCGCACATTCAATTAAAAATACGTTAGCGTGTAAAAATTAAAAGAAATATAATACTTTACTTCATAACAACAGAATAAATTCCACCCCAAGAAAGATAATTTATATCTCAATTCTAAGGAAATGAAGCCATGTCCATCAAAAATTTGATTAAGAATCTATATGATACGTCGTCAGCTACGAGACGGAAAGAAAATTAAAAGCTGAAAATTGCTTACAATCATATTGAAACATCGATTTCTGCATGCATATATATATCCGAAGACAGATCTATTTCGCTAAAACACAGCTAGTCAGTACGGTTAGACATCCGAGTGCTTCTAGCAAGGATTAAAACCCTACCGAGTTGACGTCAGTCGGCGGTTCTAGCTCTGAGCTATGGGCGCACGGTACAGAAGAGCGGAATAAACGTTATTTTGAAAATTTATTTTAAATTCCATTTTGGATAATTCTAACATTCTTATGAACGCTAAGCAGTTTGTCAGCCGTTATATTTGAAGCAAGAAAATTTACGGTAATTTTTAGCAATACAGTTTTGCGGTTATTTTTGTTAGATGACCTCGGAAGGAGATTGAAAGTACTTGGGAACATTGAGAAATGAATCATAATAACATCTGTCAACGTTCCAGCTCAGTTTTTATATCTTTCAATTATAATACGCGAAAGATAAGCAGATACAATGTTTACAATACACACACACACACACACACATACACACACACATATATATATATATATATATATATATATATATATATCTTTAGATATGCACCTCATGAGAAAGAAAAGACATCGTTCGTAAAAGTTTACAAAGAGCTTCCATAGCACAGTATTATATTATTGGTGCGTACATTAAAGGATGAAAACATATCGATGCACGCTTGGGCGATCATATCTCAAAAGAGAAATGACTGCCCAGTCAGTCATTTCTTTTGTTTGAGTTGTTTGTCATTATTTTCAGCGTGAGACTGGCTGCCAGCCATGGCTACATAACCGAATCTGTCTAGTTACTTAACCCATAGATAGAGGGCGAAGACGCGGACTTATACATTTCCTCGGAGTATTTGCGCGTAACAACAAATACAACTGGAATTCGAACTCGGCTCAAAGATTTCTTTTTCTGGATCCGTACATTGCGGTGCATTTGATATCTGCTAGCAATAACAAACCATATATATATAGTGGCATAAAAGCGTTTGCTCTAATCGTTCCATTTATTTTACATGCATATGCAGAATTCTACACAAAAATGCTACACACTTCAGCTAAGCAAAATTTTCATAGTTTTATAAAATTGCGTCATAATTACAACATTTCGAGTATCGCTTCTGATTCCAGCTTATCACTTGTAATTATTTCGGGATATCTAAATGAATTTAGTATTACAATATCTATACACGTTTTTCTTTTCTTGAATTGTGTATACATATTTTGCCTGATTCTATCTCTCACTCTCTCTGTCTCTCCTTATATATACACAAACATGTTTGATTTTATTTATAAATCTGTGTTCTTTTCATCGACTGTCAGTTTGCACATTGAGAAATATTGTTTGTGTTGGTTAGTTTCATGGAACAGTCGTAAACCATTTTACTTTAGAAAATGTAACATAAAATATTTTTTACCTGGGTAGTTACAGGTGAATAGCCCTAAACTGTTTTTCATTAGATCATATATCAAGAAACATTTTTGAGTTGGTTAATTACAAAGGGGAATACACGTAAACTGTTTTTCTTTAGAAAACATAACATAAATTTAATCATTATATATATATGGTAGTTTATTTACAATAATTATTATTATCATCAAATATTACTATCACCGCAATCATCATTAACGTAAATTACTTCTCTCTGCCGTAGCAAAATTAATACCACCACCTATAAATACTAACAAGCATTACAAACTAGAATTTCTACCATTTAAATATGCGCAACCACAAAAAAAAAAACAAGCTAATCACTGAATTTAAAATAAAAAAATAAAAATACATCCTTAAATAAAATAATAGCAAATTTACCTATCATAGTTTCACACAGACCCCATCATACGCACATATGTACGTACAAGAAATCGACAACTGTCGGCGCGTTGACATCGCTACACGATTCGAATACACCAACCGAATGCGTATGTATGTGCGCAACGGCACACATATACATATATGATTTGCATAAATGTTTGTGTGAGCCCCGGTGGGCAGACGCGCGTATGTGTGTGTGTGTCTTTGCACACGTCAATGGGTTTACAAATGGATTTTGTCATGACGACAAATTCTCCCGATTCCACAAAAATACACCAATATACGCAGCCGTATATATAGCCAAATTTTTAAAAGAATTAATAAGTTTGCCTGACGATCGCAAGAGCGTGAAACCCTGGGTTACAAACTCATACCTATCTATATGAATATGTCAGCTCCATCACTGATATTGAGCACTTTTAAATAAGTAAAACGCATATATTATATATAAATAATATAATATATATAACAAATTGCATATATGTATATTGATATTTATAATTATATACATACACTTTTCACACACACACACATATATATATATATATATGTAAATATATATATATATATATATATGTAAATCTATATATATATATATTTGCACATCTTTATATATATGTATATATATATATATGTAAATATATATATATATACATATATATACACACACATATATATAGGTGTTGCTGAGAAATTAATTTTATTAAAAATCACACACACACACACACACACACACACACACACATATATATATATATATATATATATATATAAAAATCCAATTAACTTTAAATGCAATGTATCATCTTTAATTTAAAATTAAAATAACTGTAATCCCAGTATAACATATTGCTATGGCAACAGCCAGTCCTGTTTATTAAAATTTAAATTCTGTTACGGTCGTTGAGCTTTAACTTCATCTGTATCGAATTTATTAGCATGGATATTAGCCATTCAGAAATTTGTTTTGCCAGCGTTGCTTTCATCTGTTTTGGGTTATCTTGGGTTCTTTTGGGGATTTTTGTAGAATCTACTAATGTAAATCTCGTTTTTATTTACAATCTTTCATGATTATTATTAGTATTATTGTTATATAAATATCTATGTAGTGTTAATCTGATATGATATTTTTGTCCCGTTATCATCCCACTATCTATCTATCTATCTATCTATCTATCTATCTATCTATCTATCTATTATAGCATTTTCAGATCTATGTATCTAATATCTATGATAGCATTTTCATATCTATCTATCTATCTATCTATCTATCTATCTATCTATCTAATTCCATTCAATTTCTGTTTACCTATCTATAACCATTTCATTTACTTTCTACTTCGCCAGAAGTAAACTCTGTATATTTGCCCAAAACCTTTGAATATATTAAACCACATATTCTCCAATGGACACAAATTATTCATCGACCGAATGATATCCATGGAAGATAAACCCTTGCTTCCATAATACAATTTATCCAAAGTGTTTGGTCCAGTTTATTAACTTACTTAGACCGCCTAACATAGTTGATAATTTCGTTGTTATTTAGTGAGGCAACTTTGGAAATTGTCGAAATGATGTGGTTACTCTCACCAGTTGAGGTCTCCACGTAACTCCTGACACTTTCCCAGCATTTAACATTGTTCCTATTTTGTTTGTTGATATTGCGCTGTAACGAGATTGCATGCTTTTAGTGTTTAGACATTTCATTCTCTTTCTGATATAAAGGGGTACGTATTTTTATCCTGGTTCTTGAAACTACATACCGACACGCATGGTAAGTTCTACACCATTGCGCAAATTAACTGAAACAAAACGAATGATGCTTTCCTAAAGCTTTTTCATCCTTTCCTTAAATACGTATACGCCGTCTCTTAGCGTTGCTTTATTTTCTGATCGCATTTTTCTTTATGTATTGAACTGATGGATCGAATTTGTTTTGATGACACGACTAACGGTTGAAAGGCTGACACTAACAATATCCGTTATCTCTATGTTTCGTACGCTTCCCTGGAGTAATTTCCATCGCAGTCAATGGACGTAGAACAACTAATCGACAGTCAAGACAATAGTGTCTGGGAGTGATAAAAATTTGATACAATCACGGATGACGCAATATTTTTCAGGGCCAAACAAATTTCATCATACATCCTAAAAATAGATTCGTATTACTACACAGCTGCAAATGAGATAATCTGAAGAAAAAATAGAAATCAGTTACACACTGTTACTCCAGATAGAAAAAAGAAATCTAAAGCAGGTATTTCAGACAATTTGCTAAAGGGTGTTCATTATACGTTTAAATGTTAAATATATTTATTATATTCTCTGTTGCTATGCTCATTGTATGGCGGATTTTTAGACGTAAGGAGATTTGTTAGTTTCCTCTAAAAACAATACGAGGGAGGGCTGAAGCTTTCATTGTCTGACTATGTGTTGTGAATGTTCGTGGCAAATTTGTTGTGGAGTTGTGGCGAAACTTCACCGCAATATTGTAGTGACGGGTTTGTCCTAAAAGTAAGACACGGAACAAGAAGGTAGGTTCAAATAGTGTATTAGTCTAACAAGAAACAAAATATTCAAAGGAAATGTTAATAATAAGTAATATAGAAATAATTAATATAGAAATAAGTCACTCCAAAGGTATTATTACACTGCCTGAATAGTAGCTGTCGTTAACTTTGCTTGCTATCTGCTGTAGCTGACTGCTTTGTTAACTGCACTTGTTGACTGCTCTCTGGAAGTCACGCAGGTAATTTATATATAGCAAGAGGAAAAGTTCATTCCTCGTAAGAGGGTACACTAACACTGTGAAGGAGTGATCCTTGAGCTGTGACATTCTGAGTGCCTTAATTTCATCTTTATAAATACATTGTTTCTGTCCAGATAAACCGACTGCTTAAAGATTTCAAAAGTGATTACAAGTGACTTTTTTGAATAGACAAGAAACTTGAGATCATAATGTTATCAAGTTAATGTTATGAAATAGTTGCTACACAAGTCCATGACAATCTAGCTTTCTCATCAGTGCAAGAATCGGCAGCCGAATGTAAGAGAAAACAGAGTTTTGAAGATGACCCCTGGTCTCCATGTTCTGTAACTGCCTTCAACGAGGAAAACATTGATCATGTTCACCAAATGGTTATTGATGGCAAGCAAGTGACTATAAATCAAACAGAAAATGCTATTAGCATATCACATGAGAGAGTTGAAAATGGTCTGCACTATGAACTTGGCCTGAGTAATGTTTCAGCTTGGTGAGTGCCGCATATTGCAACACATAATCAAAAGGGCCCCAGGCTAATAACATCACAAAACCTATAAAGAAAAGCTATCATTATTTGAAGGAGATCCAGCTGGTTTACTTGAATATTTCCTAATTCAGTGTGAATGATGGATACATCATTGATCCTGAGGCAAAGTAACAATCCATTCAGTTGTGACATTCTTCCTCACAATCTCCAAACAAGATCAACATTGTCTCATCTGCGGAGAATTTGATAACTTCAATTTTGGTGATTGCAACATTAATTTTATTCTCTACAAAACGGCTACACTAGTAATGGAGAGTTCTATAACAACTTACTCGGGCAATTACGAGAGATTATCAAAACAAAAAGACTAGGACAACACAGGTATAGAATTTTTGTTTTATCAGGAGAAATCTTCAGCACAAATGTCTCTGGGTTGTTGTTTGTAATTATATTGTATATAATAATAATATATATATTGTATATAATCAATTGTTTGTAATATATATTGTTTTGTATATGGTTGTTGTTTGTAATTATATTGTATATAATAATAATATATATATTGTATATAATCAATTGTTTGTAATATATATTGTTTTGTATATGGTTGTTGTTTGTAATTATATTGTATATAATAATAATATATATATTGTATATAATCAATTGTTTGTAATATATATTGTTTTGTATATGGTTGTTGTTTGTAATTATTCTTTTAACTATTTCCTCACCCTCCTCAATTTTCTAATTTGATTCCATCTGATTATCATGTTTCTAAACACAAGAATAAACATCTGGCTTGAAACAAGCATCGCAATGATGATATCATACCTGATATTTGCATTGTCCGCATCTTCGTTGCCATATTAATGACGTCGCGGCCTCTGTACACGCTGGCCATTTTTATTTCGTCCACAGAGTTAGACTGTTATATTTCCACCTGTCATGCACTCCTGATATCTCAGTATCAGTTATCACTTTTAGGGTAATTTCCAAGTTTTTTTGTTTACCTCTGTTGTAGCCAAGTATTGAAATCACAACAATTTTGGAGTAAGTTACTGGATTCAACCCACACTTTTATCCACTTGGGAACCTTGAGGACATCACTATTAATTATTTGGACCTATAAACATAAACCGTCACTTTTTGGCATAGCTCATATTACAATCTTGTTGTTATTTATTCATTGATTTTTGTCTGGCACCCCGTACTGCTGGTTTCAATATTATATTCATTTCTATGTTTTGTCGGAATAGAAGATTTTTGTAGCTAAGTATATGAACTAAAATTTTTAATTTGCGTATTTTCCAGTGATATTCCAATTATATTTCAACCTCGCTCCACAGATGATATGAGCTTGTAGAATAATCAACCCCGGTGGACTAAATCGAGGGTTCATTTCGAAAATTCAATCACCTGAAGAAGAAAAGGTTGTACAATGACCGAAATGACGTAAATATAGCAAGAACGATAAGGGTAGCTGTCCGAACAATGCAAATAAAAGTATACAATTACGGTAATTCATCTTATAAATATAGTAATAATTGATGTTCATAAATTCTTTGAGGAAGAGAATGAAAGCTTCTTAACTAATGGAATACCAGCACAGCACCACCGATGAAAGAGTTGTAGAGAACTCACGGGCTTTGAGTTGAAAAATAAACTTCATTCGTTCATATTTCATAGATTAGTTTACTAAACATTTTTAACAGAACCTCGTATATTTTAACTGGTATTGGACTGCTTTGAGCAACTGCATAACCAGAGAAAACCCAGAATAATATGGTAAATTCATCTACTGCTTTGAGGAGAAAAAGTGAAAAATCATTGCATGCAGTCATACGAGAATTGTATTGCTTGACAGTAGAGATTTGGAAAGGCTTTATTGACACAAATGAATATTGACAACAATGCCATTGAGGCATGCATTTCCACCCGAAGAATATTCGGTAGCGGGATGAGGCACAGTTCAAACAAATATACCTCCTTTCTTATACACTTGTTCTGCTGATTATTACTGCAAACAACGCGTTTCAATAATAATTTCTTATCTATCTATCTATCTATCTATCTATCTATCTATCTATCTATCTATCTATCTATCTATCTATCTGTTGCTTACCTCTGGCACTAATGCATATTAAACTAGTAGGAATCTGTTATATTTCTCTTCCTCTCTCTTTTTTACTCTCTCTCTCTCGCTTTCTCTCTCTCTCTCTCTCTCTCTCTCTATATATATATATATATATATATACAACTTTCTTTCCAAACCAGTAAGAAGTTGTTCTGTTTTTCTTTCACTCGTTATTATGTCTCGCAGTGTTATGTCACTCGTTGTTATGTCTCGCAGTGTGTTACTTATATATATCTATGCATCTATCTCAGTCTATTTATTACCTCTGTCAGTTGTTATCAATCGTAATCTGTTTTCTATATTGATCTTAGTCTGTACTTTTCTATTTAGCTATCTGTGTTTCTTGATATATATCGCAATCTTTTATTTTTATATACTTTCCATATTTCTTTAGAATTCTGAAATGAGATAGCATTTACATTATTTACACATTTTGTTCGGTTGTCTTCATTTTTATTGCCAAGTTTACGACGTTTTGGCTTCAAGGAAACATGACCCAGTAGATATAGGCGTTGGTTGTTTCAAATGACCTGACTCAAAGATTTGTGAGTTTAATACCTGGCTACAGAATTGGCGAACAAATAACTTAGAAAGTTAAGAGAAAGGGAGATAATTACATGATATCCGAAAGTGGCATTGCACGTAGAATTAGAATGACATACCCATTGATCGAAATAAAGGGCTCCATTCAAAATTTATAGCAGCTAAAGAAGGACGAAGCGTGCAACAGCTAAAACGTCCCAATAAAAATGAGGAAAACAGTCCGAACAATATGGATAATTTCACCTACCTTCCTTTTTTTCTTTCTTGTCTAATAGGAACTCATTATCCTTTCTCGGTATCTATTTCTCTATATATTTCATTATCTATCTATCTATCTATCTATCTATCTATCTATCTATCTATCTATCTCTGTCTCTCTATCTATCTATCTGTTTCTTTCTCTTTACACATACACACAAACACATATATATATATATACAATTTTCTTCATTATTTCATTCTTATCTAGTAGGAACCTGTTATGCTTGTTTTCTCTCTCTTTATATATATATTGCTACCTACCTCTTTCTTTTGTTATGTATCGCAATCTATCTATCTATCTATCTATCTATCTATCTATCTATCTATCTATCTATCTATCTATCTATCTATCACAGCTTAAACTTTACTGTCAAGTTATCTAGTTTCTTGATATCTATCACAATCTGTTCTATTTAACTATCTTTCGTTTTTCTTTCTTAACTAATACCTAACTGTCATTCTTTCGCAGAACCTATCTATCTTCTTTCATTTTAACTAATGAAAATTGCCATTCTTTTGTAGTATCCGTCTAGTTAGTTAGGTTGCTCACTTAACATATATGTCTATCGATCTTTTGTACTGTAAAGCAAACCGCGTATTCGTTCTTCAATATTGATAATATTTACCAGGCAGTTATCAATCAATTTTGAAAGGGCTAAAGCCAGGCATCTGTGAATAACGTGAATTATGTCTATAACTAACACAACGATAAAATAAACATCCGCATTTTCAAAAGAACCAATTATATTTCTTGAATACACATGCCATGAACCACGCTCTGACTCTGTATATTCATCTAACTAGCCAGAAAGATACAGAGTTAAATGGTCTGAAAATGAAATTTCATTAGATTCTCATATGCTTGCTTACTATTTTTTTTTCTTATTTCCCTAATTTACTCGATAAGGAAATCTTGTTTTTCTCGTTAACTATTTCTATAAAAAGGAATTCCCTAGGCGATTTCCATTAATCAATCGATACGTCACCTCACATAAATAATCAATAACCGAACTGAATAGTTACGTTAGATGTTATTTTCTTTTACTTATCGTTTTATAGGAAAGGAAAGAAAATTTAATTAAGTATGCATACACGTATTTGCGTTATTAGACGGATGTGAGTTGTGGTGCAATAGTTATCGACACCGAAGGAGAAATCGGAGAGCCGAGTTCGAATTCTAGTCGAATTCCATCCATTCACTTACGAACAAATACTCTTTAGAAAGGTATGAATACATGGCTTCTCTCTCCAGCTATGGGTTGAATAACAGAACAGATTGGGTTTTATAGCTTTGGTTAGCAACTAGTCTACCGCCGAAAGCAATGGCAAGCTACTGCGGGAAAACCTTCAGCCTAATCAGTCATATTTCAAAAGAGACATGATTGCTCTAAAGTGTATCGCGTACGGCAATTAATTGAAAGAAATAGCAACATAAAAGCGGTAACGACGTCAAAAGATGGTAAAATATATGAACTTTGTTTTTTCAATGGATAATAAGAAGACAGAATAGGGGATATTATATTCTTGTGCAGCATAGAAAGAAAAGTGACTGTACTCTTAGCGAAGCACATACTATACAGTTAAGGAAATGATCGTTTCTGTTGATTCATTGAATTCGATGATAATCGATTCTTTTTCAGATAGTTAAGTGCCATACGTGATACACGTTTGAGCGATATTATCGCGAAAGAGACATGACTAACTGGGCAGAAGATGGCCATTGCTTTTTGCGGTAGACTGGTTGCCAGCCAAGGCTATAGAACCTAATCTGTCCTATTATTCAACCCATAACTGGAGGGAAGAGACCACTTCGTACCTTTTCCCAAGGGTATTTGTGAGTAAATGAATGCAAGTAATTTAACTGGAATTCGAACTCGGCACTCCGACTTTGTCGTTCCGAGTCGATATCCACTGCACCAGAACGCACATCCTCCGACTCTTTTTAGTAGTCATAAAAAATGAAGACACCACTGCTTTAAAACACTGAGCACTAAATGATATTACATTTAAAAATGCCGCTTCTTTTTCTTTTTCTTTTCCCTTGTACTCTCTTTCAAAAACTCCCTCTCTATCTCTCTTCTCTCTCTCTCTCTATATATATATATACACACACACACACACACACATATATATATATATATATATTTTTTTTTTTTATGATGTTTATTATAATACATTTATTAAAATTATTATTATTAATAATAATAATAATAAAAATAAATGTCTTGCGGTTAAAGAGGAGTGTACGAATAACGGGGAAAACAATTCAAACATTTGAGGGATTAATATGTTTATAATTGATATCTTTGTAAAATCAGTATAAAACTTTTTATACATACGCTTTGTTTTTCATTACTGCATACCTGCTTTTTCATCAACATGAAAGGACTGCAAATTTTGACTCATAGTGTTCGCGTAAATTGAGCATAAAATGTAAGCAAACAAGGATTAACAAACTAAAGTCAAACCTCTATTAAGGTTTGAAGTCATTAGAATTTTCGATTAAAAATAAATTTATTTATTAATTTGTTGAGAAATATATATATATATATATATATATATATATATATATAATCGGTATCCTCCCCATGCAAGGTAGAAAAAGCCACTGAGACCCTAGTGGTTACCGAATGTGGAAGAATTCGGAACATAAACATTAA
Source organism: Ascarosepion bandense (assembly GCA_037127315.1). NCBI lineage: Eukaryota > Metazoa > Mollusca > Cephalopoda > Sepiida > Sepiidae > Ascarosepion > Ascarosepion bandense. The sequence continues at coordinate 1,331,453 of JBBBDQ010000389.1, read as the reverse complement.
TAATGGGAGAGAAGAGAAATGAATAATCAGGAAGACATTAGATAGAAATTGACATTGCATTTATATTCTTGTATACTAGAGTTGGTTGAAAAACTGAGATCCGGAAGGGAGGTCAGCAAACAAGAATAGCGAGAAGAGCAACTGTTAACATAGAACTTGCATTTTCATCTCGCCAGCATAACCGCAAAATAAATAGAACTTGACTTGCGCTTAAAACAAAAATTTAGGTCTAATAGCGAAGATCTTATTTAAACAATTATCATGAAAGTATTTATAGAAAAGAATCAAAGAGTCAACACCACACAAACACACACACACACACACACACACACACATATATATATATATGTATATACTACCGACTATAATAATTAGGCAATCACAGTGTTTTTAAAAAATGATTTATTTCATACTATTTGTAAGTATTTATTGCCAAGTGAATAATTGTAAATGAAAATAAGGTTTTTGGGTTAATATTGTTCATCAAATGAATTTGTAAATATTTAATAATTACCTATATTGCAGTTTTATCAATGAAGGTATGACGAAAATTTAGGGTGATTTGGACGAGTTCATCTTTGCTATAGTGCCTTGTAAAATTTGGTAAAGGAACAATCACAAAAGAACAATTATATTTTTATTTGGCAATAAATATTAAAAATTGTTTGAAATACATCATTCTTTTAAAAAACTGGGGTTGCCTAATAATTATGTCCGGTATTGTATTTATGTGCAATTTTGTTAAAAATGACTGAGAAAGTATCATTGCTAAATTTTAGATATTTCTCATGTGATCTTAATTTTTTTTCTTTTCAAAACATAAATCCTATAAGAATTCTCTTATTATTTTATTGATCCAACTGCTTTCGGCTATACTTTTAGCCATTATCAAAAACGATAAAATTCTTGAAAAAATTATAAGATCCCATGAGAAATTATACTAAAAATATTGCCACAGAACATTAACTGTCATTGTTAATGAAACCTGCATAAAAGAGGAATTGACTGCTGCTTAAATACATTATATATATATATATATATATATATATATATATATATATATATATATATATATAAATACGACTCTCAAGAGACTGCGACTTAGTTTTTTATTAAATGTTTTTGAATGCGTACAAGAGATTTTCTTTTTGGACACAGGATGTGAAAGAACTGTATAAATAATCTTTGGAGGAGAGCACTTTCGGGTAATGTATTAAATATTGCCGGGGAGTTTTTCGTTTTCTGTTTCATTGCAATAGATATGATTTAATTCATGAGCACAATCGACATATTCTTGGTGTGTTCATATTTCATATTATTGACTGTTGTTTCTTATTTTTTATCAAAGCTTCCATTATTGTTATTCTTTTTGTCAGTTATGTAAGTGTAGTGTGCTTGTGTTGTTATAAGTATCTTGTAGATAGACGATAGTAGATGTACGTGTTTATCTATACGGTTTCATGACCAGAAAGGTACAGAGTAATTTGTCTTGGTAGACATATATTTGTATGTAAAATATAACTATTTTTCATGAGTTTGTTTTCTTGAGAAATATATTTTTGTAAGTTGGATGTTAATTTATGTATTATGTTTATCTTGTGTAGTTTCGAACCTATCAGTGAGTTGTTAATGTTGACTATGAGTTTGGCAGTTTTTACTTTTTTCGGGATAAATAATCAACTTATTCTTCTTGTACTGGTCAAGTAGAGTTATTTATTTATTAATAGTGTTTTTGAGTGCAAATTTCGTTGTGCTTATAATTAACATGTTTTTGAATTTTTTAGAAATTATTGTTTCTTTTTCTTTATTTTCAAATTTACTTTTGTTTGATCAAGGAAAAATAATCAGAATATCTAAAAGGTGGTTCGGGACACAATTATTAAACAGAGTTTGGCAGTTTTTACATTTTTCGGAATAAATAATCGACTTATTCTTTTTGTATAGTTAAGTGGAGTTAGATATTTATTAATATTGTTTTTAAGTGCAAAATCGGTGTGCTTATAATTAACATGATTTTGAATGTTATAGAAGTTATTGTTTCTTTGTCTTTATTTTCTCTTTTACTTTTGCTTGATCAAGAAGAAATAATCAGATTATTTAAAAGGTGGTTCGGAACACAATTATTAAACAGCGTCTGTTCTATATGTTAAGTTCCTGAAAGAATAACGAACAAGAGGATGAATTTTTGTGCCTTCTCGAGTTGAAAATTTTAATGACATTTATTTTGCATTTAAGTGGGCATTGTTCATAAAATTAAGATGGCATCAGTCTTTATTTGTATTTTATATAACGATATAGTAAATGCGGTTCTATTGTATTCTACGGGAAGATAGATAATATTATGAATTTTTATGCCTTCTCGAGTTGAAAATTTTAATGACATTTATTTTGCATTTAAGTGGGCATTGTTCATAAAATTAAGATGGCATCAGTCTTTATTTGTATTTTATATAACTATATAGTAAATGCGGTTCTATTGTATTCTACGGAAAGATAGATAATATTATTTTTTTAGTTTATTCGTAAGTAAATATATTTTAATGAGTTTTTTTTAATATAGTTTTCAGATGTTCGACTTGTTCTATATCTTCAGCTAAAATAGAAAAATATCGTTTGTATGTTTTGCGTATGTCTTGAACAAATTTGATAATGTCAACCAACCCTCAACTAGAGATGACATTCCTTGCAATAAACTATAGTGACATCACCAAAGAAAGTACTCATTATTTCACTGCATCTGTCTTCAACTTGATTCTATGCTGCGTGAAGTTCGACTGAATAATGAATATTTTGATAATTTATAATGGTATATGTAAGCCTAAGGAATATTATTCAGGAGAGTGGTTGCCCTTTGTACAATTTATTTTATCTCGGTATCTCTAAAACCTTTTGGTTCATCCTCCAAAAACTTTCTTTTTAATTACTTCAGTGTAGGTCGTCAGTTCAGTTTCTCCTGGTATGACATTGAAATTGGGAACCTTCATGTAACGTAAACGCTTTTCTGCTGCGAATATCAATTATTCAAAAAATGGATTTTAGTCGCACTTAAAAAACGTTTTAATTATGTTTAGACCCATTATTCAGTCTATGAAAACGTTTTCATAATGTGACGATCATTAAGGATTTTATTCACATTATGAAAACGATTTCATTATGTAATACTTTGAAATTTATTGACATTATGAAAACGCTTTAACTATGATAAGATGCCTTATTCCGAATGAAAAAAATAGGAGAATTTATATATGTGTGTGTGTGTGTGGGTGTGTGTGTGTGTGTGTGTGTGTGTGTGTGTGTGTGTGTGTGTGTGTGTGTGTGTGATATCTCTTGTAGACCACAACAAGATATGATCAAACCATATCATTGATAAGTTTCTTAAAACAGGACAAAGTTTGAAAACATCTAGCTCAACCTTATCAGACAAGCGACACATACAAATCATTAAGTTTAATTTGGTGAATGTTAGTGTGTCTTTTAAAACAAATAGCGGATGAGCACCTTTTTCCATGAATGATCAATTTTTAACGATATTTGTATTTGGTCAGTGATCCGGTATGATGGGTTATAAACGACACAATTTTCCTAAACTAATGAAGCAAAGCCTAAACCAGTTAAGGTTAAACCTGTCACGTATGCAGATTAGAAGTTCCACATTATAAGCATTTTAGTCACTTTTTTCAGTTTTTCCTTTGCAAGCTGAGACCTCTTAAAAGCAACCTTTTCAGCATGAACTATTCTTCCCCCAGGTGACAGTTATTTGCATGAAACTCACAGACATACACACTGATTGACACTATTTACATTGTTCAAACTCTAGTCTTTATCTTTATTGTCATATTTAGGAGGTTTCGTACGTTCTACGCCCTGGCATTCTTCATTTTGCATACGCTAAAATTTCAAACCGAAACCTTTTATTTTATTCATCCGGTTAGATTTTTCTAGTTCCAGGTACGAATGTGTATGTGAATTCTGTATGTTCTTATGAGTGTGAACTTGTATATGGACAAATTAAAATGGTGCTTATTCTTCATATGATTCAAAGAGTATTGTGCTGTTTATATCACGAAACATAATAGTTTTGGAGAAAGTCTTAAACCAGGATTCAATGTTACATATATTCCAGAATGTCTTCTTGACCATCACTGTGTAAGACATATTTTCCAAAGCAGATTGTAGAGAATATACACAGCAGTACATCCATAGTTTTTGACGGCATTTGAATCAGTTTCGTTAAAATTGGATTGTAATAAACTGTTGCCATATCAAAAAGAAAATATCATACATGATACAAGTGTAACTGACAAATGTATTGTTTTGCTTTAAGCATTAGTCTTACGCATTGATAGAATTATTTTTAAGATTCCTACAACATTATAAAATAAATTTTATTATTTATTATTTAAAGATGTTAGCCTCCAGGAGCCTCCAGGAGCTTTCTTATACTAGCGTTTTTACAAAAGACATGAAGAGAAAATACTATATTGAGTAGACTGTTGGATGAATGAATGAATCCATCAACTTGTCTAGCCGTAATCTACCTTACATATTTATAAGTCTACCATTCGTTTATTCTTTGAATATTGCTGCCTTATTTGGTCCGGTGATTCTGCTATATATTCATAGATTCTTGATAAAATACAAAACAGAATCAGCAATGTTATTAGTCCTGACTTTATGCCTCGGCTTTAGTCGTTTTTCTACCACCAAAATGTTGTTTACCTCTACCTTTTCTATACATACTTTCATGATAAATGCTCGGATAATTTTTTAAAATTTTCACCCCAAGCAAGGCGGTATTGCCACTGATGCGCAGGGGACTACATAAGAGTAAAAATTTATACAGGAGGAGAGTGAAGAAGAAAGACGGAGCAGTTACAGGAGTGCCAGAGAAAGGACAAAAGAAGGATGGAAACACAGGTGTGGAGACAGTAGCTAAGGTAGAGAGAAAGGAAAATATATGATGTAGAAAGAACTGGAGTCAAGTGGATAAGATATGGGTATAGACATTTCATTGAAATTCCTGGAGGTTGTAGCAGTCAGGAAAGCATGTTTATGGAATGGAACGTGTTAATATGTAGTGTTACACGTATATATGTATCCATGAGCTTGTGAGTGGGCGTGTATTGACTTCATGGCTACTATCCAAAAAGGATGACCTCTTCGCGACTGGTCTAGATCTCCAACTGAGATAACGCTAATGTCTCTGTTTTTAAATTGTTTTGAAGAGTGCTGGATTACTATGTGATATCAGTTATTCAATACGGTAGTGAGTGCTGGACAACATCATCGAAAATGAGGACAAAACTGGAAGCAGCGAAAATGTGGTTTGACAGAAGGATGCTGCGGATACCGTGGACTGAGCATGCAAGCAACAATGAGGTGTTGGAAAGAATGGCAACAAAAAGGAAATTAATATTGAGCATCAGGAAGAGACAACTGAAGATCCTGTCAGTATCTGGTTCTGAAGATCCAGTCAGTATCAGGTTCTCCAAGCTTTCCTTCCTTATTGCAATAAGGAAGGAAAGCTTGGAGAACCTGATACTGACTGGCCAGATAGAAGGAAAAAGAGACAGAAGAAGGCAGCGGATAACATATTTGCAGTGCCTGATCAGGTGGATGACTGAAAGGTTGTTGGAGGTGTAACAAGAGCAAACATTCAAAGAGCCAAAAGGAATAGGGAGACGTGGAGGGCCATGATCGCCTACGTCCTGAAGGGACTGGGCACATAGAAGAAGATACTTTTTTCTTTCATTTTAAAGAAATGATTATTCCAGGAAAATATTTGAAACGAGTGGAACGAATATAGCGTGGTCTGATGAAATTAACTAATTTAGCTCATAGAAATGAATTGTAATTTCTAATAAATCTAAATGACGTGTTGAGTTTTCTTTTACAAATAATATATATATATATATATATATATATATATATATATATATATATATATATATTAAAGACAACAAATATTTTATATGGACTCATTTTAATGTTCGATTTTTCCATATCATGAATAATCTTTTCTGACAAGGAAAAAATCTGTCAGAAATTGTGTGAAGTTCATTATGTAAGAAAAGTACAAAAAAAAGGGTCCAAGCCTTTGACTTTTTTAAAGATAGCTTTCATCAGGTTAGGTAGAGACAATTATGGAGTTTCATAGATCTAGTAAGTATTCCGACGTAGCTAAAAATATTAACAATATTAGCATAGATTATCTCTTCCGTTAGAAAAACAAGACGTTTAATGTTTTCCTTACAAGGAAAGATTTTACGGTTTCACTTAGGGACTAACTTAATTGCTAGCATCACTACAGTTGTGACTTTTGTCACTTATTTTGTAAAACAGTTGAAGTATATATTTTTCGATTTGACCGATGTAACATAGTAACAAGTCTACAGATTAAAGAGGACAATAATTTTAGTAATAAAAAAAACATTTACCCAATTTTTGCGTAAATGTGTGGTGGATAGGAAATTAAGAATTAAAAGCAACCTTCTTCATTTTACAAAAATTCATATCGTGTGAAATCCTGATTTTACCAAATAGAAAAAGCATTGGCCACGTGCTTAAACAAAAAGTCGAAACCGGATTTCCCGAATAGATTGATTTTCTGACCAATCATATCGATTTGCAAATAGATTGATTTTCTGACCAATCATAGCGATTTGCAAGACAAACTTTTAGCGATCCGGTGCGAAAAACTAAATGGCTATAAAACGCTTCGGTCAGTTGTCAGTCAGACAGTCAGATGAGAGCAGCGAGACGACACACTAAAAGATAACGGAAGAAACTTCTAATCGGTCCGGACGTAAAGGCGCGTCGCAAATTCGTTCTCCTTCACGTGTGCTGATACCTTTTACTTCTTCTTCTCCATTCAAAGACATTCTTACCAAACAAAAGCTCATACATACATACATACATACATACATACATACATACATACATACATACATACGCATAAACTCTTTCCAACAAATTACTATTATGAGCATTTCTACAACTCTGGATACCCTTAACTCATTAATTGTTTCTCATTGAACATTATCATCAGCAACTTATGTTATTCTTTTTTATCAATAAATTTATATTTCAACATGCAAAATGCATATTTTTATTCTTCCATTATTCAAAACAATCTCCAACCAGCTTCAATGTTCTGATCAATTTCTAAAAATCTGTAAGTTTTAGGGAGTTCGGTTACGTATTTCACAAAGGCCGAATTAATAAACATTAACCATCTCCATATAGCTAACTAGTAAACTCGACGTCCACGGAACACGCACCCTACTTCTACAAATGTCCGTATTCCGTAAATGTCCTTTTCTTCGAAATTAAATCTTTTTTGTCTGCCAAAAGTTATAAATTCAGAAATCATTTCGAAAATGTACAGTGGATTGTTTAATAGAATATATCTTGAAAAGATAATTTGTATCCACAGACCTTTAGGATCATGGTTTAAAACCTGTTCATTTTAGCAGAAAAATGTGTCGAATTTCTTTTTTCCCCCGTAGGGAAGCTAAAGATGATATCTCACTAATTCCGATCACATTATTCAGCTTCGAATTAATTTTAGTTCTCGCGAAGCTCAAACTTTATATTTGAAGGCTCCAGAATTATTATTATAATAGCGATCAGATCAGGCTCGAAATATGATTGTTATTCACCACAAAAAGAAATCATTGCCGCGGAGGGGGGGGGGGAAATTAGGCACAGAGTAGAAAAAAGTGTTTAACTGAAAACTGTGACCGCATGAAGCAATCCCAGAAATCTGTATGAGTCAAAAGAAAAGAATTTTCAGTGAAGTTGGCTTTTGGGAAAAGTAGGTTGTCTACAAATTAAAAGAATGGGATGAAAAGTCGAAAAATATCAACATCACAGAAGAGTAATAGTTTTCAAATGTTTTCAAATAGATCGTAGCAACATCCATATATTTATTATTATTATGTCATTATTCATCATATTTCGATTTCTGCTTTGGTCTCACTACCAACCAAGTCTGCGGGGAGACCTAAGGCAGGTAGTGGCGTGTTGTTATGGCTCCATTTCATGTTTTTCTATCTTCCCTATCATCCCCAGCATTACATAGATAAAGTTTTCCTTAGTGTGTGGGCTGTACTTAACAAGACAATTTTTTGTATATCTCTTAAGCTGGGGTTTCCAGGGATTCTTTCAATGTGTTGTTTTGTTCCATTTTTTATCATTCCAAGTGCACCTACTATCACTGGCACAACTCTTGTTTTCAATTTCCACATTTTTCTATTTCAATTTCCAGGTCTTTATATTTTGACAGTTTTTCAAATTCCTTGATTGCTATGTTACAATCCGCTGGACAAGCCATATCAATTAATAGACAAGTTTTCTCCTTCTGGTTTTTAACAATAATGTCTGGCCTGTTTGCTTCAATTTTTCTGTCTGTGTAGATGGTGTAATCCCATAGAATGTTTACATCTTCTATTTCTGTAACCGGTGCTGGGTGATGTTCATACCAGTGTTTGTTTACAGATTTTCCATAATGTTTGCACATTGTCCAATGTAAATATTGCCTAACTCTATCGTGGCAATTTTTATATTTATTTGGGGCAAGCACAGAACAGCCTGAGATTAGGTGGTCTATTGTTTCTTGGTGTTTATCACAAAACCTGCATTTTGGATCCATATTTTTATGTATTATATTTGCCTGAAAGTTTCTAGTGAAAATTATTATTATTATTATTATTATTATTATTATTATTATTATTATTATTATTATTATATGTATATTCTTCCTTTATGACATTGTCGATCGTAGTTCTCCACAATGTTTCCACATTTTTTCTATTCCAATTTCCAGGTCTTTATATTTTGACAGTTTTTCGAATTCCTTGGTCACTATGTTACAATCCGCTGGACAAGCCATATCAATTAATAAACAAGTTTTTTTCTTTTTTTCTTTTTAACTATAATGTTTGGCCTATTTGCTTCAATTTTCTTTTCAGTGTAGTTGGTGTAATCCCATAGAATGGTGACATCTTCTATTTATGTAACCGGTGCTGGGTGATGATCATACCAGTGTTTGTTTACATATTTTCCATAGTGTTTGCACATTGTTCAGTGTAAAGATTGCCCCAATCTATCGTGACGATTTTATATTCATTTGGGGCAAGTACAGAACATCTTGAGATTAGATGATGTATTGTTTCTTAATATTTATCAAAGAACCAGCATTTTGGATTCACATTATTATGTATTATATTTGCCTGAAAGTTCCTAGTGAAAAGACTTTGGTCTTCGCTGCAAGAATAAAAGATGCACGTAACCATCAATTTTTATTATTATTATTATTATTATTATTATTAGTAGTAGTAGTAGTAGTAGTAGTAGTGGTAGTATTAATACGATGTAGGGTGTTGACAAGTTTCCAACCCGACCAAGAGGTATGATATAGAACCATGAAAAGTGCATGTTATTGAACATGATCACCATGCAGTGAAAATACAAACCCTCCAGCACAAGTAGAAATTTTTAATTCATTTTATCACAGTAAACCCTCTAAGACACAAAAGGTTACTGATTGTGAAAGAATTAAAAAAACCAGAAACATTATTAAAAATCAAGAAAAATTTAAGAGTAAGACAGTTGATAGCAATTGACGTAACATTTAAATTGTTGAAAATCAAAGTTGGCTGTAAGCCATGGAATCATAAAACTGTTGCACCAGCGAGAAGTGTAAGAAAAGAAACTGTTAACATAGAACTCACATTTACGTCTAGCAAGTTGAATTGGGAATTGATAAGACATCCTGCTAATCTAATCAGTTAATTACCATACGTGATACACGCTTTGAGCAGTCATTATCTCGTAATTGTTTTGCCATTTCTTTCTATGGTAGACTGGTTGCTAGCCAAGGCTATAGAGCCCAGTCTGTCCTATTATTTAACACATAACTGGAGGAAAGAGACGGATTAATACTTCTCCCAAGGGTATTTGTGCGTAAGTGAATGCAAGGAATTCAACTGGAATTCTCGTTCCAAATTGATATCCGCTGCAACACAACGCACATCCGCTAACCTAGTACTGCGCTTAAATTCATAAAATCTCAATGCCATTGCGAAGAGCTTATTCAAACAACTAATATATAAGAATTTATAAAATAAAAAAAGAAAAATAAAAAAGAAAGAGGGAAGTAAAATTACAGTAGTGAAAAAGTTACTGAAGCCAAGAGGCCAGATCGAGACCCGTAATATTTTGATTCTTTTTTTTTTAGATATTATCAGTATATAAAACAGGAGCATCAGACAATATGCGGCAGCAATATTCAAAGCATGGACGAATGGTAGGCTTATAAAAATGTAGAATAAATTCTGTAAAGGAAAATTGTTTTTGACGACAGAAAAACTAATTCGATTTTTCATATTCTTTTGATATTTATTCATTATCCTAAATTAAAAGATAAAATAATTATTTCAAACATTTCGGTGTTACCTGGATACTCGTGACAGTCTTTTCTTTTTTAGCTGAAATTACACCTCTATTATGCTTCTACATCGTTCATTTATTCATTATATTTTGGTTGAGCAATGAGTTGCATACTCACTGGGTGACCAATACTTTTGGCCTTGTGGTACCATGAAAAAAAAAAATACGTTCTTTTGTTTTGGTTTTGTAGAGTGGAAGTTAATTAATCAATGCCATTTTAACACAAAAATATTTCAATAGCCCTTAGTCTGATACCTCGGCTTTCAAGATATTTCACAAATACGTTCGTTCTTTGTCGTATCTGACACCAAATGGCCTTTAAGATTTTTCACATCACAGATTCCAGTGTTCTCCATCTGATTAGATTTTACTCTTGATGAGCATGGATTTTTAATTACTACCTTTGTCTAAAACGCAAAATAAATCATACACCAAAAACAGTTTGATGCCTACGATTTGGAAGTATATAGGAAGTTTTCTGTTCTTTTTGGCTAATTCTTCAAAATATTTTTACTAAAGATCTTACTGCGATATTTAAATGGCAATATTTTCTTTACGATTTTTTTGAACTCATATACATGTATTGTTTTCAATGTTGCTTCTATCGAATGCCGGCCAACGCATTAAATAGGAACCAGAACGAAAGCAAAGCAACGAAAGTGTATGTAATTTTTAAGAGATTCTCAAACAGATAGATAGATAGATAGATAGATAGATAGATAGATAGATAGATAGATAGATGCGAGGAGGTAATGAAAGCTTAGAACATTCACCCCACCAAATAAATGCATGAATAAATAAATAAATAAAATAAGGTTAATTTTTCTTTGCTCATATTAAAATATTTTCAACAATATCATTCAAAAATTGTCAAATTATAATAAAATCTAAAGAATTAAAAGATTTTATTTCAGTCAGTTAATGCAGGATATATTACCGCAGTTTATTGCCATTGCTTTCGTCGGTAAACCGGTTGCCAACCAAGGCTATAGAACCCAATCTGTCTTGCTATTCAACCCATAACTGAAGGAAGAAGACATGGGTCATCAGTCAGTCAGTTAAGTGCCATACGTGATACACGCTTGGGCGATCATGTCTCGAAAGAGACATGACTGACTGGGCAGAAGATTATCCTGCAATAACCGATATCCACTGTACCACAGCGCACATCCTAGGATGTGCATTGTGGTACAGTGGATCCCACATGCATCATACCTTCCCTAAAAGTATTTTGTAATTGTGTTCTTTCCCTTTCGGATATGAAAATAAGAAATATGTTTCGGAAAACTGAAATTCCAATATATATATCCAAGTGAATAAGGAACGAATAAAATATTAACAACGTTCAAAACATTAATTTAAAACAGTGCTCTATATAGAATTAAAGATATGAATATTCATTATAAATTATAGTTTAGAATATGTATGTTCTAAACTATAGTTCATAATATATATATATATATATATATATATATGTGTGTGTGTGTGTGTGTGTGTGTGTGTGTGTGTGTGTGTGTGTGTGTGTGTGTGTGGTTTACTGCGTTTTTATGTTCCAGAGCTGCTGCTACTCTGCCCAAGAGCTGCTACTGCGACTATTAATTTTAAGAGCTACTACTGATAATAAACTTCATTACAGTACCCCATTTCATGCGAGGTAGTTGTACAACAGTCTCAAGAAATATTTTGATTCCATGTTGTTGGTTTGGAAAATCTTTACTTTCGGGTTATCTCCTCGTCAATTTTGTACAAAAAAAAATTGAATCTTCTCCTTATTATTATTTATGTCGGAGAGAATTCGAAAAAAGGGATCAGCACCTTGCAGCCTCTGCCGCCACATAAACTCACAAAGGTAAGAGTGCCGTTCTCTAGCTTATTCCTGAACTTGGCGGACCTTCACATTCCTTCGATGTGTTGCGTGCAGGTGCCGGTTTGTGGATGAATAAAATTCAAGATGTGATTCATTGTGAGATGGAAAAAAATCATCTCTCACTTGACTGTATCCCTTCCACTCGTCTGTGATTACTGTGGAGCCCGGTGGAAACGGATGCGTGATTATATGTGTCAGTGTTGCTGCAACCCGGTCTGGTATTGCATACAAGAAACATTCTTTAGTCTCACGACACATTCCACCAAAAACCCAAATTGTGTGGTGTTCATGTTTTATTGTTTTATAGTTAATCTTCACAAAATGATTTAAGTTTTTGGTACTTTGAATGTTTGGTGCAAAATTGACCTGGAAGTACCGGAAAATTTTTAATATTAGCAATTCGGTACTCTGAATTTTTTCTAAGTGCTAGAATTCCTGTTTGGCAATCTTAAATTTATCAGAAGCAAGTCAATGAGATCATGAGAACAGAGTTGAACCAGCTGTTTCAATGCAGTGTGTGGTGTCATGTTTTCTCTCAGGGCTCTTGATTTTTCGTTTGGTTATGTTTTGATAACTGAACAATATTTCCGAAAATTCAGAATTTTCTTCGGCTGGTGCAACTTTGGGACTAAGAAGTGTTACAGATTTTGGGCAGGCAATAGAATTGACGTCAGTCTTTGTGTCAAACAGCTGTTACCTTTTAATATCGATTAACAGAACATGATAATGAAAAAGTCTGCACCAAAAATTAGTGAAGTGATATGAGCCAGGATGAAAGTAAACTTGAAATCGCCCTGTGGCAAAAAATTACATGCCATGGATTTATGTCTACATGTGTGAACAATCAAAGAATTTACCCCTCATAATGTGAGTTTTACCGGGTCTTTAATTTGTCTGAGTTGGAAACTGTTATTAGCGATATTTGTGTCTAATTATCGATCGGGAATATTGTTTTTTTTTTTAATTTCCGAAGATATGACTTGTATTAGAAATGCCAAAGTGTTCCGTTGACGAAAACTTTTGGCCTATTTGTTTCTCTGGATCTTGTAATTGCATTTTATACTCCTGTCAGCGAATCTCTTGTGGTAGTAACAGATATCACTCCTTCCTTTTCAATTGCTCTTGTATCGTTGTCTGTTTTTTGATGAACTGCAATGCTGGTATATTTTCAATTGTTCATTGTTTTATTCAAATCACCTGTTTGCTTTTTGAACAATTATTTTTTCATGTATTTGGTTGATGTCATCTCTTGGAGTGTGTACACTTGCGTTTGCAGCTGATTCTTCTGGGTCATCAGCCGTAGCTCATACCTTATTCATGGATACATTTCCCACCATTGAAATCAGGATACCTGCATTAATCGTTGCATCCTTCCTTGTATTGGAAGACATTATAATACAGTTTATTGCCGGACGGATTCCGTTAACAGCACAAGATTTGAGATGGTTTTTTATCTCCCAAATTATTCAATTTCCAGTAAATGTTACAGTCTGTTTCTCTTAGCGAAATTCAGAGTATTAAATTCTATTTTAATTTGTCTATGTGATGGTTTGTGAAGGGTTTATCATGAGATCCCGTAGGCACATGGCTGTTTTTTTAGCTAGTTCAGAAAATGCAGAAGATAATTTTTATTTTCTGTTGAAATATTTTAATCAAGAAAACGGCATCCAAGCGAATAAAAAAATAACAGATCAGGGTCATTCCTAGAGAATACAGTATTGTTTTCAAATGCAGCGCAATGTTGGGTTCCTTTATTTATTGTTATGTGTATTTTTTTCAGAGCAATTTTTGAGAGATTTCTAAAAAAGCAAATCGGGGTGCAAATGCATTATCAAAAGGTTGTAAAAATATTTTTTTATTTAAAAATTGTATAGAATACTATTTTGAAAAAACATTCTGAGAAAAATTCGCAATGGAACATAAGATATAACACGAGAAGGAGATTTAGAATAAGGTGGAGACGTTGCTCATTTCGTAAAAATAAATTTCTTTCTTTCCTTATTATTATTAATTTATCTATTAACTTGAGATTATTTGCTATTTACCTTAAACACTGCCTTTCTTAATAATTAAATAATTTAGCAGGCTTGCTCTACTTGTTTGAATAGTAGTAATTAGTTCAAAAGTGTACTGAGTAAAAGAAAAAAATTGTGAAAATGATTCTTTTGGTCGGCTAATGTCAGCGTTTCTCAACTGTTCCCGGCATTTGTTTCTGTTGTGGTCCATATCGAAATTCCCGAAGTCGGTGTTTGTTTTCGTCCCCTATGTTTTCTCTCGAATGTTTAAGTCTTCGATTTTCTTACACTAATAATATTTATTTTACTCTTTTGTCTCAGTTAGAGAGTGAGTTTCTTGTTTCTGTTTATTGGAAGAATGCAAAGGCCGGTCTTATTTTTACGGAGTAGACGTCTTCAGTTAACACACACACACACACACACACACACACACACACACACATACACACACACAGACATATATTTATATACATGGTAATATTTTAATCCTTAGAAATTATAAATACCCTTGAAAATTCAACATATGTAAAAACATGATCTTGTTTATGAGTTCTCGATACCTTTGGACGATTGTAACTTTAACATCAATAATATTGCTGCCATATCAGGTCGGGTGTCCCTGCTGCTCTCCTTGGGCTTCTTGACAAAATACAAAGGAGGATCTGTAACGTAGTTGATACTGACTTGGCAAACCGGCTACAACCACTCTCTCACCGGCGTGATGTGGCTTCCCTGTGCCTCTTCTACAAGTACTTTCATGGCTTCTGCTCCGATGAACTTAGAGCACTGGTGCCGCCTAAGCACGAATTTACACGAGATACTAGATTAGCAACTAGGTCCCACCCTTTTACAGTTAAACAGATAAGATGTAACCGTAAATTCTACTCCAACAGCTTCTTAGCTCGCACTTCCCGCCTGTGGAACTCCCTTCTACAAGTCTGCTTTCCCGACAGCTACAATCTCCAGGTGTTTATATGTAGTGTCAATAGACACCTCCTATCACACTAACTCCCAACTATTCTCAGAACACTCTCATCTACCCAACCCTCATTCTCGGTATCTTTACCCGCTTATCACCCACCCTCTGACATTTCCTATATTTAACCATTCTCGGTATCCCTACCCGCCTATCACCCACCCTCTGACATTTCCTATATTTAATCATCCTTTCTGCACTCTATGTAGCCCCCTGCGCAGTAGTGGCAGTGACATGCCTTGCTCGGGGTGAAACGCTTATAAAAAAAAAAATAACACGCAACATTGAATAACTAAGTTGGTGCACATTCACTAAACTCTCTCTGAGGTTGATTCGTCATTTGTCAAAATTTAATGAAAAAGGCGGATGTCCTCACATATATAAAATAGCAGTTAAATATATATAGTAAATGTCCATATAATCAATCGCCGACAGCATAACTCGAAGTTTCATGCAAAACACAATCATCTGGTTTTGAGTATATCTGTCAGTTAAGCGCCATACTTGATACAAGCTTAAGCGATCATGTCTCTCACGAGACATGACTGACTGGGTAGAAGATTATCACGTAATAGGTTGTCATTACTTTCTGCGGTAGACTGGTTGTCAGTCAGGGCTATAGAACCCAATCTGTTCTATTATTTAACCCATATCTAGAGGGAAGAGACGGATTATTACATTTCCCAAGCGTATTTACGAGTAAGTGAATGCAACGAATTCAACTGGAATTCAAACTCGGCTTCCCGATATCTCGTTCCGAGAAACATTTGATTGTTTTAAAAAGGATAGAGTGCATTCCTTTTTAATTAAAAGAAACTTTTTCGTTCAACATTTCTGAATGGTTTGTTTCAAGTAAATAAATAAATGAAATACAAAGAGAGTTTCATAAATGGCGCCACTGAAAAAGTGCATGCTGGGATAAATTAAGAGATACAAATAAAATAAAGTTTTGGGTAAAACAAAAAGTCGATGTAAATAAGCGCTGAGTGTGTGTAAAACAGAAAACAATTTGTATTTACATACCACTCATGAGACAGAGAGAACGAAGAAAGTTCTCTTTCTGACTACAAATTTATTCACATCGATTTATTTTAGCAATAAATTTATTTTAGTAGTGGCTCTTTACCTCCCATTCACTTTTTAGTTTCATTGTTAATGATGTGTGGTGGGGGCGCACGCGTTTCATTTTTTATTTACAGCAAATCTCTCTGAAAAAGTTTTGGACGAAAATGGTTACTTCGTTATTTTTAACACACCCACACACACACACACGCGCGCACACACACCCACACACACACACGCACACACACCCACACACACCCACACACGCACACACACACACACACACACACACACACACACACACACACACACACACACACACACACACACACACACACACACACACGCACACACACCCATACAGTAATATTTTTGTTATTAGCGAGTTGTGTTTCGGTGTATGTTTGCTAACACATTGTCAGGCAGCAAAATATTCTTTTTATGTTAGGAATCATTATATAGAATGAAGAAAAAAAAAACACAGTTGTTACCATATCCAGATAATTAAGGTGGGATGGAATTCAAACAAATTGTTTCAATTAACCAATAGAAAGCCAGGTCATTCTTCCTAACCAATTACTTTGTACTACTTCATATATATATATATATATATATATATATATATATATATATATATATATATATTATAAATTATGTTTTAGAACATGTACATAATTTCTTCTATATATGTCCTCTTCTCTACAATCATATGGCTGTTTCAGTGTTTGGAACCCAAACACATCATCGGGAGAAATAAAGGTTTGGAATCATTCTCAGTTTATATTTGGTTCGTTGTTGTCGTGGGGGTTGGTTGGGGTTATTGGTAATTAAGTTAATGTGTCTCTCGTTTTGACCGTTCGACCCTCGAAGAATCCGGTGTGTGAGTGCGAAATCGTTGATTAATGGTATTATCTGTTGGAATGTACGTCCTATCAGTCAGGTATATCGACAACAACAACGAAACAAATATAAACCGAGAATGATTCCAAACCTTTATTTCTCCCGATGATGTGTTTGGGTTCCAAACACTGAAACAGCCATATGATTGGAGTGAAGAGGACATATATAGAAGAAATTATGTACATGTTCTAAAACATAATTTATAATAAATATTCACAGCTCTATACATCATATATCGAGCACTGTTTTAA
The DNA here is from genome assembly GCA_037127315.1 of Ascarosepion bandense. Taxonomy (NCBI): domain Eukaryota; kingdom Metazoa; phylum Mollusca; class Cephalopoda; order Sepiida; family Sepiidae; genus Ascarosepion; species Ascarosepion bandense. Next base: position 1,313,930 of record JBBBDQ010000389.1, on the reverse strand, counting down.
ATTAATGTTTTGGTCGGAAAATTTTTTTTCTTTTTTCTCTCCTCATTCTATACTCACTCGGATATATATATATCTATATCTATATCTATATCTATCTATCTATCTATCTATCTATCTATATATATATATATATATATATATATATATATTATAACGGGGATTATTACCTCGTTCACCAGTATGACAATCGCAAGGATCACTTATGATATCAGGCTATGCCTGTGCATGACATTTTTCAATTGGTGAATGTTGTTGCATTTGGTCGTTCCGACTTTATAAGGAAGAACAGTATGTACACATTTTTTAATAAGTATCTAATACAATAAAAGATACACCTCTCCTTACCAATTGCTAAAATCATATAAATCTGTCGATTTATTACAAATTAAAAATATTTCTCATTTAAGAATGGTTTTGATAAACACATTTCCGGATTATGGATGAGTTCACCCCTTGGCAAAGTTTGAGCTTGCTATTAATCTAGCCCTCTCTCAATTATTTTCCGTAAACAACACATTTACAATATATTGATGGCGCTCTATTAATATATCGTCACGAAAAATAATTAGTTGAAATTTTTGATAAACTAAAGAAAGCCGATTGTACGATAAAATTTACTGATGAAACGAAAATAAATATTGCATTGCCACTCCTCGATATAATGTTAAGTTGTGATGATTATGACCTACAAGTAAGTGTTTATCGTGAATCAAGTGATATTGATGTCCTTGTGAATTTACTTTCTCACCATAACAGCAAAAGAAAATGCATAATAATTAATGAGTTATGTTTAAGATTCCTAAGAATTTGTAGCCTTTCATACGTAGTTGATGAGCAGAAATATATATAGTTATAAAACGCATCAAAACCTTATTTATTTCTTATTAAAATCCAAATGGAATGCTCTTCAAATAATTCAGAATCTAAATCTAAACTTATTTATAAATGGAACTGTCTGTATGTGTGTGTATCCGTTACCTATAGATTCCGAAACGGCTGAACCGATTTTCTTGAAGATTTACACAATTGTACTATAAGCGTCTGCAAGTGTTCTTAGCTAGGATTTGTGTCAAGGTACCCCCGATAAATATCAAAAATCGACAATCGAAAAGATCGGGTTATAGAAGAAGTGGTCCGATTTTAATCAAATTTGATACACTCATAGACAAAGACATAAGAAACGATATTCAGAAGTTTCAAGGTTGCAGTTCTTACAATAGTGCAGAAAATCGATAATATATATTTATATATATATATAAAAGGCAAGATGTTTGTGTGTGTGTGTGTGTGTGTGTGTGTGTGTGTGTGTGTGTGTGTGAGTGTGTCTGTTTAACTGCCAAGTATGTCTGTATTTTTTTCAACCCTTTTATTTTAGAACAAAGTAATATTAAATTAAAACGTGAAGGTAGAATCTAGTCTATGACTAATAATGATTGTGACACGAACATGTATAGGAGCAAAGTCAGGGAATTAAATAAAACTATTATGTAAACACAAAAGAGATCTACGCTAAAGTAACATTAAAAATATTACTTTAATTAAATGCAATTAACTTAAGCGAAAGTGTATGGCAAGGAATCGCGTTTACTGCTTTTACTAGGAATAGAACACATGAGTTATGGCTAAATCAATCACGTTAAATATTCGTCCAGGTTCTGACAAAATTCAAACTTTCTTGGCAGAACTGTTATCACAATGTCGGGTCAGTGAAACGAGACATGACTGACTACCATAGACTAGTTGCCAACCAAGACTATAATTTGATCATTTATTTAATTAATGTTTTCAAATAAAATAAAAAATCATGAAGCGAAACATACGCAATTTAACAAGGTCAAGTCTTCAGGACAGCGTTTTATGCAGCCTTAAAGTGTTTGCCTATCTGAAGCAGAGGGCTGTTTATTTTGCTTATCGCTGCCACGATGGAAGCATTCAGCAAGTGTTTGACATTCTGTAACCATGTCTATAGACGAGACCTCAGGAGATTCAAATCAGGAACGCTGATCTCAGATTTGAATTTGACATGGCCATGACAATTTTCGGTAAGCCACCCCGGGTTATATGGGCTCGGGCTAGAAAGCTCTGTTAGAAGGAAAACTGACATCACCTCAAATAGAGTAGTACCGCCACCAGCATTTTGAGAGGGCAGCATGAATGTGGGAACACTTCCTGAAAACCTGCTGAAATATTATATCTGTGTCACGTATCTCTCTTTCTCTCCCTCTCTCTTTCTCTCTCTCTCACTCTCTCTCTCTCTACATATATATATATATATAAAACTTAAATATCCAACTGCATTTCATACATGCCAGCATAGTATATATATTTATATATATATATATATATATATATATATATATATACTATGCTTGGATATATAAAATGCAGTTGGATATTTAAGTTTTTTTCATTCTGTTGGCAAGGTTTCGATTTATAAAACGAAAATCAAAGCAAAATAATATTACCATGACAATTATGCTTTTTAGTAATGTTGTGCTTCATTTGAAACATTTTGATACTGAAAAGTTAATAAAACAAAATTGAATGTTTGAATAATTTTTCATTTGTAATAAAATGATTTTTTCTTTGCAATGAGATTAACTATTATCTTTCAGTTAAAATGAAGACTAAAAAATAAATAATCAACAAAAATACTTATCTCAGTTGTCAAACCTGGCAACAATAAAAATTTCAACAAATAATTTGTTTTCATTTATTTCTATCTTACATAGTTTTTTTTCGGATATTTCATTTCAGTCATATATATATATATATATATATTTGTCAACATTCTCAAATTTAAAATCATTTATAAAGTAATGACATCCTTGTTCTTGTATATACACACGGACCAGAAAATAAGTCCTAAAACTGCCTTAAAAATGTCTACCTCGATTTATTTATTTACATTTGAGATACACATCATCTGAAAATATTTTCTCTCTTACTTTTCTCTTTGTCTGTTACTATATATATATATATATATATATATATATATAGAGAGAGAGAGAGAGAGAGAGAGAGTGAATTAAACCATATTTTACTGCAACAGAAGCTGTTATGTTTCAGTGCTAGTTTATTAGCACCTCGTCAGGCTTGTCGAGAGTTAGAAAGATATTAATTTGTAATACTGCTAAAATACATAGTTTTGTTAGCTTATTTGTTCAGCTACATATCAACCAATATAGCTTATTTAATGCTGAAATTTAAAGGTTTGATTTCAACAGCATTTTGTACATAATTTATACTTTCAGGTTAAATGTTTCTTTCAAACATATATAATTTTCTGTTGGCCATTTGTAGGTATTACAAGTTTTGGTATAAATGTATTTCCTTAACCTGGAATATTATGATGACGGTTTTAGTATTTCTTTTACTTGTACTCTTTATGTATTTCACACACACACACACACATACAGATATATATATATATATATATATATATATATATATATATATATATGGTACGCTAGAGTAATAGTAACAGATAATTTGTGTTGTGTATGTTAAATCTTTATTCTCTGATCCTGATTTCTTATCCCGAAATCAGTCACTTTCTCACAGACGTGACGCGGCATTGCTCTGTCTTTTCTACATATATTTTAATGGAAACTGAGTTTTTCCCTTGTTGGCCCGATGGCATAAATGTAAGCGTGCTAATAGCTTGGTATACAGGTCCAGCCATTTTAACTTTGAAATAGTTAAATGTAACTAATGCATCTATTCTAATTGTTTCTTTTCTCGCAATATTTGCCTGTGGAAAACTTTTCTGTTTACTCACTTCCCTAATAGCCGCAATCTAAAACATTTCAAATGCAAGGTCAATTGCCATCTTCTATTTTTTTGAATAATGTTCATATTTTCTCCTTTCCTCAATACCCACTTATTTTTCTTACTTTAACCCCCTAAGTACGTACTAGTTTCGAACTCGCCTTGTTTCTGTGAAGTGATTTAAATAAGTAAGACGGCATGCGTTTGAATACGGAGTGTACAGATATTTCCTAAAGAATTGTGATACGACCACTTTCAACCGTTCTCCTGGTTATTTAGAAGTTATGCATTCTAGCCGCCATTGATATATTCAAATAAATTTATGACAACATTAGTCTTTTTAACTGGGTGTTTCTATGTCTCCGCATATAATCTGGCAGCGATTCAAACTACTGTCATTCTAAAAGAGTTTTTCACTCGTCAAAGAAAATTTTGTTGAGTTTATGATTCTTTGTTTATGGTTAATGTTTCTAATATTTTAACAATTTTATTAGCAAATATTTTATATTAACAATCTATTCCTCGGATTAAATTGTCGTATATTGGTGGAAATCTTATTTTTCAAATGTTCATTGACGTGGTTATGGATAGTATTGTGTTTAGAAATTTGGAAGATGAAACTTCAAGAAAAATTCGTGATTGCATATCCGACGTTTCCTTCTTTAATTTCACAACTCACAAGTCAATAACATAAAAACAAAAAGTTTGAGAAAGATTTTGACAAAGATTTGCACTAAATTCCCGCATACGTACGTTTAATATTTATCTAAGTAAATAAAGTATAAAAAGATCTTACCAATCATTTTAATAAAGCATATACTAATCAAAACCAAAGGTAAACCACTTTTTCTGTTTCTCTCACATACAGATACGCATACATTACTACTGTATGTTTTAGTGGATATACATAATTTAGTAAAAACCTCGTTACTTTCTAAATAGTTGCATTTAGAGTTTTAGGCCTGTGCATCAATAAGTTTAAGTAATCACCGATATTTGAGCACAGAAATAAACCCAACCGAATGTTATTTTTACATCAGTGTGATTAGCTAATGCAGAAACCGTTACATGAAATTGACACTGTCAAATACAACTACGAGACAACTAAAACATGTGTGCACTCTAAAAGAATAACGCTGAAAAAATAATTTAATGTCGGATTAGAAATATAATCTATTAATTCGTTAGAATATATATATATATATATATATATATATATATATAAATATATATATAATTTAAAAAATTAATAATTTCCTCGAACTATATTTTAAAATTTTCGTATCTTCAAATGATTTATAATAATAATAAGTTATTATAAATCGGTTAAAGATACCGATAGGTCGAATGCTAAAGTGCGGAAATAGTTCATTTTCAAAAAATAAAATTTAATTCTACAGTATAAATACTGTATTGAACACTTTTTCATACAAAGGTATACCAATCTAACTTAATTATGCCCAAAATTAACTACATATATACATATATATATATATATATATATATATATATATATAGAGAGAGAGAGAGAGAGAAAGAGAGAGAGAGAGAGAGTAGGTATGGATGGAATAAAATTCCGTATCCAAAACAAACTACAAAAAAGTGCCCAATGAAAGTAGAAAGAAATATTTATTTAGGATTTATAACATGGGTATGTTATAATTTCACTACAAATGTATCTATTTTATTTATATATATATATATATATTGTTAAATATATAGTTTTAAATCCAAAAGTTTTGTTTAAAATGTATGCTTTAAACAAAATGTTCACGGCTTCTTCAATTTGTTTGTATATATAAATGACAACTATATATCATGTCAGTTTATATATTATTTAAAAAACCTGTCATTGCCTAAATGCCTATTATATTACATATATGTAATTCATTTATTAACTATAATTTTTACAAATCTGAGCATCAGGAAGAGACAACTGAAGTTCCTGGGACATGCAATGAGGAAAGAGAGCCTGGAGAACCTGATACTGACTGGTCAGATAGAAGGAAGGAGAGACAGAGGAAAGCAGCGGATAACATATTTGCAGGGTCTGGTCAGGTAGATGACGGAACGGGGTTGCCAGGAGCAACAGGAGCAAACATACTAAGAGCCACAAGGGATAGGGAGACGTGGAGAGCCTTGATCGCCTACGTCCTGAAGGGACAGGGCACATAGAAGAAGAAGAATTGATTATTGGAAAGCGATTATCATTGTTTTGTTTTTGTCATTTTGTTAAGTTCGATACGGGCACCAGATTTTTCTGTCAGATTCAGGTGCTGCTAAGGAACCGCGTCTACTGATTTCACTAGGAATAGAACACATGACTTATGGTGTTCGACCTACAAGTCCTTCCAAAATCTAGGTTTGGTAGAGGAGACATATTCCTTTAAACAACCCATAAGAAAAATGTAACTGCGTGTGAAGTCATGACTCCTCGCTACCAGTCATGAATAAAATAGGGAGCTATATTTCAAACATCCTGTAGATATGTACATACAATACATTTAATATATATATATATATATATATATATATATATATATTAATATATCGAACTTGCATATAACTATTGTACATTCATTTTATATATTTTTATTATTTAATATATATATATATATATATATATATATATGCCATGTGCGTACATTCCATTCATATACATTCGTATGTGTTTAGAGCATAGCTGAACTAGTTCAATAGCCACGGCTATTGGCCAAAATATTTAAGTATTTCCCACATCAACATCAGGCTCAAACAGATTCAAGCTGACATAATGCTTACTGCTCGGAAGCACGGTCTCTCCTACGGCGATGCATGATTGCTGTTACCAAGAACTTTTGGTGATGTCATGAACCCACGTTCCTATGATTTGTCTAGTTGGTAGATATATTAAAAACTATCTTCTTTTTTCAGAGAAATACATAACGATAAATCATTTTTACCAAGCATGTATAATCGTTAACATTTCTCACACCTATTGGCAAATCTATCATGGACAAGTAAAAAGATATCTTTATAAACTAATACATGAGTTTGCTGAATTCGAATCTGATATTTTGATATTCACTGGTTATTTATACGTTATGCATCATGTGGATGCAAACATTGATATATTTACATGGGACATAGGATGGAAAATATCTGTTAAAAGGATCCATTATTTATGGGAATTTCTTTCTGATCCAAACGAGAATATTTAGCCTACCTCTTAAGTAATGTTTACCGACTTAGGCGTGCATTGCGTTGAGATTTGCAAAGTCTTAAGTTATGGATAAAGTTGTTATTCTATGTGTCATGTAGAAATTTACGTATATTAACCTGCTATCTAGCGTGTAACATTGTAGTATGTTAGAAATATCTCGTTTACAAACATTTTAAAAAATGAATACATGAATTGAACTTAAACAAATCCTTGTTATGGATTTGAATCAACTCACAACAAAGAAAAAAGCAAGGAAGGTGTTGAAATATAAAATATTATATTTTCATGTTTTTACAACTAAATTTTTTGTATCGTGCTTAAGTTTTCTTGCAGTCCTATTTTGTAGTTGTTTGTTAAATAGAAAATAAATGTGATTTTCTCGAGTGTATGTGAGAGAAAAGAGTCAAGTGAGAAAGTGAAGTGAAAAGTGTAAGAGTCACGTAGCTTGGCGAGGAAGAATGTTGAATGAGTCAGAGAACCTATATTAAGCCGCTGTCGTGGAGTGATGTCACATTTATAACCTACTTTTTGCTGGTTTATCTGATGGAGGAACTTTACTCATATATTCATCAAAGTGATCACGGTGCATGTTTTTATTGTCGATGGGACGCAGCCTATTGTTTGAAAAATGCTGAAGGATTTATTTATTAAAGTCATATTGAGTGAATATTTTAACATTGAAACTACTTTTTGTTAAATGCTGTTTGACTCTCTTGCTGGTTATTTCCGTCTTCGCACCACACCCTACATGAATTTTTTAGTCATCGCTATGTGAAAACGAATGTCCCAACTAGAATATTACACACAAATTAAACATATACTGTTAAATATAAGAGACAATAAATGTCTATTATGTTTAATCATGAGCCGTTCTAAACGTCGTATTCTGGCATTAATTTCAGCTGAAAATAAAGACAAAAATTCTCCAACATTTGGATAAGTTTTTATTAATTTGGTTATTTTCAACTGAAATTAAAGCCAAAATACGACGTTTAGAACGTCTCATGATTAAACATAATAGACATTCATTGTCTCTTATATTTATATGTTTAGAAAAAAAATATTTTATATATATATATACATATATATATATATATATATATATATATATTGTTAGGGCAAAAGAGGGGGAGAGAAAGAATTATGTATGAAGATGAAAATCTTGATGTCAGCAAAAGTTTTCAATGCGTTTGCACGTGTACGAATAATAATATAAAAACAAATGCCAAAACTAAATAATTCAAAATCAGTATTATTTTTACTTTTTCCTCTATATCATTGACAGAGTTATACATGACATTGGTAAAAGTCAAAAACTAAGTATATTTAGGTTATTTGCAATACGTACCGTTTGAAAAAATCTCCGTATGCACATAGTACAATTAATCATAAAACATGATAGTATTTAACGTAAGTATCTTCTGAACACATTCCTTTAAATATATATATTTTTTCACAGGAGTTTGTAGTAACTAGTCAACGTATTTATACCATTAGTAACTTTCAAGGCAAATAGTATGGTGACACACGACTAGCTTCGGCCGGTAATATAGCGAACTGAGTCTTAGATTTCTCCAATATATTTTTTGTTAGAGATAAATGAACATATTAGTTACACTGTTCAGCAAACATTAAATTTGTAATGGTGACGAGACACCAAGCGTATTTTTAGCTAATTTGAGGGCGCTGAATCTGAAAATTATCTTACTTTTTCTTAGTTAGCTCCCGTTTTTGCTGTAGATAAATTCTTCTTTTTTGGAAAAAAAATTTTTTTTCATTTATAGTCTGTATATATGATACTGACCGATGGCATATTTCTCAAAGTAAAATCACAGAAAGCTCACAATTCGTATTTAAACTAACAAATATTTGTGTGCTTAAGGAGAAATATTATTTTTCAATGTAATCAAAGTTTAAGTCTTTAAAAATAACACGACTGAAAATTAGAAAACCAATGCGTATTTTCATCAGATGATATAAAATAACAATAGAAATCAAAACCCTCGTGCTCGTGAACATAAGAACTATGGTAACAGTATTCTCTTTCTTGATTGTCTGTCTTGTTCAATGTTATTTAAGTGCCTTTTGATACACCAGCAGTAGTCAGCAATTCGTTTGTCTCACCGTCTCTTTGTACCACCCTTCCATTGTTTTTATATAATCTGATATAATCCTTTTCCTTTCTTGTGACTCAAATCGCCATAATTATTCAGAAATTTATCTAGGTTGATAAGGAAAAAGTTAACCTTAATACTGATATTAACCTTGGGAAAGGTATTAATCCGTATCTTCTCTCCAGTTATGGGTAAAATAATAGGACCGATTGTGTTGTATAGCCTTGACTGGCAACCAGTCTACCGCAGAAAGCAATGGCAATCTACTGCAGGATAAACTTCTGCCCAGTCAGTCATGTCTCTTTCGAGATATGATCACCTAAAGCATGTATCACGTATGTAACTTAACTGACTGACTGACTGATATTAGTGTATCACTAGGTAAAATGTATTACTGATAATGTTTATCAGTAAATTTGAATTTTTGGCGAGAAAGTTGAAAAACCGTACTTCTATTTTTCAAATTTTTGATTCAAAAACAATTTTTTATTAATAAAATAGTTTATTTCAAGTGGCTGACATAAATTTCTCAGCCTACTTGAAAACTCATTGGGTTCTATAATCTTTATTAAGTAAATGTTGCTGTCACTCAAGAGCGTAAATCGATCTTTTTTTTTCCAGAAATGAGCAATTCCAGTGCGGCAAAAACGGTAGCTAAGCATGAAAAGCTGATGAAATTTTGGGAACCAGCATGATTATATTAGCTAAAAAACGTATTTTGTTTCTTAGCACCAAAACATCGCGTTCACCAGTGTTATCAATATCACGCCATTACAGTGGATTCCTTAAGTTTACAGGAGATTATCTTCCTTTGATTTTTAATCGATGGTCACCTGGCTCTTATTGTTATCTTAGAGAATTCTCTCTATCGTAGTAAAAACTTTATATTTAACTTAGCACAATGTTGTCTAAAGCCATATCTGTAGCGCGATTTTAAGCGCCAAACGTAACATTCTATTGATGTTTACTTAACTTCACGTCGGATAGAGAGTTTCACAACAAAGGATTTTTATTTGTCCATAACTAAGCTTTAGAATACAAAGCTGTACGTCGAGTTCATTACTAAACATTATTTGGTCTTACACAAAGCTATAGTAGAGGTTAACAAAAGAATAAATGACCATTAAATATTACTAATACTGGGATTTATTAAATGTAGATTCATTGAGGGCCACGTACAGACAAAAAAAATGAAATTACAAAATTAGTAGAAAGTTTTAAAGTTTACTTTGCGAACTAACTTATTACAATCAGTCAGTTAAGTGCCATATGTTAAACACGCTTGGGCGATCATGTCTCGAAAGACATGACTGACTGGGCAGAAGATTATCCCGCAGTAGTTTGCCATTGCTTTCTGCGGTAGATTGGTTGCCAGCCAAGGCATTAGAACCCAATCCGTCCTGTTATTTAACCCATAACTGGAAGGAAGAGACGGATTAATACTTTTCCTAAGGGTATTTGCGCGTAAGTGAATGCAATGAATTCAGCTGGAATTCGAACTCGGCTCACCGATTTCTCGTTCCGAGCCGATATCCACTGGACCACCACGCTTATTACAATAATCCTAAAAATATTATAGGTTCGATTAATCAGAAAACTATTCGTAAACAGCCATTACTTTCTTTAATTAAAAAGTATCCACTTTGAAAATCGAATCAAGGATTATTGTATTTTTTTAAGTAATAGATTTTTTATTTATTTATACAAATGGCCTTTATCACTTTAAACTTTATTTCTAATGTTTACACATATTTAATTAAACGCTCCGTTTATTTATTAAATAGTTTGTTTATTTATTTATTTAACTACATGCCTGAATGTTCAAAATTTTTAAAATCATTTCAACCTTAGCAAGACAATAAAGCCAGTTTTAAAAGAAGAATTACTGACAATATGAGCGGAGTGAATACAATAACAAAAGAACAATGATTAAGTACACAGAAGATAACAATTAACACTGTATATAAATTTTCGAAAACCAGTTTTGGCTGGGAAGCAAGAAACCGGAAGAGATTTCTACATGCGAGAAGTGAAATAGAAGAAACTATCCAACCCGTTCCAAATTGACATTTCTATCATCGATATACAAACATATACTTAAATCAACTTTGAAAAAGCACTCTGTCTTAAAGACTATTATTTATCAGATCGCATACTAGCATTCAGTCAGTCAGTTAAGGGTCATACGTGATACACGCTTTTGAGGCGTAACTGACTAGACAGAATATTTTCCCGCAATCGATTGCCGTTTCTTTCTGTGGTAGATTGGTTGCCAACCCCCCAAATTCCCTCTTATTTAACCCATAGCTGGAGGGAGAAGAGATGGATTCATAACTTTCACAAAGAGTATTTTCGCGTAAGTTAATGCAACGACTTGAACTGGAATTCGAACTCGGCACTCATTACGACTCAGTGTACAATAGTTGGCATTCAGTCAGTCAGGTAAGTGCTATACGTGACGCCCGGTTATGCGATCATATCTCGTGAAAGACATTACTGAATAGGCAGAAGACTATCCCGCAGTAGCTTGCCTTTAGAATCTGCGGTAAACTGGTTGCCAACCAAGACTAAAGAACCAAATGTATCCTGTTATTTAACCCTTAACTGGAGGGAAGAGACCGAATAATATTTTTCCAGGGGTATTTGGGCGTAAGTGAATGCAAGGAATTTAACTGGGATTTGAACTCGGCTTCCCGATTTCTCGTTCCGAACCGATATCCACTGCACCACAACGCACATCAGAATGGTTGGCATTACAGATTTGATTTAAGTGTAATATAATGTAACTTTTAGCAGACACCAATATTAAGTGTTCCGTCAGTAAATACTGAATATTTCCTTATCAGAAAACAGTTAATTTTAACGTTAGCATCAACAATGAAAGAAACAAACCGATTTCGAGAATATGCTGCATTTTTGTTGGAACACATTTGCAGTACTGGGACATACATTCATATATACTCTTTTATGATGGCGTTGATAATCTCTCTCTACAAATCCCTGCTTTTTATTTACGTTATTCATATTGGGAATATTGTCCTAGTTTTTTTGTTGTTTTTACCACAACTTTTTGACGGTTGCGTCCACCGGCCTTTCTCAGGTGTATACTGATCAGGAAATTCTGAACTGAAAACTTTAGTTAATCTATGGGGGAACTTTTACGTCCCATTGCCCGTGTCTGTTCGTATCATTCAGTTCTAATTGTAGCACTGCTGAGAGATGTTTATATAATATATTACATTAGATAATAGTATATCCTCCAGATCAATTTATTTCGGATTATTGTTAATACTAATAGTGACGTTAACAGTTTTCTTATGCGGAAACAGTCAACATTCATTGACCGAACAATTAGTATTGCTGCCGGCTGAAAGCTATAATACGTTTTTTTAACTTATTTTCCTGATGCAATGCTTTGTCATATGGGTGGATGTCTCTTTCCTTACTATTCGTGTAAGATAATGTGTAAAGTAAGCAACTCAATGAACGTGCATTATGGTCCAGAGGATTTCAGCTCGAAACGAGAAATCGGAGAGGCGAGTTCGAATTCCAGGTGAATTTGTTGTATTCACTTACGTTCAAATACCCTTGGGAAAGGTATTAATCTATCTCTTCCCCGTAGCTATGGGTCAAATAACTGGACACATTGTGTTCTATAGGTTTGGTTGGCAACCAGTTTACCACAGAAAGTAATTGCAACCTACTGAGGAAAAACCTTCTCCCTTGTCAGTTTTTTCTCTTTCGAGACGTAATCGCCCAAATGTGTATCACGTAACTGACTGACTGAAACAACTCAATTACATCATTATTTTATTTTTGGATTAGAGTCCCAAAACAGTGTATTGTTGCTATAACTGGCCGAGCGTTTCAAATCGTCGGGAAAACCTTGAAAAGTGTTTACACAGCATTGTAGGCGATGAATTATTTTCAACCATTTAGCCGCTTTCCCACAAAGGGAACATAAATCTATTTTATAGCTATTTCCATTACAAATATTCTGACGAGATACTTCCTTTAGTTCTAACAGTTCAAACATTTAGAGGTAAGCCAGGCCATGCCTCGTACACAGTACCACATCATCTTCATTCCCTATAGATACCATTAGTAAAGAGGAAGTTCCACTTAAACAGTATTTTTCCAGAAGCGATACTTTGAAGAACAGATTCTAAAAAAGTGCTTTTGTGGTGACTACAATCTTGATCTCTAGAATTAACCGTTATCTATCCTACATATTCTCATAAACTGCACTTCCCCATCATAGTGGTGGTTTTGGTTCTTACTGGTTCATACAGCAATGTTTTTTCGCTCCTTCTACTTTTACAGGTTGGGTCTTTTATTTTTTGAAATGTTTGTAAAAATAACTGCTTTATGACAATTACGATATAGTGAACATCTCTTACACAGTACCATTGTTTAACTGGTTAGCAGAGAACCTTCATAAGCGTCTCTTCCTTAATTGTTAATGTAACAGCAATGTCTTCTGTATATTTAATGATAACACAGTTAAAATCTTCGTACAAATATTTCCCTTAATAAAATTGCCAATAATATTTACTCGGTTTTCGTAGAGGTGTTGTTTTCACTGAAAAGTACTAAAGTGGATTCTACATTGATGTATCATTTAAGATTTCGATCAAACCTTATTCTCACATTGCTATTCATTAGGGTCAGTCAACAAGTTAAGTGCCATATATGATACATGATTGGTCGATCATATCTCGAATGAGACATGACTGACTTTGCAGAAGATTATCCCGTAGTAGGTTGCCATTACTTTATGAGCTAGACTGGTTGCCTGCCAAGGCTATAGAATCTAATCTGTTCTGTTATTAACCCATAACTAGAGGGAAGAGACGGATTAATACATTTTCCAAGGGCATTTGTGTGCAAGGAAAGGCGTCTGATTTTGAATTAGAAGATTGCGAGTTCGTGTCTCGTCATGGTCATATAAAAACATTCATTGGAGTACATCAGTTTTTTTAAGCCAGACACTTGAACAAGTCTACAAATTTAGGGCATGATATGAAATCACACAAAAATATTTTTCGTTAAAATTTCGATTCTATTTGAGGAGAGGCATTTAAAATCTAATTAATTGGTATCTCGCAGATTATTGTGTTGTTAACTGAAATAAATAACCAAGCCGTATTTTCAATGCTAAGAAATAAATTGAATGTAAATCAATTTAAAAATGAAATATAATTTTTTTTAATTACTTGCAAAGATGAAATATAAAATACTACACACATAATAGTTATAAAAAACAACAGGCTTTATAATTTTTAATTTAAGCTAAACTATTTACGCGCAGGCAATATCGATGTTTTCAAATCGCAGGTTGTGTTAATATCAATTAAGTTTTTGTTTTTTACTTTATGTTTCTTTCCTAAAAATGTTCACATTTAATTCAGTATAATTATTAAGAAATTACACATATCCTAATTTGTTTTAAGCGACAATTTTATTTCGGAGAAAAACTAATATAGAAATTCATCGGTTTCAATTATTATTACAAATGACCAGGATTTAGAGTAAGGAGACACAGTAAGGAAACTACAAGACCTCCTACAGAAGGTAGCTGAGGAGAGTGACAAGAAAAGACTACAAATAACCTGCAAGAAAACCGAATGCATGGTCATCAGTGAAAAGGGCAGCCCAATATGCCAAATACAGATCGGGGATACTAAAATCAAGTAGGTACAAAAATTTAAATACCTGGGAAGTGTTATAACAGAAGACGGGAAATGCGACACAGAGATCCGAAGGCGAATTGGCATGGCGAAGAAGCATTCCAGAAGTTGAGTAAAGTATTAAGAAACAGAACAATTTCGCTAGAAACAAGGAAGAGAATACTGGATTGTTATGTATTGTCAGTTCTTCAATATGGTAGTGAATGCTGGACAATATCATCAAAGATGAAGGAAAAGCTTGAAACAACTGAAATGTGGTTCTACAGAAGGATGCTGCGAAAATCATGGATCGAGCATGTGAACAATGAGGAGATTTTAGAAATGATGGAAACAAAAAGGAAATTTATACTGAGCATCAGAAAGAAACAGCTGAAATTCCTGGAACATGCAATGAGGAAGACGGGCTTGGAGAACCTGATACTAACAGGCCAGATAGAGAGGAAAAGAGACAGAGGAAAGCAACGGATACGTATTTGGAGGACCTAATCAGGTGGATGATGAATATTGAAAATTACATAAAATTGACTGTTCCTGACATCAGAACGAATTACTATTCAGAGCTGTTTTTTAATATGATACAACAAGGCCCACTTGGTAAATTTTGTGAAAAAGACGATCATGATTTACAACAAGTAAATTTTATGAAACGCAGCGGCCCTGCTGATAATACTGGTTATAATTAATAACTCTATCGCCAAATAGAATTTGTGACCCTACAACACAGAAAAATGAATATCACACAATTAAAGTTGACTGATTATCTTTGATTTTCTCAGTGTATTTAAAGAGTAGTGCAATTAACATCTGACGATTCTGATGTTGTTTATGGCATGGAAGCAGGCCATAGACACATTCTTACAAAGACCTTGTGTCGTCAACTAAGACCTTCTTTCGTTTCTATAGGTTCTTACATTAAAAGTTTTGATGAAATGATTACATAAATATTTGGATAGAATTCGTTTTCCTGTAATATAAAATTTATTTATTAAAAAAGCAAACTTTATTGATTTATTGTTGAAATGATAACATTTTTTAATCAATTATTTCCAAAATGAATGGCTTTTCAAATGCATTATCAATATCAATATTTGGTTGCATTTCTTCAAAAGGTATTTAAAGCTAGTAATCTAAAATTTGATATTCGTTTTTATCTCATTAGGTTCCAAATATTTAGAAGGAGGAATTGGGGAAAAAGAAAAAAATCATCATACACTTCGAATGTACTCTTGTGTCCTAACAAAAGAGCATATAAATATATGTACATACATATATACACTATCTTTAAAGTGGTCTATTGTGGGTTATTTGATAATATATTAATATAGAAGTGAACAGCATGCGTAGTGAATACTTTATTTAGAAAGACAACTGAAATTTTAGTCATAGGTTAAAATACTTTGTAATTATTAAAAGAACTGGCGTTTTCACAATATGACATAAGTTAAGCTTTTAAGTCGTTGTTCTTGTGAGATATTCACGAAACAATGTTTTACGTAGATGGGCATAAAGCGCATCGGAAACCAGCGCCGAAAAATGGATTGATTAGCGTAATGATTTAGAATTCCAACCGAGACCTTTGACTCCGTTTTCGAAAGAAACATCTCTTAATAAAAGGCATGAGCTTCACTTTTCTCTCCTTAAAGTGTAGGACAGAATAATCGGTTTATTGTTTGTTGGTCATCGAGAAAGAAGAAAAACTTCGAATCCAAAGCCTGGTAGGCGGTCAACAACACTTACATCCCGAAAAACTTATTTGATACGGAAAACATAACAACAGTCTCGGGAGTAATGCCGTAGCCTTATACTCCACGTGTGTGTCTTAAACTTTGACATACACTTTTATTCTTACTACAATTATTTAACAACTTGCTAACACTTGTTCAAATACTCACAGTATTTCGTAGGTTTGAAGTTAGGGCTAATATTTTATCGAAATTTATTATGTTTCGTCCAATTAGCAAACCAAATTTGAATAAGTTTATTTGTAAAATGCTTTGAAAATATTAATAAAAACCAACTGTAATCTGCATCTTCTGACCTGTTTACGCTTCTTCTAAAATTACCGTTGATCGGTTAATATACAGCTATTTTATATTTATTTATATAAGGTGTTCTATCTAAATTTTGTCAAATGTTCATTTATTTTTTTTATTTTTTCCAATTGGTTTGTAAATCCGGCAAACAGTGAACACCCATTGTGACACCTCATCACAACAGTATTAGGGGTATAAAAGTTAACTAACAGGGAAATGGGTAATCTGTGTCATGATGATTTGTGTCAGGCACCAAAATGTCAAAATTATGACAGTTGTCCAATGCGCTTTTAACCTCGTTAAACACACAAGACATGAAATAGAGAGCTGCAGCAGAGGCTACAAGGCACTGACTTGTGGGGCACGTTTGAGAACGGCAACAACTGCACTGCCAGTGACACCAAGACCCAGTTAATCAGCGCGATTGAAGGGGTATTTTATACTATTTTAGGTATATTATGAAACCTGCATGTGCTAGATTCTAGAGTCGGATCAAGAACGTGGTACATGCTGACGGTGACATGTTTGAGTGAATTATTTTTTCATATTATAACCTCCATACCAATTTTCTATTTTCCCAATAAATTGATTTTGGGCTTAGATATTCACTTCGTTTTCCATTAATAAAACAAGGGTAAAAAGTTGTCTAAAAATCTCACTATATACTCTAGAAATTTTTTCTAGTTATTGCTGTATGCCCAATTTGGAGAAAATTATTAGTGGATTAAACAAGAAAAAAGTTATACGCGTACTCGCATAAGTAGTTGTAATTGTAGGAATAAGAAGAATTGTCCCCTGCAGGGTAAGTGTCAGAAAGTTAGCGTCGTCTATCGTGTTAAAATTTATAAAAACGCTGAGACCTCTGAACCCAAAATATACTTAGCTGCTACCCAAGATACTTTCAAAAACAGATATTACAGTCATACTGTAGCTTTAATAATGAAAAGTATAAACATAGCACCATCCTATCCGCATATGTGTGGTCTTAATATAGACCCTATTTCGAAATGAGAAGTATTAAAGAGTTGTGCCTAATATAAAGCCGGCCAGAAATTTTGGAGGTTGTGTGTAGAGGAAAAACTTGCTATAGCTTCGGATAAACATACCATAATTTATCGAATTCCAAAACTTAAATATTAAATAAAAGTGGGCATAGAAAGCCTTGGCTTTTGGATTAAGTTTGCTTATGGTCGGTTTGTATCATTTTTGGTTTTCATTTTTTGTTTTCGTCTTTGCATTCACTAATCTTTAACAATTTTTAAATTATATGAAATTAAAAACTAAATTTGTTTTCTATAATAAAGTTCTCCCATATTTGTGTTTAGTGTCTTCTTTCTTGGACACGTGGGTTGATTGAATTTCCTTTATACATGTCGTTTGTTACTTTCCTCGTTAGCCAGCTTTTCCTGACGATATGTTTAGGTGAAATCTAGATAGGCCTATCTGGTTCACTAGGTATTCTTTACTTATATATATATATATATATATATATATATATATATATATATGTGTGTGTGTGTGTGTGTGTGTGTGTGTGTGTGTGTAATAAGTTTATAATAAAATATAGTTTATTGCAGTAAACTATGTTTTCATTAAAACATTAAAATAAAATATTACCATATATAATGTTTTTCTAAGTATCGAGCACTTAAATTTAATCACTATAAACAGTAGACTATCAGCCCATTAGTTTCAACTACTTCTAAGATATATATATATATATATATATATATATATATATATATATAGCTAGCTAGCTAGACAGATAGATAGATAGATAGATAGATAGATAGATAGATAGATAGATAGATAGATAGATATTGATTTTCGATCTTGAAATTTAATTTCTTAAAACATTTACAACATTTGATCGAAAAGTGGGATAGTAGGAAAGAAAAGTAAATTGATTAGAAATTATTTGGACATAAAAGATTCCTTTTTCTTTAAATTTCTTTTCTAAACATAGCGAAATGAATCTTTATGGTTAATATGCCGACATTACATTTGGTGACGTTCGTTTCTTTCTATTTAATTCAAAAGAAATATACAACGTTTTTCTTTAGTTTTTTTTATGGAAATTCATTTTAAACTGACACTAAAAATAAAAAGCTCTCAGATATAAAATACATCACTGTTCAAATATATGTCGATATCAAAAAAATGAAATTAAACACTTAATCAATTGCTTTATATCATATTAAATCTCGTTCTTCTTTTTAAGGCTGAAGAAAATGCTGCTACTATTATTGCTGTAATGATTTTATTCATATGGATTAAGAGTATTATTATAATGTTAAGAACGTGTTTCCTGTGACTTGTAAGATTTATTTCCATATATGTTTTTCTAATTGTGATAAACGAGTTGCGTATTCAGTAAAAAAATAGCAGAATTCAAGTTTCGATTCACTCAGATGTACAGGGGAATTATACAGTTGGATCACATTTGCAACGATATGACTCACATTCTTATGTGATAACATTTTGCTACACTGTCAGCCAAACATGTTATGATTACGACAATTAACTTTCCGTTTGATTATACAACGAAATCCCGAAAAAGATCATATCCTTTTTGTTACGAGCAGTCTCCCTGTAATATGTGAGCGATGATCAGTCAGTTAAGTGCCATACGTGAAACACGCTTGGGCGACCATGTCTCGAAAGAGCGATGATAGTTTTCCGAAACATCCTATCCTTTTCAGATTTTAGATGAGCTTCATTCTATATTTCCATGAGGTCAGAGTTTTACTGCTAGGAGACGCCATGCTATCGAATCACTTTCATTTCCAAACTTGAAGCGGTAGATACGAGGGCCTTCCAAAGACTTCTAAGCCTAACTTAGAAAGAAGCCATTGCTGAACGTATTTGTTGTTGCAACATATTACCACTTCTTATAAAAAGAGAAATACTAATTAAGATTTCTGTCTTAAATTCTATGCAGGTTCAAAGGTAAGAGGTGTGCAAAAATTCTAAAAATGGACAAACCAGATGGCTAAGCAGTCATAAAATATATGGAAAAGAAAGGTATGACACCCAAGGAAAACTATGAGGACATTGTACGGACACCCTTCCTATGTAAATAGGAAGAAGTGGACTCCGGGATTCAGGCCTATACTTAGTTCCATTGGCATTAGTTCTGGTTTGGTTCATGATTGTTTTTATTGAGATCTTTTACGAGAGTTCGTTTTTACTAAGATCGTTCAGACTGACCTCGTGAATTTGCACTCAAGAATTCTTTCAAGCATATTTGGTTGGATGATATTGGCAAATTGTGTCTGCCCAATTCTTTAATAAACAGAATAACGTTGTTAAGAATGATTTGAAAATATGGCTGAAATTACCCATTTTTAGCGATTAAAAGACCAATTCTAATCAGTATTTACGTTATTTCGGGCTGAACCCTTTATTACAATCACTAGGGTATATGAACTCGTTGCTTAGAGCCTCTTCTGGATGTCATGTGTTATTGCCCTCTAACCCTGTAAGTTACTTGTTCACCACTGCTGCAGCCTGGTATTGAACTCACACCTCTTGGGTTAAGTTACAGGAACTAACCAAAGTCTATATCCACTAGGCCATGTGTTTGTAAGGACACGTGGCCCATTGATTGTAATAAAGGGTTCGGTTCAAAATCCGTAGCACCCTAAGAAGGCTGTAGCGTAAAACGACCAAAACGTCGTAGAAATGGCAACAAAGATTATAGCAATAATCTCATTAATGTAAATACTAGCTCATCTTATAATATATAGACAAATACAATTCTAATAAATTTCCTTTTAAAATGCAGGAAAGTGTTTTGCTGATTAGAAATCTTAAATTTGCTTTATTAGATTTCAATTAAAACTAAAATTAAAGAATCAGGAAATATTTGTAATTCTAAAATTTGGATATCGCTTTATTTGTAGTATATATATAGAGAGAGAGACAGAAAGAGAGAAAGAGAGATTTATTGTTAGTATTATAATAATAACATATGGGGCTGCAACTTAAAAGCTTTCAGTTAGACTGCCTGATGATGATGCACTTGGCATCGAAACATGAAAGCTTTTGATTAGCAGTCCCATATGCTATTAATATAACACTAATAATAACTGCATCTCTGTAAAAGCTCTACATCTGTACTATGAACTTTATGAAAAGTAGAAATGAAAAACTGAAAAATATATATTCATTAGTTTATAATATTTATATATATATATATATATATATATATATATATATATATATATATATAGTAAAGTGCTGACAACCCCAGAAATGTGAACGAACTCGTGCATCTAGAAACTCCTGTAGTAGGGGAGCTGAAAGTACCATCATTAATTTTTTTTCTAAACATATACTGTTAAATATAAGAGACAATGAATGTCTATTATGTTTAATCATGAGCCGTTCTAAATGTCGTATTTTGGTTTTAATTTCAGCTGAAAATAAAGACAAAATTCTCCAACACTTTGATAATTTTTTATTAATTTGGTTCTAAGTTTTTGGCTCACATGATTCATCTTCAGAGAGGCTATTAAGACGGTAATACAGTAACATCCACCATCACCGACGATTTTATTTTGTGTTGAAAAAAAAACTATTTATTTGCTGCCTCGATACACTATATATATATATATATATATATATATTTTAATTCAGATACTTCAATCCAAGGGAAAAAAGCAGGAAGGTAAATTCCAAAAAACCGATCCTAATTAATATTAAAAATTTATTTTAATATTAAAAAATGATACAGGAAGAGAGCTCCATGTAATAAAATATTACAGAGCAAATATATATATTAAAAAAGGATTAATTCAAAGATGTTGAATAGCCATTTCGATATGAAGATCCCCACGGGGGACGACACATCACCTCAGCAACAGAAAAAACCTTTCAGAAACTGGAGAAAAATTAGTCTACTTTTCCTTTTTAAATAGATTGCAAAGAAATTAAAAAATAAATAATAAAATAAAATAAAATAAAAAAATAAAAATAAAAATAAAGGGAAAGAAAAAGAAAAAGAAAAAGAAAACGAAAAAGAAAACGAAAAAGAAAAAGAAAAAGATAGAATAAAATCAAATAAATAAAAAAAAAAATAAAAAAAAATGACATCGTCTGGGTTCGCAAAAAAAAGGAAGAATGTAACTAAAAATTAACAGACAGACGCGTTAAATCGACGTAGTTTAGGCAATACGGAAAAAAGTTGGTAAGAGAGATAAAAGAAGGAAGGGAGGGTAAAAGAAAGAAACTAAAGAAAAACATTTTTTTTAAATATTACAGACGCTGGACAAATTCAAAAACCTAATTTCCCCAAAACGTTGAAGTATTAGAAAAAGGCCTTTACTTAAAAAGGCATAATTATTAATAAAAGGGAATAAAAAGATATAGGATTTAAAATAAAATTATTTTTAAAAAAATTAGGTCATTTGAAATTAGACTAAATAAAGACAACACTAGGTAAAAAAAAAAAAAAAAAAAAAAAAAAAATTACAATTATTAAATACATACCTATAGAAGTACACACATACATACATATATATACACACACACAATTCTACGAATAAGAATACATATATACACATACACACACATACATTCAATTTATTACACACTATTATACATATACATATATATAAATATATACACACATATATATTATTACACACTTATATACATATACATGCGCATACACACATATATATGTGTGTACACACCTATATACAAAAAATTCATATACACATAATATACATGTGTACACACACATGCACACACACACACACACACACACATATATATACATATATACCTATATACACATACATACACATATTCCATATGCACTCACACACATACATATTAATGAATATTATGAAAAGGAGCATTTAAATAGCTAAAAAAATTTTTTTCCAAAATTACATATAGCCCACATACATAAATACATATACATACATATATATAAAAAAGTACATCCACACACAAACATACACATAAAAAAAAAAAAAATTAAATTTAAAATTAAAATTAAAATTTTTTTTAAATATTAAAAAAATTATAGAAAAAATTTAGAATTTAAAAATAAAAATTTGAAATTAGAAGTTAAAATCCGCCCTATGGCGGCACTTGTTTATAAATTCCCTCCTAAAGTTCAAAAGTAAGTCCTGATGAGGATACTTCAAAATCAGAATCTTCTCCAATAAACACAGACGACACCTATCACGAAAACCCTTAGGGGTACAAGCTGAGCCTATTAATTTCCAGCTGATTATAGGGTCCTGCCCTTCCTCCTTCATTTCCCAGAACCTACGTGATAGTGCCGTCTGGAATCTCTGTTTAGGGTTCGAAAACGAGTACCTGTGATTATAAAGCCTCTGTTTGAAAGAGCCCGCGGACATGCCAATATAGGTCCGGTAATTGTCCTTGTTATTAGATGGAGAAATGCGGGCTTCATAAATTACATGGGTGGATTTACATTTGCCTTGCACCGGGCAGGCATCCACCGAATAACAATTGCATTTGTCGACAATTCCGGATTTAGCTTCCGTATTATTTAGTTTCATTAAAATTTGTTTATTGTGGGAATTAATTATATTATCTATATTTGAGGTGCAAGAATAACTCATTTTTAGGGTGAATCTATTAAAAATTTTATTTAAGGGATTGTTATTATTATTAAAATGTTTATCGATTAATTTGAGAAAATACCTACCAATATTTATATTAGTTAGCTTACAATAAGGGGGGTTAAACCAAATTATCTTCCTTTTTCTACATTTACGGGTGTTTTTAGTTTTTGATGATTCTGGGTTTATAGCAGGCTTATCATATTTTAACTTATTAACAAAACCGCTTTTCTGAAGGGCCTTATCGTAAATTTCTTTGCTTGCGTTGAAAATTCTTATATTGGAAGATAATTGGTTAACCCTATTATTTACTATCTTGGGTATTTGTCTTATAATATTCTTGGGGTGGTTGGATAAACTATTTATATAGGTGGGAGAACTATTTTCTTTAAGAAAGGGTTGGTAGGAACCATGACCTAATTTTTTTAAAAATAATTTTATTTTAAATCCTATATCTTTTTATTCCCTTTTATTAATAATTATGCCTTTTTAAGTAAAGGCCTTTTTCTAATACTTCAACGTTTTGGGGAAATTAGGTTTTTGAATTTGTCCAGCGTCTGTAATATTTAAAAAAAATGTTTTTCTTTAGTTTCTTTCTTTTACCCTCCCTTCCTTCTTTTATCTCTCTTACCAACTTTTTTCCGTATTGCCTAAACTACGTCGATTTAACGCGTCTGTCTGTTAATTTTTAGTTACATTCTTCCTTTTTTTTGCGAACCCAGACGATGTCATTTTTTTTAATTTTTTTTTTATTTATTTGATTTTATTCTATCTTTTTCTTTTTCTTTTTCGTTTTCTTTTTCGTTTTCTTTTTCTTTTTCTTTTTCTTTCCCTTTATTTTTATTTTTATTTTTTTATTTTATTTTATTTTATTATTTATTTTTTAATTTCTTTGCAATCTATTTAAAAAGGAAAAGTAGACTAATTTTTCTCCAGTTTCTGAAAGGTTTTTTCTGTTGCTGAGGTGATGTGTCGTCCCCCGTGGGGATCTTCATATCGAAATGGCTATTCAACATCTTTGAATTAATCCTTTTTTAATATATATATATATATGCAAGTTTTATTAAAAATGAGTAACACGATGTGATGTTTAAGTTTTTTTATGTAATTTTTATGTGGTTTTAAAATCATTATATCATATGAAAAGTTACATTAAAAACTATCTCAAATTTTCCGTCATTTTTAATGAAACCTGCATAAAAGATAGATTGCTGTCTAAATCTATCTATCTATCTATCTATCTATCTATCTATATGTATATTTATATACATATATATATATATATATATATTTATACGAAACTAATTACTATTTTAATGATAGTCAATTAATATCTCTAAATTAAACAACTTTTAATGAATTAATTATGTCTTACTTTCTGAGATGAGAACTTTTAATAATATACTGTATTTACATTTGAACTATCGTTTTTATATTTGTTATCACATTGTTTCTGCTGTTGTGACCTCAGGTTTTTCTTATGTCTGTTTATTCAAGTAAGCTGCAGCAGACATTCGAAATGAAATTTTTTATGTATATGATTCTATTATTCACCTTCTGCTGTCTAAAACCCATAATATTTCATTTTGCCCTTTTTATTTTCTAATGACCAGTTACTGTTTACAAGCTTTTCCCTGATTCTGTGTCTGCATTAGCCGATCCAAGGACTGGCCTCAAAATCTCTCCGTCTAGAAACGCTTTAAATCTCAAAGCACAACCATTTTTTCAGGGATAGGCAAAAACAGACTTCCTATCCGCTCTTCATTTTTTGGACCAATTAAAAATTTATATCATGAATCGACAACTTATATATTTTATTAATAATATGCAGTTCATAATCGTAAGCACACATCAACACACATAATTACACACACACACACACACACACACACACACACACACACACACACACACAGAGATATGCATGTCAATAATGTTCAAGCGGGACTAGAAACACTGGTTACCATCAACTACAAACACATAAATCAAGAAAATATGTAAAATGCGAAATAAAACAATAACTTATAACTGTAAATTTCTAGACGATAATTTTTTATTGTCTGTCATTTTTATGAGATTTTTCAGACTCATTCGTGAGAATAATTAAGAAACGCAATATCGAATGAAACCCAAGGACATTTCAATATCCGGAAGATGACATCCATATTGAAAAGAGATATGAGTCCCCGATATTTGTCATCTGTAGAAGAAAAATGAACGC
The DNA here is from genome assembly GCA_037127315.1 of Ascarosepion bandense. Taxonomy (NCBI): domain Eukaryota; kingdom Metazoa; phylum Mollusca; class Cephalopoda; order Sepiida; family Sepiidae; genus Ascarosepion; species Ascarosepion bandense. The sequence goes on along the minus strand of JBBBDQ010000389.1, from coordinate 1,288,294 downwards.
TCCTCTGAGTGTCCAAGCAATCTTTTTCGCAAACAACCATATTTACAAAATATAGCATTTTTTGTTCTTTCGTCTTTTTTGAGATTTATTCCAACGATTATGCATCGATTTAAAATATTCATTTCATTTTAACTAAGCGGAGAACGGTCATTGTTTAATTCATACTAAGTCACAATGTTAAAGAACAAAGTTCGGATTAATTAACAAGCAGCGATAACTTGGCTGAACATATCTTTAAAGGAAACGCACATTTAAAAGATTTATGTTTTCATTTTTCTTCTTGCCCAAGGCTAAGCGAAATTATTTTTTGTTGAAATAATGGATACTGCAACTGAAGTTGTTGTTGAAAATTATATTACTGTTCCATGTTAATACGAGACAAGAGAAATAATTGATGTTTTTGGTTTTAGTTTTGTTCTTTGTTAGTTTGAAGTAATTAAAATGTCTCGTTGCAGTTTTTTTAATTTCAAGTACAAAAATCTGTGCGCTTCGGCTGGTGTTATTGTTCAATAGACTAACTTAGTAACTGTTAATAATACCTAGTGATTTCAATCCTTCCTGAATGCACCATAGTCTTCTGATAAACGAAAACGTAAAATACTTTTGCATCATATGAGCCTAATAACAGCTTTAATGGGTTTCTTTGTTTTAATTTTTACAATTTAGTGTGTAAACAATGAATAAGAATAATTAAAGCTTCAAGGAGTTATCTAAAAATATTGTATAAATAGGGGAAGAGAAAAAATCTTCGGAAGGTATATATGTTAAAATTTAAACGTAAACATTATTAAAAATTAACAAACTTCAGAGATTCTTTGTAACGTTTATGAGAAGTAAAACTAATCTAATATATATATATATATATATATATATATATATATATATATATAATTATTGTAACAATTTCTGGATCAAAATACAATTAGAGCAGTATTAAGTGATATTAAAAAGTGGTCAATACATAATATATACTGTATAATGTAGAGCTTTGCATATTTTTCAATTTGAAGCCAGTTCTTCACGCAACATTGGTTTCAAACTTTTGGTATCTTCAGATGTTTTATAACAAGTGATATATATATATATATATATATATATATATATATATATATATATATATATAAAGTTGTCATTAAATACGCGTTTTCTTTATGACTTATGTGATGATATTAAATTATATTTTTTAATTTAGCCTTAAAAATTAAGAAAAATAAAACGTATTTGAATCATTTGATGCTCTTTTGTTTCCGGAAAGTTTTGTAGAAACGGCAGAAAATATATGTCTTTTTAACAGAGATAGCAAAATATATGTGAATAGTTTTTGTGTTTCGCTATATTTACAAGCGGATCTTTTATCATGAGAACGGAGGATGTTCCGACAGCGCTGAAGTTATTGATGATGAATAAATCAAAACATTGATTAAAATAAAATTCACGTACACGACACGGGATATCGCAGAGATCATCTACATAACTCGTGTAAGAGTTACAAGGCAATCGAAAACATTTAAATACATCAATCCGACTGTCTCACGATTAAAAGTATATTAATGAACCGCGTTTTCATCTGCGTTCTTCTGCTCAGTTGTAGAAAAGTATTCATCTATCAAAAAGGCAGTTACAGACGATTAAAAGTACATTGTTCACAAAAATATGACACGAAAGATATCTTTGTAAAAACGAACACTCTCTAAATGGAGCCTCAGTTGGAAGAAGGTAATGCTGCGTATCTGGTGATATCAGAATGAAGTTGTTTTTTACGAGCTCGTTTCACAAGATCAAATGTTCAATTCTATTAAGCATTATTCAAAATCGGAGCAGTTAAAGACAGGATCATGACAAACATCCAGAATAAGAATGGTGTCGTTTTCCAATGCCAGGCCTTAACAGAAAATGTTACAGCTCAGTTGAAGAGTACGTTATACTCGCCTTATGTTGTAACTTCAATTACATCTTATTTTGATTCTTACACAAAATTCTGTTAATGTAAATCATTTCTAGAAATCTTTGAAACCATTCATCAACCTGACAGATACTAAATCCTTACATGATCATGAAGATGTATAAATGATAGCGAATGTTATTTGGACACAATTGAATATATGTGGATGAATAACACTATGTATAAATATTAAAATATTGCCTTTGAGATTCGTTTAAATTTTCTACAAGCTTTTGCTACTGCCCAATATTTCCTTTTATTAAGAAACATTTGGGAAAGCATTTCTTAGTCTCAGTTTTCTATTCGTGACCGACTTTCATAAATACAACGTTGGATGGAATGTACCCCCCATATCCGACGTACTCTTCGCTGATTAGTCAAGAATTCATTTATTTTATTTTATTTTATTTAACTTTGATTTATATTTAAGATCTGTGAGAAAAAATCATCATTCTTTCTGTTGATTTTTATTCTTGACTCAATGTTTTTCTCTCGCTTTTACGAGGATCACTTTGATTGAATAACTAATTCATTGTGTGCCTTCTTATATTTCTACAGAACCATTTCAGTTCTAAAAATCCATTCCTGCTTAGGCGACTAAATAACCCTCGGGAAACAGGCTTATTTCCTTGTTAGCTATTCACGGTTTCCATTTACGGCATACATTTCAATGTTCCTTTCCTTTTTCCCTTACGCCGGATGAGTTTAGAATTCACGAAAAGGATTCCATGTTTAAATTCGATAAATCAATGTCGAAATCAATCGGAATGGTTCTCATGGGATATTGTCACATGTGAGGGCCAAAGAATGAAATCAATATCGACCTGTTTTTCAGAGGTGTTAATTACAACCTCGACTTGACGGTCTTTTTCATTCACTCAGTATATATCTTCTAAATTTTAACAAACTCCAGGAAATTTACACAACAAATGTCTATAAAAGTACCCAATTAAAATAGAATTTATCAAAATTTCTTTCGGATAATAATATTTGGGCTTTCTGAAAATAATTACGTTTTATCAGGAAACATGGAAAAGAAAACGTAAATTACGTTTACTTAAATGGTGTCCCGACCACATGAATTTAAGCCTGTTACTAGATTGGCTTCTAGAACCGAATCGTTTATTATTGATATAACTAAACATTACTACCACTTCTAATTCGTCAGTTTCTTTTCTCGCACTGCTCACCATACTTTCCGCTTACTTGCTTCCCTAATAACTACAATCTTCAAAATTTAAATACAACGTCAGTAGCCATTTAAAAATTTCCATACCTTGGAAGTATTATGACAGAGGATGGAAAGTGCGACATGGAGATCCAAAGACGCATTGGCATGGCGAAAGACACATTTCAAAGCTAACAAGAATACTGAAAGACAGGAAAATCTCATTCGAAACAAAGAAAAAAATGCTGGATTGTTATGTGATATCTGTCCTTTTGTATGGAAGTGAATGCTGACCGATCTCATCAGGGATGAAGACGAGGCTTGAAGGAGCAGAAATCTGGTTTTACAGAAAGGTGCTGCGGATACCATGGACAGAGTGCGCGTGCAACGATGAGGTGATGGAAAATATGCAAACGAGAAGAAAACTTATACTAAATATCAGAAAGAGACAAATGAGGTTCATGGGACACGTAATGGGGAAGGAGGGCATGGAGATCTTAATACTCACAGGTCGGATAATTAGAAAGAGAGTCAGGGGAAATCAGCGCGAGACATAATTTTTAAGTATGAGCAAATGGTTGGCGAAGCGGGGCTTCGAAGTGATGCCAAGAGAAAAAAATATTGAGTGCGACAAAAGACACAGTCAAGTAAAAGTCCATGATCACCTACGTCATGAAAGGACACGGCACATGAATAATAACAATAAGAAGTCGGTTTATTATTTGTTCTTTTCTCAATCTAATATATTCTCAATCATATTCTTTGACATTCAATGTCTGTTACCCTCTGAGTACTATTGGCATTCCCACCTTGCTCGGGTGAAATGATTAAAAAATAATTTAATGTAAAGTCATCACTTTCATTATGAATGGCGTCAGTTAAGTGGGAAAGCATAATTTTGATTCTACTCTAAAAGAATTCTCTTTCTTCTTTTTGGAGTAAATTTGAAAATCTGTTTTAAAACATTTCTTTCTTTTTCTGAAATTTCTTTCACTTATTGAATATTTTAGTGATAGAAATCTGTAGTTGATAAATCTAGAGAGTATGGAGAATATGGAAGCACTTCCCATCCTAAATATCTTAAACCCAATACCCCTTGTCGATTCTTTCTTCAGCGTGGTTCCAGTGGCTGGCCTTGCACTGTGATGCTGGAGAATAAAACTTTTTTTTATCAATGCAGGTCATTTACCATGTAATGCTTCATCTCCTCGATTAAGTTACTGACATGTAACCTGACCGTGACCATCTCTCTGTTTCCCTAGTTCATAATGAACTACATTTTCCCATTCCACCAGGTACAATTCAAACATTTTTGTAGAATGAGTCCTGCTTTAAAGGTTAGCCCTGATTTTTCATTTTGTGATAACTACTATTTGTTTGCACTCTTTGCTTATTTTTGTTTCACTTAACATGCAAATCTAATTTTTCATCACCTTTAACAATTCGATGTAAAAATGAAATGTTAAAACATGACTGTAGATCGTGTAATCTTGTGTTTGTTTGTCAAGCGAAAGCTTATAAAGAATCCGCTCTTCCTTTTTAGAAGTATTTTTCCAATTGAACCTTTAAATACACTGCAACAACACACTGTCGAATAGATGTGATGATTATTTACTTTTAAACGCAGTTTTCTACCATTCCAATTTGATACTGCTTTGCATATTTTACACAGAATTTTTCTTCTTCTTCTTTTTCTTCTTCTTCTTCTATGTGCCATGTTCTTTCAGAACGTAGACGATCATGGCCTTCAACATCTATCTATACCAGGTGTCTCTTAGAACGCTTTCTCCTATTACTCCACCCAAATCCAGCTCTGCCATCTACTTTTTCAGGCCTATCAAGTATGTTACTCGTTTCTTTCCCCTGTCTCACTTTTGCTCTATCTGACCTGAGAGTATCAGATTCACCAAGCCTCTTTCCTCATTATATGTCCCAGGAACTTTAGTTGTCTCGCTGATGCTCAGTATTGATTTCTTTTTCGTTTCCACCTTTTCCAAAACTTTATCATTACTCATAGCTCGATCCATGATATCCGCAGTATAGAATTTATAGCACTGAAATATATGATACCTTTTTAAACATCTTAATATGAACATTCTTTTTTTTATTTACAGTTATCATGCTCATATGTTAAGCGAAATAACAGTTAGTACGAACTGAATTTAAATGATGTTCAAGTTGCTATATCTTGTATTTTGGGCTCCTAGCTAAATTTTGATTACGTCCGTAATTTTTTCGATTTTCAATGAATTGCATTTTATCTTAGTGCATTACAAATGGCTAATATCGGAACAATAAAGCTCCCGTAATAAAATGGACGTTCTATGTTGATATGGAGTGTATTGATGTTTATACATTATGTTTTCCATGTGAACACTGTCTTCTGCTCTGTTTTATCAAATCAAGAAATCACAACAAATCAATGAAGGACATATCGTTTTACAGCCCGATATTGCTATACGAAGACTATACAGCCATAACAATCTAATTATTGGTATTTTTAATTCTCTTTCTAGCTCTCTATTTGGTGCATTTAGTCGTATTAAGAGTAGACTAAAAACACATTGCTAACCATAATCGCTCTGAAAGCATTAATTATTGTATCAATTATGAACGTAATTAAAAAGTACAAACACTGCTTCATATTTACCTTCGAACGTTGATTAATGATAACTTAGGAATTTCTAATCTCGTCTTGGACGAAACAACTTGAAATTATGTAAGCAATCGATATTTATTCGCTGGAAATATAATTCATATCTAGTAGAGTTTTAATTAATGGTATGATTCTTTTTTTGTAACATAACATTTTCATACATAATTATCGTATTGTTTTTATGTAAAGATATTTGAATATAAATGAAATTAACCTGTCACAATGAAATAATTTCATTTTGAATGTAAATTCTTTCTCAGGTGCCCTGAGATAGGGATGGTTTCTGTGATAGTAACGTAACGGTTTAATATATTATCGTTCCATACAACCAAATCTCCTCGATTTTATTTACATGGCTAGCTTAAAACATTGGAAAAAAAGGGGCCCGTATCTTTTCGAGATTACTTTTTCTCTATACATTTCTGATAACTTATCTATATAACAATTGAGGCTGATAGAAAATCGTGAAATAAACAAACAAAAAAAAAACAGAACATTATTTTTCCTCTGATAAATAACTTTAGGCTCTTACTATTCGGAAATATTTTTACTTTGTACTCTTAAAGAGTGTGCATACCTACTCATGTTATTTAAAGAAAAAACAACATCAAAATGACGAATCCCATAAATTATCTAAAATTATCTATAAATGGAACTTTGGGTGTGTGTTTGTGTGTGTGTGTCCGTTACCTATAGGCTCCGAAACTGCTAAACCGATTGTTTTGAAAATTTACACAGTTGTACTATAAGCGTCTGCGAGTGTTCTTAGCTAGGGTTTGTGTCGAGGAACCACCGATAAATATCAAAAATCAATAATCGAAAAAATCGGGTTATAGAAGGAGTGGTGCGATTTTAATCAAATTTGATAAACGCATAGACAAAGACATAGGAAACGATATTCAGAAATTTCAAGGTCGCAGTTCTGTCCTTGGACGACTTATCTGACTCCGATATTGGAAATCGATACCCCGATATCCTAACGGGTGTGATCAAAATCAGTTTTTCAGCACTTTTATTTTAGTTTTTGCTTCGGGTTTGGCTCTAAGTAGGTATAATTGTAGTTCTTGGTCTCAGCCATGATACCATTTACTCAGAGGACTTATTTAGCCTTCAAAATTCAGTTTAGGACGAAAAATTGATATCGATACCAGGAAACCAAAATTTGACTTACATCCATTTATTTTTCTTTCACTCTACGGTTTCGCTTTAACTGGAAACAACTGTTGCTTTTTAGTCTTTTGTGTCAACGTCCAAAGAGTCTGAGCTCCAGGACCATGTATTAGTTTTAAAGCTTTCATTACACACGAGCAACGATGGGCTATACTGCTAGTTAGTCATAAGAGGAAACACATGTACTACAGCCGCCATTGTAGTGTGGCATACTGTGCAAGATAACATGATGAAACCCAACCTTAACCAGGCTGGATTGAATTCAGATGTTACTTTCTTTTAGACTAGTTACTAATCAAGGATAGAGAAAACAGGCTGTTCTACTATTTACTCATAGCTACAGAAGAAGCTATGAACTCATAGCTTTCCCAAAAGTATTAATACGTAAATGAATGTAATAAACCCAACTTAAATTCGAACATGGCTCTCTGACTGCTCCAGCCTAACCCCTATCTGCAGGGCTTACAGGTTTCTAGAGAATTTTGTGAATAATTTATATTATATTTTAAAATAAAATTATAGTTTGTTGTGCTTAACGGCCGAATCACGTTGAAACAGGGGTTCTCGTACAATCACCTAAGCTAAGCATCTCTTCAGTTCATAGATTGGTAATTGATACAGAATACTAGGTCTTCTAAATTTGGATGAGTGGGTTTTGTAATCCGTAATAGCTCGGAATTGAAAATCCGAGGGTCGTGTTCCAATACCAGTCGGGATTGTTATATTCAATTACGCCTAAATACTCTTGAGTATGAACGGGTCGGTGTTCTGTTAAATTTGCTAGCATCCTGAAAGAAAACGGATTATTTATACACATTGGTCCAAGATTTGTATCTAAAAAGTTTATCACCTCATTTAGAACGCTTGTGCGTTCTGTTAAGTATGATTACTTTTGAAAAGGATGTAGATTATCTTTAGTCTTTGGAAAATTTGAAAATCATGTCCAGAACGGTTGAGTATGTTAAATACTATAAATTACGAAAAGAAAATATATCATTTTTATACCTAATTACGCTTTTAAAGAGCCTAGTATCGCCTTCGGAACAAGTTGGCATTCAATTAGCTAATATAGCTTTTATGTCAGTCTAGGCTTCGTTGCCATGTAGTCGTAAATGTGCAGACCTATATTAGATAAAGAAAACATGTCGTTTACACGATTCAGACGTTCTGAAAGATAGAAACTTCACACATAAGAACTAAATTCAGTATAATTTCTTTTCTTTTTTTGTTCAGCATTCTTACTCTATCATATATTTAAATATCTTAGAACACTGAACAGCGACCCGTGTTCTTTTTCTCCAGTTTTCACAGATTTTTAGTCGTTACAAAACTTTTGAAAATAATAGGCGTGTATCAAAATATAATGTGTCAGTTAATTAAAATCAAGTACAATGAGCGCTTTGTGAAACATTTTAAAAAAGAACAATTCCCTCTCCAAATAATTAGATAACATATGATTGAAATTACACTTGATTTTATTTTAAAAATAAACCGAATAATTTAGCACAGAACAAAATGAAAAGAATGGTTGTTTTTAATATTTTGAAAGTATTGTTTTTAAGCCTGACATTTCAGTGTTGATTGTGAGTGTATCAGTTGCCTGCAAAATACTCGCCTGAAGGAGAATTAACAAATACTGGGTGAATATGTTTGGCTACTAATGGATGGGCATAAAATATTTTATGTTTAAATGTTTACAAGTAATGGCAAATATAATTGAAGTAGAAAGAAGTTTATTCAAGTTACATTTTATAAAACATCAATTAAAGTGTATATTATTTAACCTTGGATTAATTCGTGTGATGTTGCAAATCAAAGGTAATTTTATACCTGAATTGAATAAAATTCTGGAAAAATGACATGCATTATATATATATATATATATACGTGTGTTTTGGGGGGCGTTGTGACAGAAAGGAAGAGAAAGGGAGGGAGAGAGAGAGAGAAAATTAAGTATTCTGTCTCTCGTTGCGTAACAAATTGAACGTCAATATGAAAGTCACGGAGAAACAACTATATTTGAGAATCGATTTTTAAATATTTCTTATATACAAAGTGCAACGGATGAACTGTCGTCTAAATTACGAAAAAACAAAATGAAAATAGCAGTTGTATCTCATTTAAAGAGATATACTTACCAAAATAACACAAAAACATCTCCAAATACTAACTATATAATAAAAATTAACCCGTCATTGACTTCAACAAGTATGTCGTATTGGAGGTTCCGTCGCGAATGTCAAGCAACACTTCATACCTTTTTCGAAGTTCTAGCGAAGTGAATTGTGTCATAGCTCTCTTTTTTACACAGAGGGTGCGCAACTGAACCTACTCTAATGTACAGTTGACAAAATTAAAAACAAACAAGGTAAACGCACGAAATTAACAATAAAAAAATAGCTACAATTTAACCATCGCAACCTGTACGTATTGTTCTATGCACCTGACTATATTTTTATATGTGTGTGGATATATATATATATATATATATATATATATATATATATATATATATATATGTATATACAAGTGAATAATGAACGAAGAGGGTATTAACAGCGTTCAAAACATTCGTTTGAAAGACTTCTCCATATAGAAATAAAGAAATGAATATTTATTATAAGTTATAATTTAGAACATGTGCAAATTCTAATTTACTACAAAAGTGTACTTTTTGTTTCCACATCGAACAAACAATGTCTCATCAGGTAGTTAATAATGATGGTAATAAACGTTATGTTTTGAAAAAGTAGTTTCAAAAATCTCACTTCCCCTTTATTTTTGGAAAATTGTACGAGGTAAAGAGCATAGAAAAGAAGGGAAAACAAAAAAGGAAGTCGAACAAAGGGAGTAAAACAAAAAGGAAACAAAGACTCATAGGAAATAAAGAGCGAAGGAAGACAGGAGAGAAAGAAAAAGGTAAGAGCGGAGAGCCGATGATATAAAAATATAAACTCATTTGTGCTAATATAATAAATTGTTGAAGTAAATTAATTTTTTATTAAATTTAAAAAATAATTTATATAAACATTAAATATATATGAGGATAGATATCATACAGTTAGAAGTGAATATCGTGGTAGTAAGATTAATAAAGTTTTATCGTTTCTAAAGATCTAAACTTTAGATATAAATTTTAGCAAGATCGTAAGGTTAGTTTTTTAGTGTGTTTGCAATTTACTGTAGTTTCATGCCTCTGGTTTAGTAATATATCCATTCTCATGTATTTAATAATTTCGATTTTTTAATATAGACAAAGGAAACATGGTTCCTTTATCGATCTAGATGGTCTAGCCTGCTTGAGTTTTTTTTAAATTTAACTTTAAGTGTCTTATTTTCGTTTTTTAACTTCCAAAAATATTTAGAAAGTGATGCCATATTTTGTTTGTCCTTGTTGCTGAAGGATGAGAGGTGATTGTAAAAGAGCTTTTTACAAAGGTTCATAGCATTTCCGAGATAACTTTTAGCATCCTTAGGATTCTCCATGGATGAAATCGAACACATATACACCAGGGATTTTGTTAAGCATTTATTAGGTAGTGGTCATTGGTTCGGGTTTCGACAATTACATGTGTTATTATTAAGGGGTAAGCTGATACGGGTTTACAGTTGATTTTGTTGAATGATGTTAAAAGTTTATTGTTATGTAATTTAATTATATTTTCTAAGTTGTTGGATCAACTATAAGTAGGTTGACTGTATTTCTATTGAAAATTTTGCTTAAAGGGTTATTTTTGGGGAAATGCTCGTCTATTAGATTTAGAAATGTATGTCCCAGTTTAAAATTAACTTACTGATTAAATGGAGGGTTATACCATATGATTTTTCTGTTTCTGTTTTTTCCTTTTTGAGCTACTAAATTGTTCCACAAAACTGATCTTGGAAGATCGATAACCGCCGTCTCTAAGAATTTTATCGTAAGTTGTTTTGTGCTTATCGAATATTTCTTTATTTAAAAAGTGTTTGTTAATGCCTCGTTCAACTGATGCTGGAACACGTTTGATAACGGATGGTGGTTGTATAGAGCGAGTGTTTATATAGATTGTGTTAGCATTATTTTTCATGTAAAATTGAAAATTGTTAAAAACTAAGTCTAATGTTATGTCTAAGAAGTCAACCTGTTTTATTTTAGGGTTAATTACTAGGCTGAGACTAAAAGATTTAAAAACTCTATTAATTAATTTTCTAAGTCTATCAACCTTACCTCTAGTGCATTTATTTACTATCATGAGTATTATTTTTTATAATTTATTTACTATCATGTGTATTATTTTTTTAAATAACGTTTAGTAACATCATTATTAACTTCCTGATGAGACATTGTGTTTTCGATGTCGCAACAAAAAGTACACTTTTGTAGTAAATTATAATTTGTATATGTTCTAAACTAATAATATATATATATATATATATATATATATATATATATATATATATATATATATATATAGCATAGTTCACTTGGTATACAATCCAGATAAATTCCGCTAGAGACGAACTCAAGAGAACTCAATTTTAAATTCATTTATTTAATTTAACAGGGTAATATAATTTATAAAAGATTTTAGATTATTACAATGGGTATTCCATATTTCACCGCGTCCTGATGTTATTATCGCGGCTCGTCAGACCCAAGTGGTATAACAGTTTGTCCTCAAAATCAAAATCAAATATATCGCTCATTCAGTGAAATGAATTATAGCGCGCTAGCTATTGGGTACGTATAATGATATGTGCTAAAAAGTCCGCACGCCCATAGCCCAGGGGTAGAGTCGCTGACTGACGCCATTTCGGCCGGGTTTCAATCCTGGGTAAAAAAGCAATCGGAATCTAACCCTACTGATGAGCTGTGGTACGGCGAAGCAGATCTGTCTGCGGATGAAAATATATATAAATTTTGCCTTTAGACAATTTTCCCTCTTTTATACGAGTTTCATTAAAAACAACGTGCATGCGACTGTGGTTGTTTTTTTTTTTAATAAAACAAGAAAATTTAAATAAAAATTTAACCTCTGTATCTTGTCAGTCATTCTTTCAAGAAACCTGTCTATATACATTGTTTGATGGGTAAATGTTTACCATTTTATTTTTTTAATTTTGCGCAAGCATGTTGTTTGTTTTAAATTTGTAGACTGTACAGTATAGTATGGCCAGTTGGGCATCATCTGTCAGAAAAGCGCAATCTGACGCAATTTACTCCGCCAGCAATTTAGAAACAGCGTGGAGTAATGCTTAATATTCGCTCTGAAGCTCCAATACGAATATTTCTCACGGATTGTGTGCTCATCTGTAGAAAACTCAGAGCATTCGGAAATAGTTGAATGATATATCTAGTTAACATCGTGGTGCTTGGAAGGATCACTAGTGATGTCGACGTTATACCTGTATTCATATGCTCAATACGAAAGTCTAAATCAAGTGCCCAGAGGAGATATTGCTTCCCTGGATCAAGAATATGGCTGCTGGTACACTCTATCTGAAAAAACACGTCTCTGCCCACAATACGATGAACCCAGTCATGATTGTCAGACAATTACTGTGACTACATCACCCTTTTACATCTGGTTACATAACTCCCCAGACTGAAAGCCCTTGATCATCACGTGTGAGGCACAGTTGAGTGAGAGATAAACAACATTTCATTGTAGCAACAAAGTTGAACTGAAGGCAAAGATTATGACAACCTTTACCAAATTAAGCAAGAGATCCTGAAAGAATTTCAGGAGAATCTGAAGTTGTCTATAGGCCGTCGTTGCAGCCAACAGCAATTTTATTGAATAAATTTACTCGTTAGTGTTTCAAGATATTTCTGTGTAATTTTGGTAAATTGTCTAAATTACGCAAAAACGAAAATAACCCTGCCATTTAATTTTAACAGACATATTTATAAAATTACACAAAAATATAAAAAGCATACGAGAATAGATCCTCTTCTTTTTTTCTTTAAAATATGCAATAATGTAAAACAGACGCTATTTAACAGCGGTTTTTCTCACATCATCATCCACTACCAGATTAGAAAATTTATTTTTGGCGATACTGAACATACAGATAAAATTAATAATTTTTACATGATTCCCAAAAGCTAAAAAACATGTAAGCTATAAGAAACATTAATTGTATCTTAGAACTACCATAAAGAAATATTCAATCCAAGTTTACCTGAACAAAAAAAAAAATTTATGACAAAAATTCAAAACAGCTAACATTATCAAAAAATAACACCCTTGTAAAATCAAAACAACAAAGAATCGACTTTATTTACGAGTTCAAATGCATCTTAACGAACTGTGTTCCTGATCAAACCAAACTCATAATTACAATGTTATATTGCAACGTGCCTATCTAAATGATTACTTTACACCTACCCCACCATGGCTCAATTAGGAGTCATATAAACACACAAGCAAACCTACTAATCTCTATCCGAAATATACTAGGAGAAAATACAAATATAATAGACTCAATGAATAAAAAATGATAAAATGATTATGGAATTCCAAAGAATAAAAAAGGAAAGCCAACAATCAATAACATTTACTACGAACACAGCCACAAATTGCTGAACGTGTTTAGAAAAAATCATTCTTATCATTTTAGACGCATACATAAAAAGATCTACACATTCAGTCAAAAAAATACATAATATGCCTTGATAATGGCTGAAATATCTCAGATATGTATAACCTTTGTACAGTGGTTACACACTTTGTGTTCAGAAAAGAAACCGCATGCAAGAAAAGAAGAAAAATTAAATAAAAGCATAATCGCAATACGCCGTCAGTTGTAGATAACAAAGCATGCATAAAAGGAGAATCGCTTCTGCCCAAATACACAATTATATATATATATATATATATATATATATATATATAATTTAATCTGATAAAATATTGAATATTGAATTCAAACTCAACTATGTACATTTTATGATATTCAAATATTTGTACTCATGATTTTAGGTGAAATGTAACTGACAAATCAATCAGCAGATGTCTTCCACTGCTTATAAGGTTTGGATATTTCCATCCATTTATTTTATTTTCCAAATATAGTTGAAACATTTTGTTATTAAAAGATTTCACTTCTATCTGAAAAGAATACTTTATCAAATTCAATTTCGAATTACAGTTGAGCGAACGTCTTTTCACTGAAATGAATATTCATACGCATGGATATACGATGGTTTTCAGTATTTGGTTTTTTATTGGTAATATATTGTGTCTGCGGAGTACATGTGAATGGAGATTTCACTTTAATTGAGTAAAATGTCAAAAATAATATGTAGAATCTTAAGATATTAAAGTGCAGTGTGAAAAAAAAATGCAATAATCTCGCGTAAGTTTTACATGTCTCACGATATTAAGTTTTGCAGAAAGAACAGAAAGATTACTCAGATTGAATATGATAATGAAATATGAGGACTTCTTTTTCATCCTTTTCTTAATTCCAAAGACGAATCAGCAATATTGTATGTCCTGACCCGACGTCAAAGATTTTGTCACTCTCTTTCTGCATTCATGTAGCATCCCTGTACGTTTTCTATAAATATTTTCATGATAATTATTCAGACGAACTCTTCAGTATGATAGCCAGATTTATGAATTTAAGCGCAGTATTAGATTGTTGACAAATTAAATTAAAGCTTAATGGCATTACGTCGTAAGTTGTAGTTAAAAAAACATGCATGACAAGGAATCACTGCTACACAAATACACTATTATATATATATATATATATATATATATATATATAATTTAATCTGATACAGTATTGAATATTGAATTCAAACGCAATTATGTACAATTAAAGTATTTTACTACGAACACAGCCACAAATTTCTGACCGTGTTTGGAAAAAAAACATTTCTATTATTTTAAACGCACACACAAAAAGATCTACACATTCAGTTAAAAAAAAAAAAATAATATGCTCTTGATAATGTCTGAAATATCTCAGATATGCATAACCTTTGTATAGTTTCTACACACTTTCTTTTCAGGAAAGAAACCACTTGCAGTAAATGAAGAAAAATTAAATAAAAGCATAATCGCATTACGTCGTCAGTTGTAGGTAACAAAACATGCATAAATGATTCGTTCATCGTGATTGGTGAGAGATCTGGGTCCGATCGTCAATGATTAAATATTATTAGTTGGGGGAGGTTGTCTAATTGTTATAGTGGAACATCCTGCCATCCCCGAGAATAGAATGTTCTACTTTATAAAAGACGGTAACGAGCGGTGCGAAGATGGGGGAAAGGTCTTAGGCATTCGCCTGACTGCTCTATGACACTGTCAACACTCTGCCTCGGGTAGAGGGCGCTCTCTGCTTCCGAGCAGAGAGCACAAACCCAGTCGTGGTTCCGCCGAAGGGTAGAATCACGACTGGGGAAAAATAGACAGAGATTTTTTGGGCTGGCTATATGGCCGGGAATACCCACTATAAAATGTCCATGTGTCATATCTGGCCTTGCGTGGGAAGGCTAGTAAATACGGGAGAAGAGTCTTAGGCGAAGGCATTCACTCTTCGATAGTCGATTCCACTCCAACCGGTGGCCTGCCTATATGTGTATTATTGTTAACTGTACCTTAGTACAATAAATCTATATTTCTTATTCCTGGTGTAGAATTCTATCCTTCAACTGATCTTTTCATATTGTATTCCTTTTCGGAATATATCACTAATATTTGAGAATGCGGTTAAATCCGTTGATATCATGCAATAGAGTAGAATGACTGCGTTTCGTTTTACTGGAACTGTATGTTTATATCTATGCATGTGTTTATGTTTGTACGTCTTTCTTTTTTCTTTCTTTCTCTCAGTGAAATCAAGTAGTGTCTTTTCTCATAGATGTTAACTATTTTCAATCCCTTTTTTCTTTCTTTCGAGCAAAATCACTGTCTTATTAACATTTCTCTTAATAATCCGTCTTGCTTTCCTGCCTGCTGGAAGTCCTCCTCCGTTGTTCCAATACATAAAAATACTGGTGAAACCTCTGAGCCCTCTAATTATCGCTCTATCAGCTTCCTACTAATTTTTGGCAAATTGTTCGAAGCCATCACCAACGCCGAGGCTGTTCGACATCTCACAGCTCACAGTCTCTTCTTTGACAAACAGTATGGTTTCCGCTTCACTAGGTAGACTGCTGATATACTCACGGCCATCACAGCATATACAACAGGCTCTCGACAAAAACGGCGAAACCCTAACTGTTCAGTTAGATATCTCTAAAGCGTTTGACAGAGTCTGGCATTCTGGCCTTCTACACAAGTTGCGGAGCTATGATATAAATGGACGATTGTTTCACCTAATCCTTTCAAATCGCACAATAAATGTAGTATTGAACGAACATGCCTCCCAATAATATCATACGAAGGCGGGTGTCCTCCAAGTCCTCATTCTAGATCCTACGCTTTTCCTGATCTACATTAACGATCTCCCAGACGTAATAAGATCCCGAGTAGGCATATACGCTGACTACACTGCGGTTTACTCTCGCCTCGATATAAAATCTGCCAGGGCTGACAAAGCAAACCTCGCTGCTGAGCTTGAAAAAGACCTCTAATCCGTTGTCTGAAACCATCCTGCACATATATAAATCTACCATCGCCCA
Organism: Ascarosepion bandense; assembly: GCA_037127315.1. Taxonomy (NCBI): domain Eukaryota; kingdom Metazoa; phylum Mollusca; class Cephalopoda; order Sepiida; family Sepiidae; genus Ascarosepion; species Ascarosepion bandense. The sequence goes on along the minus strand of JBBBDQ010000389.1, from coordinate 1,271,742 downwards.
TGCATTGAATACTTCTGCCATATCTGGTCGGGTGCTCCTGCTATCCACCTAGGGCTCCTTGAGGAAATCCAACGGAGAATCTCTAATGTGAATGTTTCCGACTTGGCATCTCAGATACAGTCATTTTCTCACCAGCGTATTTTGGCTTCCCTGTGTCTCTTCTAGAAATCCTTTCACAGCTTCTACTTCGATGAACTTAACTCACTGGTGCGCCCTATATATAAATTTACTCGAGCCACAAGACTAGCAACTAGGTTCCACCCTTTTGTTAGTAAACTAATAAAATGTAAACTCACCAGCTTCTTTTTTAGCACTTCCCGGATGTGGAATTCCCTTTCGTTTACTAGCTTCCCCGACAGCTACAATATCCAAGAATTTAAATATAACGTCAATAGTCATCCCACTAACTTGCTTCCTTCATCTCCTGCTCTTTTCTCCATCCACTCCAATCTCATCAGTATTCTCATACATCTCTTACCCACTTCCTGACACCCCCTCACTCTTTCCCCACAACTTTCCTCCTATGTAACAGCCTGCACACCAGTAGCAGTAAACTGCCTTGCTTGGGGCGATATGATTAAAAATATCTATCTATTTATTTATAAATGGAAATTTGTCTCTGTGTGTGTCTCTGTGTGTATGTATCCGTTACCTATAGACTCCAAAACGGCTGAATCGATTCTTTTGAAAATTTACACATTTGTACTATAAGCGTCTGCGAATGTTCTTAGCTAGGTTATCGAAGGAGTGGTCCGATTTTAATCAAATTTGATGCACTCATAGACAAAGACATAAGAAACGATATTCAAAAGTTTCAAGGTTGCAGTTCTTAGAATAGTGCAGAAAATTTCATATCGATAGCAGGAAATCAAAGTTTGACTTACATCCATTCATTTGAAAACAACTATTGCTTTTTAGTCTTTCGTGCCAACGTCCAAAGAGTCTGAGCTCCAGAACTATGGATTAGTTTAAAGCTTTCACTACACCCGAGCAACGACGGGCTATACTGCTAGTAAATATTAAAAGAATAATAATTCACAGCAAACGATGTTTTTCTATTTTATTTTATTTATTGTAATTCCATTTTAAACACTTATTTCTCTTCATTAGTTCTTTCTTTTTTCCATATTCATACTGAAATGAACGACTTCCTTTTATCTGTTAAATATTTTAACTTTTACAAACTATTCCAAAAACAATCATAAATCATGGGATACAAATGAACAGATTTTAAATTGGCACCTTTTTTTATTTCACTGAAACAAACGTTAAATACTTTTATCTTCCGTTTCTTTTTTCTTTCGCTCTTTATGTAATCATTTATTGCCGGAAACCAATGATATGTCTTTCCTGTTTTTTTACGCTATTAAAACGGAATAGTTCCTTATTTATGAATTATTTACAGGGCGTAACGTACTTAATATCTAAGAAACTAAGAAGAGGACATGCTGAATTAGAATAAGATAAATATAAACGTTATTTTTGGTAGATATCCTATTTTGTTTATTAAACAATGTAATTGACGTCTACAGGGCCAGGTAAAAGAAATTTAATAAAGCTGCTATATCTTTCGGTTCGTTATTAGTGAACATATATTTAATAGTAAATAAACATATGGTTGTTTCTGCCACATCTCAATGTTATTTACTCCTGCAACATTTTCTTTTTCTGAAGACTCACCTTGACACGCTTACAATTAAACACTCCCTTTTTTATTAAGTGGACAGCTGTTAACGTTACGACCACTCAAAAAATATGAATAAATCAAGGGAAAAGAGTTTTGGAAGAAAAAAACTTTCTTGAGCATGTAATTTTTAAACATTTATCTACAAACAAGATTATTTTGTCAAAGCCTTCGAAAATATTTGTCTATATTTATGACATGTAGTATATTTTTTGTTTATACTATTTCCATTGTATCGATTTTTCTCCACATCATTGTTGATATATTCAGGAAGTTTCAGTCGTTGTATGCTCCAGCGATCTTCAGTAGATTGAAATTTAGAACTTACCTCCCAATTTACTTCATCAGGTTAGGTGGTAGTGCTTCATAATAAAATTTTTAATAATAATAATAATAATAACACGTTGAAAGAATCTCTGGAAACCCCAGCTTAAGTGATATACAAAAAATTGTCTTATAAACTACAGCCTACACTCTAAGGAAAACCTTGTCTATGTAACGCTAGGGATGATAGGGAAGATAGAAAAAACATGAAATGGAGCCATAACAGCACGCCACAACATGCCTTAGGTCTTCCCGCAGACTTAATTGGTAGTGCGACCATAGCAGAAATAGAAATATGATGAAAAGTGACATAATAATAATAATAATAATAATAATAATAATAATAATAATAATAAATTCATTTTTCGATCATGAAGGTTATAAAGAAACCAGAAAATGTGTCTGGTCTTATGCGCTGTTTTCTGACCGCAACTTTTAGAAAGAATAAGATGTTACTTTTTTCTACTTGTAACCGACCGCGTTTAGACGACTTTCGGCGGACTACCTAATGTAGTAGGAGAATTCGTCATTGCAATTCAGCATCCACTGAGAGTCGGGGATTAATTACAATTTGGATATATATTATTTAATTGCCCGATTTATGTGTTGATGTATTGTGAGTATATATATTGCTTTCAGTTTTCTACTGTTTATACAAAATACAAAATACGGCAAAAAATGTTTGTATAATTTATCCGTGCATTCAAATTATATTACCATTTGGATACCGGTACAAATGGCATCAACTATAACGTTAGCGGCTTATGCATTTGAAACTTGTATAATACGTTCCTTTGAAATTAGAATCTTATCGACAAGAATTTGAGACACGTAAATTATTTCAAATTCAATTTTGGAAAAAATGTTTTTTCCCTACGAAATTGACTTAGTTTTGTACTCATATATTCCCTCAATTGTGTTGCAAGCAGATAATTGTTGACGCGGGGCGTGACCAAGAAATGGTTGGCAGTTTTTAACTGAATCAAGTATGAAGTGAAAAGCATTTAATGGTTTTCTTATCGTCTAATGGAATATTTTCAATTAAGCTTGCTACGCATTTACAGTTTACGTTGCAAAAGTGCACGAATTTAATGTGTAATAACTAAATCTATAAACAGAAATGTGCTTTACTGAATTATGTTTAGGGTATATATTTGAAACACTAGCTTGCAGCTGCAAATTGTAAAATGAAAAAAAAAACTGATTCATTTGATATTTAAGTTCTTTCTCGCATTTAGCGTCAAAATTCATTTTAAATATCTGTCCAAAGTAACATTTCCCCTAGAAAAAAATGCCATGAACATACTTGTTTGAAAAAGTTATTTCAGGTAACAAAGACTTTCCTTGATTTTTTATACGTTTATCCAAAAGGATTAGTAACAAAGAAATAAGAGAATTCCTTTAGAAATCAGTTAAAATTTTGAAATTCGATTAGTATTTTCATAGTTTACTTTTAAACATTTTGAGCCATTGTTAAAAAAATGTACATTTATGTAAATCCGAAAATGATATTTAATTTAGTATTTTCATAGTTTACTTTTAAACATTTTGAGCCATTGTTAAAAAAATTTACATTTATGTAAATCCGAAAATGATATTTAATTTAGTATTTTCATAGTTTACTTTTAAACATTTTGAGCCATTGTTAAAAAAATTTACATTTATGTAAATGCGAAAATGATATTTAATTTAGTATTTTCATAGTTTACTTTTAAACATTTTGAGCCATTGTTAAAAAAATTTACATTTATGTAAATCCGGAAATGATATTTAATTTAGTATTTTCATAGTTTACTTTTAAACATTTTGAGCCATTGTTAAAAAAATTTACATTTATGTAAATCCGAAAATGATATTTAATTTAGTATTTTCATAGTTTACTTTTAAACATTTTGAGCCATTGTTAAAAAAATTTACATTTATGTAAATCCGAAAATGATATTTAATTTAGTATTTTCATAGTTTACTTTTAAACATTTTGAGCCATTGTTAAAAAAATTTACATTTATGTAAATCCGAAAATGATATTTAATTTCTAATTTGCATTAATTGCCAAAATACTACATGAAAATACTTCCACACAGGCGCGAACTGGAAAAGACGCGAAGACAAACATGCAAAATACACACACACACAAACACACACACACACACACATATGTATATATATATATATATATATATATATATATATATATATATATATATATATATTACTCACGACTCGGAGTTTCATGCATCAAATTGGGTTGCATGAAACTCAGAGTCGTGAGCAAAGCATAGGAAAATATATATATTTATTAATATATATTTTTGTTCTGTTACAAATCATTAAACTCTGTAACATTCACACACGAATAATATTTTTATATTGTTGTGTATACACACGTATCTATCTATCTATCTATCTATCTATCTATCTATCTATCTATGTGTGTGTATGTATGTATGTATATCTGGTGCGATTGATAAATTTTCGCTATAATATATTTTTAATTACGTGTATGTGGTTTGATTGTTTGTAATTTTGTCGATTGCACATTATAGTCGGGTCAGTTGAGAACCGTCTGTGACAAAAAGAGCACCATGATTTAATTCACTTTGTTAGAAATTTAGAAAAGATAGGCTGTACTGCTTGGCATACCTACAATGCCTCCGACGCAATACAGTGGCCCACACCAAATACTTGGAGGGAGTAGTATTTCCCTGAGTCAACCTTCCTTAGAAAAACATAACCATGTATGTAATATTAGACAGATATTAGTCGAAAACACAATAATACTCAAACATACACACAGTAAAAAGAACACCAGATATTGAAGGCCATATACGTTAAATCACAGCAACACACAATCAATAAAACCACATTTCAATCTAGTCACAACACATTACATTGGATTTAGACATGATTCCGTTAACATTTTGGTCTCCCATATGGTGTGACGTCATAGAACCGCATTACAAATTTACAACCTGCATCTGCTATTCGGTGACTCCTATCATCGCATAGAATTTTTTTTTATGTCAACACAACATACTATCATCTTTGATGATGGATGTCTTACGTCCCTGTAATCATTCTGATGATGGATCATGTGAGCCGAAAGCTTAAAACTAGCATAATAAAAAATATCCAAATGTTGGACAAATTTGTCTTTATTTTCACCTGAAATTAAAGCCAAAATACGATGTTAGAACGGGTCATTATCAACTGAAGATTGCTTTCAGATTTTCACCACTCTATACTGTTTTCTGGATTTAAGGTTGCTTCCCATTTTGATTTGGTGTGGTTTGGCCGCTCGTCTAAGAAGAGTTTCCTAAATATGAAACACCCAATATTAGCCTTTTATAGCACATTCACTTTTCAGATTTTCCTGAAATGCATATCGGTCCAGTTTTGTATCACTAATGTAAACAAATGAATTTCTAAAGCGTTAAGTGATAACAGACATATTTTTATTGCTTTAAGCGTTATTTTTTTTAATGAGAATGAAAGCCCCGTGTTATTTAAACAGTATGTATTTCATTTAGCGACATTTATTTCAAACAGTATTAATGTTATCATAGTAAGAAATTCTCTATTCTGCTTTTTAAGCAAAAAAAGAGATCATTCATCATTATCATTCAATTCAGTTCATTCAATATATCTTTTTCGAGAATCCATATCTGATCAGTGTCGGGACCATTTTATTTTGATTGTGGGAATAGTCATTCTTCAAACTGGGGTCAAAACATTAAGAAAATATAAAAATACATATTTATAATAAAAATACCATCAACATTTTTCATAGTAAAATAGTGCCAGCAATACGTTTTTGAAAAATAAATTACCAAAGCTCGCAGTAAAATTAATTTTTGGCCTATAAGAAATTGATATGCCGTTAAACAAAGACCACATTTTTCTTAACAGAGATTAATGAGTAGGTCGATAGCCATAGTACACATTGTTTAGTAAATAACAATTAGGCATCTATCACAAATACAAAGCGTTCACAAAGAAGTACTAAACATTTTACTAAAAGCTAAATCGATTATATATACAGCATATATATTAGTAATAAATATGTTGTGTAAAAATGATGTAATTTAAAGCATATCAAGGTGAACAGAATACCAGCCAATAAACTACTCAACAGGTATGCGTCTATGTGTGTGTATGTATGTAAGTATGTAAGTATGTGAGTGTGCAAATTTAGCCTCTATTTCGTTCATATCAATGTAGATATGTATGCGTTTGTGAATAACATTCGTAAAAGAAAATAGAAATGTTCGCTGAAAATTAATGGAACGCCGAGGTTAACAAGTTTGGTTGGAACTTGGTTCACTCATTTATAAATAATCACTGAGGAGATCATGTCTCGAATGTGCAGTGGATTTTACCGCAGTAGGTTGCCATTACTTTCTGCAGCAAACTGGTTGCCAACCAAGGTTATACAACCCAAGCTACCCTGCTAATTAGCCCATAGCTGGAAGGAGATGCTACGGATTAGTGCCTTCCTTAAGAGTATTCGAACTCGGCTCTCAGATTTCTAGTTCCGAGCCGATAGCTACTGCACCACAGCACACATCCTGATGGTTGCATAAGTTAATTCATTGTGTTGTTTTGCCGAAGTGTTGATTTATTCCTTTCTTAATTTCTCACGTGCGTATATTATTCTATTTTAATAGAATGCGGCGCACCTATTTTTGTCAATGGTTTTAATTCGTCTAATACACCCATGATTTGATACCTATGTTTTCGCAATATTCGGTGCATGCTGAAATTTGTAAAGATATGTGTCGTTTTTAATTTTCTTTTGAAATTTTCATATTAGACAGACTTACCAAAAATGACTCGGCCTTCTCAAGAGTACACGTTAATATATATATTTATGAGCGCGTGAGTGACCATAATATTCAATCAATGATGTCTTTATGTGTGGAATAAAAACCGTTTCATTTGGAATTTGTATTCCTTTTGCCGGTTTCAATTTTCCGTGCCAGATATCAACATGATATTTTGGCCAATGTAAACTTAACCCTTATTTGCCAGCGCAGGACCACAGACAATAGCATTCCTTGAGAATAGAACTCACTGAGATAAATATTTTTCTGGCGTGATTTTCTTGTAACTATCGCACGGTAGTCGAGATCATTATTTAAACATGACTAACATGTACACAGCTCTGTTAGTTGAACTCTTATTTAGGATCGAGGGGATATTGATAAATATTAATCTGAAGAAAGCAATCCCGAAATTCTCAGATTTGTTCCATTTTCGAAATTAAATCATTTAAAGAAAACTTGATAATTAATACCGACAAACCAAATATGTTCGTTTTTTTTTGTTGTTGTCTTATGACAATAAAAACGTTTATTTTTAACCATTCCAATAAAACGAGATATTGCAATGATGAAATTGGTATATTGACATGTACTTACAGATAAACAAAAATAAAGATAGGCTTATCTTGTTTAATACTCCCAACTTCTAATTTGTAAACAATTTACATTATTCGAACTATTGTTCTCATCTTTATTGCCATGTTTACGACGTTCCGGTCGTTGTACGCTTCGGCCTTTTTCATGCGCTAAAAAGTTCCAACCGAACCCTTTATTTCGATCACTGGAGTATAACATTTTGCTTTCATGTGTGGTGCCACTTCTGGTAGCCATGTAGTTATCTTCTTTTAACTTCTAACAGTAAACTAGTTCCGGCAGCCTGACCCCTGATCGGGGTGGTTTTAAGTAGTGTGAAACCACCTGTTGATTATAGGTGTTTATTGTTTCGAAAGTTTGCTCCATGCTCCTCGAAATCTCTCGGTCAGAGTTTTGATGGTGGATATAGTTTGTTGTCAACTCCAGGACGAAGCCTACACAATATGTAATATATGCGAATGTCATATTTGCTATTGAACAGTCGTAGTAGAAAATTAGCGTGCTATTTTATGTAATTAGCTCTTCTGAATTCCAATTTTTAAAGCGTACAACAAAGAACCGTTTATTAAAACGAGTTGAGAAAATTAATTTTCCCAAAATCACAATTCACAAAACAGAACATTGTTTAAAGAAAAGCTTCTGGCTGAACATGCTTGTTTTTAAGTTGTGCATTTAAATTAACTTTGCCAAATATTTTATGTGCCCCTAAGCCTCATGATACTTGCTGCAATAAAAAGAAATTACTAAAGTGAACTATGAATGCCAGTATGGAAAATTATCAAATGCTTTTAGTGCAGCTCACTTGAGTTTCTGGTCATAGCCCCAAAATTCGAGTTCCATAATTAACATCCTTCATTTAATATTACATACAATATTTTAGAGAAAATTAATTTGAATTTGAATGGAAAGTACTCAGAAGTCAATGCAGAGATCACATAAGTTTTGCCGTCTAAAATGTGTGTATGTTTTTTCTAATCATTTAGCCTCAAGTAAGGCAAAGCTACCACTGGTGGGTATTGTGTTACATAAGAGGTGAGTGATTAGAAAGAAGAACAAGTTACAGTGGTGTCAGAGAATAAGTAAGAAAAGAATAGGAACACAGGTGTGACGAGAGCTGCATGTGAGTAGAGAGGAAAGGTAGAATATGATACAAGGGTTGTCAGGGAAAGGATGTGAGTCAAGAAGACAAAAGATGGCAATTGACTTTGGATTTAAATTCTTGGAGATTATAGCTTTCAGGGAAGCAAGTATATGGAGAGGAATTCCACAGGCAAGAAGTGCGAGCAAAGTTGTTGGAGTTGAAATTGCGGTTATATTTGATTGGTTTCACTGTAAAAGGGTGGGACCTAGCCGCTAATCTAGTAGTCGACTAAATTTATATCGAGGGGGCACCTGGGAACTAAGCTCGTCAGAGCAGAAACCGTGAAAGTATTTGTAGAAGCGACAGAGGAATCTCACATTACGTCGGTGAGAAAGTCACCGGAGTTGAGATACCAGGTTGGGATCAATTACATTACAGATTCTTCGTTGGATTTTGTCAAGAAGCCCAAGATGAATAGCAGGAGCACTCGACCAAATTTGACAGCAGTATTCAATGAACGGGCGGATGGTAGATTTATATATGTGCAAGATGGATTTAGACGAAAAAAGAACTTCCTGGCGCTACAACGTGATTCGACTTTTAGAGCAGGAGATTTAGTTATGGATTCAATGTATTCAGTCCACTTGAGGTCGGCTGATAGATTTAGGCCGAGGAGGCGCAGTGTTTTGTTGTCAGAGAGATTAGCCTAATCTATTCTGATGGTGAGTAGGAGCTTTTGTTTGTGGTTGTTAAACGATAACAGCTTATTTTTGTAAGCATTAAAATTTATGAACCATGTTTCCCCAGTCCATCACAGATTAGATGATCATTTCAAAATCTGCGGCGAATTTTGCTTCGTCAGCCTCGGCAGATTTCTTATCGAGACGGAAGTAAATGGTTGTGACGTCAGTATAAATGCCTTCTTAGTATCTGATTACATCAGGGAGATCGTTGATGAACATCAGAAAAGGCGTAGGACCTAGAAGGACACCTGCGTTCGTATGATAGTATGTGAAAGCATTCCCATTCATTACGCAATTTGAAACAAAAGACTAAAGTAGGTCAAAATATAGTTATACCATAGATATGTAGCTTGCGTAGAAGGCCAGCATGTTAGATTCTGTCAAAATACTTTGGAGATATTCAGTGCAATAGCTCAAGCTTCGCCATTCTTAGCGGAAACCATACTGTTTTTTAGAGAAGAGGTCGTAGTCTGTAAAATTTTGAACTACTTCAGCATTAAAGCACTTTGCCAAAAATCGGTGGGAGGCTGATAAGGCGATAATTAGAGGGATCTGATGTTTCTCCAGCGTTTTTAAATACAAAAACCACAGAGGAGGACTTCGACAGGCATGGAAGCAAGAAGCAGAGAGGCAGTTGTTGAATTTTGGAGAGGACAGATGAGAGTTTATGGGCACATCAAGACAATGATTGTGATTCCATCACCTCCGCTCGCTTTATGGGGGTCAATTAGTAGAGAATATGCGAGCAAAGCATTCCGCCTTTTCCACTGAAGATGTGGGGACCTTAAATTCATTGATTATAGGAAGGATTGAAGGCGTGCTGTTATCTAACACATTTTTACAGATTCGCCAGTACTCTCTGGAGCCGAAATTTCGAGATGTAGTACGCTGTTTCATTTTCTCATCAAACAATTGCTTCACATCATTTAGGATACTCTTGCACTGATTCCGGGCGAAGGCATAAAAGCATTATTATCCCCAGATGCCTGTCTCCGATAAAGACGTAAGAAGTGTTCCTGTGAGCCATAACAGCGGGGAAAGCAGCAAGAACCACGGGGACGAATGGGGTATGATTAGTAACTTCTGGCTGGGATGACAGCATCGATGCCAGCTTTAATCAAAGAAGAAACCTCTTACGCACAGTTCAGTCTTCAACAGTTTACTTTGGAAAATATGTTTCAAGTGTCATATTAGGGGAGAAATTCAGATATATGCATATTTGAGTAGGATCAGTTCAATCCATACTTTTCTGAATTGATAGTGTTCGAAACTGCTTAAGCGTTTTTTTTTAAGGGGGACGTATTTCCACTCTGCAGTCTCATAGATGCCATACAAACATTGCATTGAAAGCCTGTTACGATTATATCACTTTATTCATGACAAATTTTAGAAGAGTTCTATCTTTTGTTCTATCAGTTACGACTTTTACAGAGAGAGCATGTCATATTTTTATCAATGGAATCAAATCACATCATTATCTCTGTGTTTCAAAATAAGAATTAAGTTAAACTCTGAAATGTTCGATAATGGCTTGCTCTGTATAAAATTTTACCCAAAAGTGTATTCGGATTTAGCTTCAAAATTTGAAAGATAATGGGTATTGTTTTAAAACATCAAATGAGTGAAAATGCAGGTGTCGGGCTAGAATACTGTTTTGACGATCTGAGTAAAAAAGGTTGCTCATTTAATAGAGAGAATAGTCGTCAGTAAGTTTAGTTATGTTGATATTTTTACATATATATATATATATATATATATATATATATATATGTGTGTGTGTGTGTGTGTGTGTGTGTGTGTGTGTGTGTGTGTGTGTGTGTGTGTTGACGTCGTTATTTGCAGCATAAATAAACAAGGCACTTTAGGTCCAATTTATTTTTGGTCATTTTTCCCGAACAATAATCAACATTTGGTTCGAACTTATTCTCGCCGAAATGTTACAAAGTATATGTTTATCATTTTGGTCCCAACATTATTTTTGTCAAAGCGGCATATAGAAGAAAAGAATATGCAACAGAAAGCCTCTTCTCCAAGTGGCCTAGAACTAACATTCTCTTAATTCTTGATAATTTTTTTCAGTCTTCCTTATCCACATAATCCACACTTCATAGCACTTTAAATATGTACTCAGTCACGTATCATATATCATTACAACTTCCTCTCAAATCTTGTTTTTGGGTGCGATTATATATATATATATATATATATATATATATATATATATATATATATATATATATATATATATAACAGGTGTTTTCAAAATGTATCGGGACTGTTGATGCGATAACGGATCTATAGACGTTTTCCACAGATTGGTCAGGAACTCTGTCACGCATGCACATCAAGTTATAACATTCTCGCTCGTTTCTGCCGTTTATCGCAGTTATTGCAAATATAATTGAAGTGTTGTTATCTCATTACCTTAAAAGTTGCAGGAATTTTGGGCCAAGTACAGAATTACCCATGTCCGACAACCTCATATCATGTATCTTCTCTCTTGTGACTTTTTCTTTATCATAAATCATATCCCTCCTGAGAAGAACAAGACTTTAAGATGCCTTTGAAATTCAGAATAGTCTGACGGCGCAGCTGCTTGCTATTTAAAATCAGACCATCTGCAAATACTTTCATCAATGACAACGACGTAAAATAAAGTGTATGGCTTCAGAAAAAATACTTTGAAAAAGATTAAATGCTAAATTGATATATTGTATATTTCTTTTAAACGCAAGTACTAACTACAAAGGATGTGCGTTGTGGTGCATTGGATATCGGCTCGGAACGAGAAATCGGGGAGCAGAGTTCGAATTTCAGCTGAATTCATTGCATTCACTCACGCGCAAATACCTTTGGCAAAGGTATTAATCTGTCTATTCCTTCCAGTTATGTGTTAAATAACAGGACAGATTGGGTTCTATAGCCTTGGTCGGCAACCAGTCTACTGCAGAAAGCAATGGTAACCTACTGCGGGAAAATCTTCTGCCCAGTCAGTCATGTCTCTTTCGAGACATGATCGCCCAAGCGTGTATCACGTATGGCACTTAACTGACTGACTGACTACAATCATTAGAAAAATTAATATATGGATGCATTTAATTGAATAAATTTTCAAACTGTAATGTTTCTAAGGAATGTACCTCTGATTTTGCGATAAAGCTAAGTAATAGGCATCTGAAAAAATAGTTATACATTATATTAGAAAATAAAAAACAGTCAGCAATCGCAATGACCAAGCAAAACAAAAGCAAAGATATATCACAATGCACCCGTGCGCCGGGTTATAAAGACTCTTATCCTTTCCAGAGAAGTATATATTTGAATCGAATTTCATATATGTGACTATTTCTAAGCCGACATCGTGGCATTAACTAAAGTCTTATGAAACATATGTCCTGTTATATTATAAATGGTTCTACTGGCCTCGAAGCTACTTAAGCCTTAAGAACATTAAATTTGATTTGCAAAACGTCGACATAAAATGTAGCAAAATAAAAATAAAACAAACTATAAAACTGAATCCGTAGAAATAATGATCTTTTTGTATCTTTTTCAGACAGAGAATCGTTTTTGCTAGAAAATATGGTGTTGAATGCATCGTCTGTTTTGCTTTCTACATATTTTTTGTATTAATTCTTTAGCCTTCAGGCGCACATTCAGTATGTAATAAGAAGATATATTTTTTCTAGAACATATGTACTTGAATTATTTATCCAAAAGAAATTATTTGTATGTATGTACTGATAAGTTTTAGCTTTTTTTAATAAAGTATTTTTAAAATATATTTATTTTAGATATAATTATTAAAAGAAAAGAAATCTAAATGATTAGTTCAATTAAAGGAAAATGCTTAATCGCACAAATACAAAGAGCCGAAAGATATCTCAGTAGATATTTCCAATAATGGCATTCCAAAATTCCAGGAACCGTTCTAAAAAGGCAGGTAGTCATTAGGTAGTCATTAGGTAGTCATAAATTTATGTACCGGTTTGATATTGATAAGTCAATATCAAACCGGTACATAAATTTAGCTATCTTGGTAGTGTAGCAGGAGTCAGTGAATATGTGACACAGAAATCCAAAGAGGTCTAAGAGTGACATGACCCAAAAGTTGTGAGATCAATACCAGGCTATAGCAGTGGTGAACAAGTAACTTAAAATCAGGTTATAGGGAGATAACTCATGACTACCAAAAAGGCTTGGCACAAAGAATGAGAACGATCTACCCCAGGATTTCTTATTGGCGGACATGACATTACCAAGGTACGTGGATGGCATTGCATTGATGAAAGACTCAGAAAAAGAAATAGGAAACCACTCTTAGATAAGATAGAAAAGAAAAAAGAAAGAAAATACTATTAGAGTGCAAGTAGGCAGAATTATGTTTACCAACAAAAAACAAAACAACAAACAAAGAGAAGTCAATATCAAACCGGTACATAAATTTAACTATCTTGGTAGTGTAGCAGGAGTCAGTGAATATGTGACACAGAAATCCAAAGAGGTCTAAGAATAGTGAAAGGTGTCTTCCAGAAACTACTCTATGCTTAATTTCTGGAAAAAACAAAGCATAGCTTAGTTGCACTTAATAGCTTTCTTTTTAGTTGCACTTAATAGCCTTCTTTTTAGTTGCACTTAATAGCTTTCTTTTTAGTTGCACTTAATAGCCTTCTTTTTAGTTGCACTTAATAGCTTTCTTTTTAGTTGCACTTAATAGCCTTCTATTTAGTTGCACTTAATAGCTTTCTTTTTAGTTGCACTTAATAGCCTTCTTTTTAGTTGCACTTAATAGCCTTCTTTTTAGTTGCACTTAATAGCTTTCTTTTTAGTTGCACTTAATAGCCTTCTTTTTAGTTGCACTTAATAGCTTTCTTTTTAGTTGCACTTAATAGCCTTCTTTTTAGTTGCACTTAATAGCCTTCTTTTTAGTTGCACTTAATAGCCTTCTTGCACTTAATAACCTTTTCTTCCTTATTAACAAATAAGAAAATTTCGTTAGCAAGAAAGAAAAGATGTTTGAAATGTTATTTAATAATCCATTTCTCATAAGCATTTATTCTGCTTATTTTCTTTTCAACCTGAGAATGGAAACAGACTCATTCATATAGTAAAAAAATGAATTAAACCAGTTTGATAACAGAAAGCTTTGACTTAATAGCAGATTGAAATTCTGTTTTAATCAAATTTCTATTCAGAATTATGATACCTTTTTACACGTGTGTCATTAGCTGTCCTATGGTTTCTTAGCCACATTCTAACTGAATTTCTGCACACTCAAAGATCCAATGAAAAACATATAAAATTTATAACTAGGAGATTTTCCACATTTTTTTTTTGGTAGAATAAACTAGTTTCATCAGAGAAAACCCTCTTTAGTCTCCTGAGGATCTTTCAGTAAGAGTATTAATTATATTTTTAGCTATTATATATCGGCTAGTAATATACAATATCATTTTCGGATAATCCAACAAACAGTTTGCTCGGTTTTTATAATTTTAAGAATCGGTTCGCGAACCCGTAGAATGCCACCAATGGATTTATCACATACCTGCTTATCGAATGGTTGAATGAAAACATTCCTGCAAATTTCTGTGACACACTATCACAAACATCTCTTAAAAAATGAATAAAAACGCTCTATAGAATTAACTTGACAAAACTTTTATAATTAATTCCATCATCTTTTCATCTATTACTAATTTTCTTTATAAGAGGAGGACTTGATCACAGGAATCATCTAGTCATTTATAAGAAGTATAAAATAAAGAATTCCCTTCGGATCGCTTATATAGTATGTGTCATATACTTTTATTTCATTTTTATTGCCCTAAATTTATGCTCCTTTCCACGTTATTGGAACGTATCTATTTCTCATGGTATGTCTGAATTTCCTTAAAAATTGAAACATTTGAACAATGGTTCGAGAGTTTACTTTTCACTTATGAGAAAGTTTCACACCAGAGTTACTAACATAAAGCCGATTCAAATGATTTTCGAAGCTTGATTTAGTTATATTGATCATTATGCTAATCTTCAATCGTGTTCATTTGAACCAACTGCTTTTCGGACATAAAAATACATGGGATCAAAGTTTGATAGAATCGATATAAAGCCTTCTCACTTTGAAAAACAACCCCACCGTGTTTGACCATGTCTTCATGGTTATAGCTTTACTCACCACGCTTTGCTATATGGGGTTGGTGAGCCTATTTAAGCTATAAGCAAAGGTTTTAAATGCAGACCGCCTGAGGTTATCAGTTATTTGAACGTAAGTCAATGTAAAGAACATAACTAGATGTTTAGTATAATTTATTGAGTCATCTCTAAATTTTGAAAACACTTTCTGATGCGTTGGGTGAAACACATTACCTGCTACATAAAATGCACAATTTTGAATGACTGAATCACATTATAACCTAACTTTAAAATGTTATTTTTTAAACTGTATGCTTCATTCTGCATGGAGATGTTCATAGTTCTTCTTAGCTTTATCCTTTGAAATTAACATGACTTATATTAAGGACGATGAAGTCGTTATCTGTTGCCTTCTTCATGGTCTGGAATTGAGTTTTCCTTCTCTTGACCTGGTTAACAGTCAATGCTATAGGTTTCAGAAGCTAAAATGACGAAAATGCTTTTCGTTTCTTGTACTATCAGAAAGCTAAATAAACTAATTTGAATAATTTTTATTAAGCAATACAATCTGACAGCTGTCACAGTGAAATCAATAAATTGAAGTCATTGTAAGTTCTCCCAAAAGCCGTTAACGAAAGACCTAGAACGGTCATATGGGTGAAACCATTCAGATGTAATCGGATTTACTATTGTCCCAGTCTGTTATGCTTCCTCTTTTGGTGCCTTGCAAATGGCATAAGTTAACTATTTTGTGCTTCCTTCTGTTACGGAGTTCATGACAAAATCAAAACGAAGACGTTTTTACATCTACTTCTGTATTATATCACGCTGAAATCGCGTTTATATCATCAGAGTCGCGGATTATAAAACACTTGTAAGAGTTGAATTATTTCATGGTGATGTGATTTAACTGTCGCGAGAATTCAAATCCAGTCCCACCTTTCTGCGAAAGTAGGTGTATGATTTACCTTTCTGTTTATCTCAAACTGAATTTCATTGCATAAGGTGCGATAATCCCGATCTTTGATGATAATTCATTTATTCATGCCAAACCCATCGAGCGATGCATAAAAGGATTGATTTCAAAAGAATAACACAATTAGAAGAGACATTAATTTCATTACACTTAACGTCTTATGATCGCATCAAAACTGTATACTCGAATGTAGAGGGTGCGATGGATAAAGTGTCGTATACATGACGCAACAATGAAAATAAATATAATATCATATAGTCTATATTTCTGAGATGAGGTAGTATTTACACTATTTACACTATTTGGACTATTGCCTCGATCTTGGTAGCCATTTGTCCGACGTTTCAGCCGTTGTACGCTCCGGCCTACTTCAGGAGTTAAAAATTTCAAACCGAACTCTTTATTATGGTCAACGGATAATAGACGTTGGTTAGTTCCAGTGACATGACCCAAAAGTTGTGAGATCAATACCAGGCTATAGCAGTGGTGAACAAGTAACTTAAAATCAGGTTATAGGGAGATAACTCATGACTACCAAAAAGGCTTGGCACAAAGAATGAGAACGATCTACCCCAGGATTTCTTATTGGCGGACATGACATTACCAAGGTACGTGGATGGCATTGCATTGATGAAAGACTCAGAAAAAGAAATAGGAAACCACTCTTAGATAAGATAGAAAAGAAAAAAGAAAGAAAAGACTATTAGAGTGCAAGTAGGCAGAATTATGTTTACCAACAAAAAACAAAACAACAAACAAAGAGAAGTCAATATCAAACCGGTACATAAATTTAACTATCTTGGTAGTGTAGCAGGAGTCAGTGAATATGTGACACAGAAATCCAAAGAGGTCTAAGAATAGTGAAAGGTGTCTTCCAGAAACTACTCTATGCTTAATTTCTGGAAAAAACAAAGCATAGCTTAGTTGCACTTAATAGCTTTCTTTTTAGTTGCACTTAATAGCCTTCTTGCACTTAATAACCTTTTCTTCCTTATTAACAAATAAGAAAATTTCGTTAGCAAGAAAGAAAAGATGTTTGAAATGTTATTTAATAATCCATCTCTCATACAGGCTACAAATGCTGGACATTATCGTCACAGATGAAGAGGAAACTTAAGCCACAGAGATGTATCCCTACCGAGAGTTGATGAGAACACAACAGATTGAATGAGAAAAGAAGCAGTTTTAAGGAGAATAAATTATTTTACTAACAACCAAAAATCGACAGTTAGATGTTCTGTAACTATATATCATTGATATGAATTAACTTATTTGAATTTATACTCATTTATATTTTGAACTGAGTTTGGTTAAAAAGTAACTAGACTTTCTTGTTAAGTATGTTACAATTATTTTTGGTCTGTATATTTCAACGAATTTTTTACGGTTTCCAGTGAAATTTTAAATACTACTTCCGGCTTCCATGAAATATTTGATACTTTTTGTGCTATTAGATTTCCTTGTTTTTTCTTTCTTTTCTTCTTTTATCAAATATCTCATCTACCATTCTGTTTTTTAAAACTGTGTCTATTAAACTGTTATGTAGTTTTCAGGTTTTAATGAAATATATTTATAAATTTTGTCCGCAAATAGCATAAAATCTTGTTGACATTCGCTTGATTGATTTTCTGCTTAACACTTCTAAACTGTGTAGTCGCCATTTTACATTTTATCCTAAACGTTATTAGTGTATTATTGAAATATATTGATCAGATAGTTTCTGATTTTCCTAGTGTAGGTTTGCGATATGCGACTTAACTAAATTATTTTCGGATAATGCTAAATGAATCGATGTGATAATGTAATGACTGTATAACTAATATACGTGATGTTATTATTATTATTATTATTATTATTATTATTATTATTATTATTATTATTATTATTACTACTACTACTACTCTTATTATTATTATCATTATTATTATTATGTTGTCATTTTTCATCATATTTTGATTTCTCCTTTGGTCGCACTACCTGACAAGTCTGCGGGAAGAACTAAGGCAGGTCGTGGTGTGTTGTTATGGCTCCATTTCATGGTTTTTTATTTTATCTTCCCTAACATCCCTAGCGTTATATAGACAAAGTTCTTTTTAAGTTGTGGGCTGTACTTAAACATATTATTATTATTATTATTATTATTATTATTATTATTATTATTATTATTATTAAACAAGGAAACCTGTATGTGCGAGTGTTGTAATAGATAATCACTCAGAATTGTTAGTCGTATAACCGAATCCCAGTTCCTCTTGAGTTCGTTATATTCCTTTATGGGCAAAAATATTTGTGAAAGGTCTCTTCCCACAGCTATGGGTCAATTATTAGGATTGTATTACTAATTCATTATCTCTCCAAACATTCTTACAAACTAAAAATATTTTGTCGCATTAAATAACCTCCAAATTGTTGGTAACCTGTAAAAATAAAATCTATTTTTCAATTAAGTCTTAATTTTGAAATTTTGTTTATTATTGATGCAAGGTTATGAAAACAATGCCTAACATTATCGAAACCCTATTTTAAATAGGTAAATGTAATGATTTAATACAAAGTAAGTATCTCAAAACTTTGCATTCAAGCGAGAAACTTAGGTATGAAGTCTTGTATATATATATATATATATATATATATATATATATATATATAAAAGTGCTATATATATATATACAAGTGTTATATATATATATATATATATATATATATATATATATATATATAACACTTCCAGTAAAATATGTGTAAAATTAGTATTAAAATAGATTTTAGCTGTGTTATTGTAAGTTACGAGCTACAAATTAGAGACCTCACAATCAAGCAAATACAGAAATTTCACGATATGGGTTTGGTTTAAAAAACGACAAAAATCTATAAGAAAACCCGACGGTGTATTGACGTAAAAAACGAAAACGAAATGTTCCAACAACTAAACAAAGTATCAAAAAACAGGAAAATGCAAATAGAAACAAAGAAAAATGTGCCTAACTGATATGTTATCAACCCCTTTTTCGCTATTTTACTTTTTCAGTCTTATTAACGCTCTGTTGGTCATTTAAAGTCGAAACATCTTTTGAATTGTAAAAAATTCTTTTTCTGGCGAGTGAATATTGCTTTAACAATTTTCTGCTAATAAAAATAATCGATTTGATACAAATCCTACCATGAAGATGTTACATAAGCCTTCAGTTTTTTTCAGATTCAGTCATGAAAATAAGAAGTTAAACTTTTGCGATAACACTTATTGTCATATCGTCTGAAATTATGGATTACAAAATTTGCAAATACAAAAGATATTACCAAGGGATTATATAAAAAACCGACGAATCGTTATTTCTTTTCATAGCTTATATTCTTGTTTAAATATTTTAAAATATAGATGTTTGTATATGCATGTTTTTATATTGTATTTATCCAAATATTATAAGCAATTATCATTGCTAAAATAAGCTATCAACCCGCAAAAGGCAAAATATTGGTTGGATGAAGTAGTTAAACAATCGTCGATGCAGGAAAAGAAATCACTTAAATAGTAAATCATAGTGTTCACTCTGCCCTTCAGTAACAGCCAGTCTAGAATCACAATTCTGAATTTAAATAAATCTTGACAATTGAGTGAACATCTGTGGTGACTATTACACTTCTCTCTCTCTCTCTCTCTCTCTCTCCTCTCTCTCTCTCTCTCTCTCTCTCTCTCATTTTATTGAATACGTCTTTATTAATAGTAATCATTTTGAAACATGTAGCACAAGACCAAAAGTGTGGCGGCGAATTCAGTGGGGATCGAACTCACTGCTCAGTTGTAACTGACCTACGAAGAAAAACTTAATAAGAATTGAAAAACGTCAAATTGTCCTGTATCTATGAAAATATATTCACAATTCAAAACTCCAAACATGGACATTCGAAGAAATAGAGGATCCCATGATTGCTTAAATCTTAAAGAGACATAATCTTCAAATCAATAAAATAAAAAAATGTAGCGATTAAAGAACGCACTGTGTTAAGAAATAATTTGCTAATTCAATCAGTCAGTTACGTGATACACGGCTAGGTGAAAAAATTTCCCGTAGTAGGTTGCCATTAAATTCTGCGGTAGACTGGTTGCCAAGCAAGGTTTCAGAATCAAATATTTCTTGTTATTTAACCCGTAGCTAGAGGGAAGAGATGGATTAATACCTTTCCCAACGGTATTTGTGCGTAAGTGAATGCAACGAATTCTACTGGAATTCGAACTCGTCTCTTGTTCTGAACAGCACCACAGCGCACACCGATTTGCTAATTACTGTGCGTTTACTGAGTAGAGATTTAAAAGATTAAGTTTCCCCGCCAAATAACATCAACTTGATTAAAATAGAAAATGAAAGCGTTAGAGTAGGAGGATTTTTCACTGTACCCAATTCGCTAGTGAATGTGACAAAGAACCAGTTTTAAAGTGGTTTTAACTGCAATGCCGTGGAGTATTGCTTAACCCCCTTCGGCACACCTAGAATCCAAGCAATGACCCTTTTGTAACAGGTCGTGCATGAGGAGATACCTTTACTGGATATTAAGCTAAACTTAATTTCAAATTTCCTCTATAGAAGTGAACTCCTAAACAAGGTTAATATAAGAATTATTGGCCGACCTAAAGCAGATTTTGTTTTTACTTTTTTCAGCGCAGTCCTATCGATTACCTCCCTAGCTTTACGACTGACAAAAAAATTTTGAATAATTTTAATATTTAAATATATTCTGGTGTAGGGAGGGGTCAGTTTCTCATACAACGTTATAGTAAATCGAGCCTCCATTTTGAAACCAGTCACCGGTACGACATTACCGCCACCTATTAATGTGTTCATTATCAAATTTTTTGGCCTTTTTCAGTGCAATATTATCTTTTACACCTGAACATTTTTAACATTTAAACGAATTTAGGTGGCGGGACCAGTTTCTCATACAACTTTATATTGGATTGAAAATGGAGGATCGACTTACTATGAAAAACTGACCCTCACCAAATTTGTTTAATTACTGTATATTTTCAATTTTTTTTTTTTTTTGATAATCGGAAAGTTTAAGTAACAATCGATATAACTACGCTGAAAAAAGTAAAAGAAACATGAAAAACAATGAAATTAAACAAAGTGACCCCAACGCGAGTGGTTTTAAAATGGAGGATCGATTTACTTTAACGTTGTATGAGAAACTGACCCCACTCCAAATTTGTTTAAATATTGTAATTTTTTTAAATTCTTTTTGATAATCCGAAAGTTTAAGTAACAATTGATAGGACTGCGCTGAAATAAGTAAAAAAAAAAAAGAAAAACAACGAAATAAACGAGGTGGTAGTCTGCTTCAGGTACTCTGAATTATCTATTAAACAAAATTAGATGTGGCACAAGGCCGAACATATGTAGCATCCGAGCAAGGATTGAAGTTACTACACAACAGAAATTGATATAGGGAGGCAATGTTGCTAACCATTACATCACGTCGAAGGGATCAAATATTTACTCACTAGTAGTTACTTAAAGAATTCCCCTATGATCATAGACGCTTTTCCAAATAAACTTTATCCCCTGATTGATTAGCTATTGCTTTCTTCAGGGTTAGTGATGTGGCAAAATCGCAGTCATTCGATCTACTGGGGCCTCTGACTTTTATAGCTGGTATTTACTCAGCTTATTGCAGTCGATCAAGGGAAACGAACAGAATCTATTCTAGTGAGGATCAAAATTCACCTCAGTCGCGAACTGGTTCTCGAGTTGAACATGTTACACTTTAAGAGTATGTTATCACCAGGCAAGCACTATTAATCCGTTGAGACTTTCTCCTTGCTTTCCATCTCAGCTTAACACGAATTAAATTCGGTAGATAAGATTTAACGAGCTTTCGAGAAGTTAACTCTGAGCATATGAGAAGAGATGCAATTAAAAGTAGGGAGTATTCTTTATTTCCGTTTCAATTAATTAGAAACCGTCATAAAATATCTAACTTGATTTGAGAGCGACAGGCAGTAGTTTCGGAGTATGGACGCTAAACACTCTTCCAAAAGTCTGATTAGGAAAATGTGTCAATTTTTCATATTTGTGATTAACGCTTAATTTCCAAATGAAGGAATAGAAATATAATAACTTTAGAATAAATTTTCTTCTTTGGCACATAATCCGTTTTCTTAATGAGGCTGCTTTACACGAACCCTTACCAAGTCTGTAAGAATGGGATCCATACTGCGAAATTAATTATTCGTATTTGATGATTTTATCGATATTACACATAAGCGCACAAACAGAGAACACATCTATAATTAAACACGTCTATATCTAAAAATGCAGATATATGAAAACATATACGTGGTGTTATATCAATAGTCAAAAGTATTATAATGAAAGCTGCATTTATTTGTAAAAAATGTTTTCAGCAAAATATTATTTTCGAAAGATTTGATTCAATAGTGACTATTAATAATATAAATAACACAAAGAACAGTGAAAATTCAGATCAAAAATAAAATACCTCTAATTGTAAGCTACGAAATATATGGCTGGATTTTAAATGTTACATATAGGATTAATTTGGAGAAGTTTGTAACTTAACTGAGAAGAATCATGATGATTTCGAAGTTTCGTGAAGGCACTACTAGGATGTTCTCACCCTGCAGGTCTCTTTTCTGATGAGACCGATAGGATTGAAACCTGGGTAGCAAATAAGTGGTGATCTTCACTAACTACCTTATGAGACATTGTTCTTTGAATGTCGAAACAAAATGTACAATTTTGTAGTAGTTTTTATAAGTTCTAAATAATTTTCTTACTTCTTCCTCTTAGTTTAACCCAAATGCCGGGTCATCAAAGGCTGCATATAACCATACTATATTTTCTACTGTTAGACCAGGTGCCTTTCTCTTTAACTCGTTCTTTCTCTCCAGTTTTCCTCTTTTTGCTCAATGTCTCTTTTACAATCCTCAATTCTTATTTCTCATTTTCTCTACCCATTTAACCTCGCACACAAAAGTTTACCAATATAAGGAAGCGAATTTTCCATCTCCTTTCAAAAAATAGCGTTTACTACCTGTTAAGACATTGTTTTTTCGATGGCGAAAAATGTAGTAAATTGCAGTGTGTACATGTCCTAAAATATAATTTTTAATAAATATTCTTAGCTCAATTTCTATATTGAGCACTGTTTTAAATTAATGTTTTGAACGTTATTAATATTTTATAACAAAACAGAATTATATATATATATATATATATATATATATATATATATATATATATACTAGCAGTATAGCCCGGCGATGCTCGGGTGTAATGAAAGCTTCAAAACTAATCCATGGTCCTGGAGCTCAGACTCAGCCTAAAGAATATTTGTGTGAAGTTTGGTGAGAATCGGATAAAAATTTTGGATTTGTATAAAGGCCATACAGAGAGATAAACAGACACACACACAAACATTTTGCCTTTTATAAATATATATATATATATATATATATATATATATATATATATATATATATATTATCGATTTTCTGCACTATTGTAAGAACTGCAAACTTGAAACTTCTGAATATCGTTTCTTATGACTTTGTCTATAAGTGTATCAAATTTGATTAAAATCGGACCACTCCTTCTATAACCCTATCGAGTCTATGGTGTGTGGTTGTTTTTCACATCTGCGTTTTATCGTTTCAATCCTCCTGCCAACAATGACAAAAAATAGTTGATCGACCTGAAACGTTTTTAATTATCTAGGCTTTCTTGCTTTGTATACAAACGTCGTAAGAAATTATCTAACTTCGGTCGAAAGAAAAGATTATATATTTCTTTTCTTAATTATCAGTGTCGCAAAATTTCCTAAAAGAAAACAAGCATTATTCCTGAGTATTCCGTTTCCTTTTCTGACCAGCGGTACCCTATCCCTAAGGGTCACAATATCTTTCAACAATTTCCATGCTAGGGAAAAGATTTTTTTCAAATCCAATTACAGTCAGTCGTCATTTTATTAATGGTGTTAAATTTTTACTGTAACCGAGAGACTCATTCTTAGAGATAACTAGCAGTATAGCCCGGCGTTGCTCGGGTGTAATGAAAACATTTATATATATATTATCGATCTTCTGCACTGTTGTAAGACCTGCAACCTTGATACTTCTGAATATCGTTTCTTATGGCTTTGTCTATGAGTGTATCAAATTTGATTAAAATCTGACACTCCTTCTATAACCCGATTTTTTCGATTATCGATTTTCGATATATATCGGAGGTACCTCGACACAAAATCGAGCTTAAAACACCCGCAGATGCTTATAGTACAACTGTGTAACTTTTCAAAAAAATCGGTTCAGCCGTTTTAGAGTCTATAGGTAACGGACACACACACACACACAGACACACACACACAGACAAAATTCCATTTTTAAATAAGTTTAGATAGATATGTGTGTGTGTTTGTGTGTGTGTGGGTGTGGGTGTGTGTATGTGTGTGTGTGTGTGTGGGTGGGTGGGTGTGTAATACACTTTTATTGCACTAGTAATAGCATTTTCTTCTAGAAAGTAAAATTTCTTACATATTGTAATATACCATTTATCTTTTCACACCAACTTCTTCGAAATCCTCACTTTGGGAAATTATATAACAATCTCAATACCTACTTCTCGTCTTAATGTTTACAAAGAGAGGGTGAGCAGATATTACAGAAAAACGCTCTATGTTCACGGATTACACGAAAAATTCCTGGCAGAGTATTCCTCCTTTATTTCATGATTGTTCTCCTCGATGAGTAAACAAAATGTTTTCTAACTTACGTGGCATTCAGTCATCATTTGTCGCCTTAAACACCCATCGCTTCAAAAGAAAAACAATCCGTATTGAAACGTGCCATTCGAAAAACTTCCCAACAGATTAAAAAAGTTTTTTCTAAAAACTTCACGAAGCATTACTGGAGTCTCGCTACCACATCGCTTCAAGCCACTTCTGATGCAATCATGTTTCTCCAGTTCGTCAAACATTTTAAAAGTCACAGAGACATCCTAGAAACGATAGATAGCACGTAGTCTATTGGTTGAGTCAGTAGGCTGTTTGAATGTCCATCGGACAGTAGCAGCTTAATGAGTAGTTTTGGATACACTCTCTGATATATAGTATTTATAACGCATATATATTCATATATATATATATATATATATATATATATATATAAAGAGAGAGAGAGAGATAGAGATAAACAAATTACTAATGCCAATGAAATCAAACATTAAGGAAGAAAAAGGAGATGCTATTAAACTAAAACAAGATACAAAATGTATCGATGTATAAAATATGTTAGGTGCCTTTCGATCGACAATTTTGCAAACAACAATTTTGGCCAACAAGAAAATTTTTTATTAGCTACCGAGTTTAAAAGAATTATATATATATATATATATATATATATATATATATGTTAGATCGGGAGGGAAATATTTTTTCTCCTCCTCAAAGAAATAGCTTCCTTCATGAGGGCATGTTTAAATTTCAATTCTCGTTGTATGCACAGAGCTGAATTCCGCATACAAATAATAATAGACTCAAGAATACCAAGATTGAGCCTGTTTTATTTTGGAAACTATCCAGTTAGAAGTCAGAACCGCCCAACATGACCCAGGTCAAATAGGTAGGCGTGAGGTGTTCGCAGACTCATGCCACTGCAATCAGCGAGAATTTATTACATTCTCTTGCTTGCATGAAAAATTATTCTCCCAATTTCTTCTCGGTATTGTAGAAAGCACGAAACAGACTCCGTCTTGATATTCTTGAGTCTGTTATAACTATGCATATAACGATTATTGAAATTTAAATTGGCCCTCTTTGGGGAAGCCATTAATTAGGAGACGAAGTTTTCTCGTCTCCCTCTACTATATAATTCTTTTAAACTCGGTAGCTAATAATTTTTTTGTTTGTTGTCCACTTGGGTTTAACAATTACAGACAATTGTTGTTTGAAAAGTGTTACTCGAAAGGCGTCTAACATATTTTAGACGTCGATACTTTTGTATCTTGTTTTAGTTTAATATTATTCCCTTATTCTTCCTTATATATATATATATATATATATATATATATATATATATACTTTTATACATATATATATATATATATATATATATATATATATATATATAAAATATGTCGAATTTAATCCATTTCGTAAAATTTCGCATATATATATATATATATATATATATATATATATATATATATATATATATATACTACCAGCCATAGTTATTAGGCCACCCTAGTGTTTTAGAAAAGTTGATATTTCATACTATTTTTTAGTATTTATTGCCAAGTGAATAATTGTAAATGGAAACTGAATGGTTCTTTTGTTAATACTGCCTAATAACATGTGCATCATATGACTTTATAAATATTTACTAATTACATATATTGCAGTTTCATCAATGAAAGAATGAAGAAAATTTACGGTCATTCGGACGAGTTCATCTTTCATGCCTTGTAAAAGTTTGCGAAGTAATAATAACAAAATTACCATTCTATTTTTATTTAGAATTATCCACCTAAAGATAGTATGAAATACATCATTTCTATTAAAAATATAGGGTGGACAAATAATTATAGCCGGTAGTGTGTGTGTGTGTGTGTATATATATATATATATATATATATATATAGAGAGAGAGAGAGAGAGAGAGAGAGAGAGAGAGGGAGGGAGAAAGAGAGAAACAGATAGAGACACAGATATGCTTAAGGGGGATAAAAGATCCAAACAAAAATGGAGAAATGATACAAAATGGGTAAGCTTTATAATGACAACACAGTTTCTTCTTATTTTAAGTAGGTGTCTTCAGGTGAAAATAAAAAACCAAAACTGTGTGCTTTTCATAATATAACTGCTAATGTCTGCTTTCGCTCGGAAGGAAAAACAAAACTGTTTTGTTTTGTTTTTTATTTGCAGAAAATAACGGTTATTTTCATTATTATTATCATCATCACCATCATTACAATAATAATAAGAAGACAAGAAACAAAACTCGCAGTTTTTTCTTATATTCAAGAAGATGCACAACGAATAAGCTAGCATTAACGTTTTTAATATAAAAAAGAACATTTCTGTTTTGCTTTTTCGCTTGAGACGCCTCACAAAGACGAATCATGATGACATTAAAAACCTTTTCCACTTTATTTTATATATAATCACTAAAGACAACCCTATGGGAAGATTCGTTTTCAAAGATATCAATGGATGGCAGTACGTTAGTGAGATTGGTCAGCTGCGAGATTGACAAGTTAATCCGTGTTGCAGACGTTTTCCAAGCCCAATTGTATTTCATGATCGAATAGTCAGCCTGTGTTTGTGTAGTCTACTGTAACTATGCTGAGTGAATCCCAGTAACAGTTCCAAGAATAATGTTTAAAATCTTTTGATGACGTATTTGAGTTGTTATGTATTTCACTAGAAATAATGTTTATGACAATAAGAAAGAATATCAGATAAAAATATCCATATATATAAAGATTCATAGAAGAGTCTCAACGACAATAACGTGCTTTGATTAATAGGCATTGTAACATTGCTCTTAAGAAAGGTATCAGTCTGCTTCTTCTCTCTCCAACTATGGGTTAAGTAGCAAGACCGATTTGTTTCTATAGCCTTGGTTGGCATCCAGTATAACGCCGAGAATAATGGCAACATATTACGGGAAAATCTGCCCAGTCAATCATGCCTCTTTCGAAAAATGATTGACCAACCGTGTATCACGTATCGTATTTAACTGTCTGTCAGAGTGACTGTATAGTTGAAATGCTGGAAGCACACTTTGAATAAAAAGTGTTTTCCCTAATGAAAAATAGAACGCAGTTTCGATTCCTGTTGGAGGCACAGTTTCCCTTTAGAGGAAATACTTAATTCAGCCAGATCCTTGTTAATCTTATTATTTGATAAAATACAAAAAGCAGCAGACCCCCCCCCCACACACATATATATATACATATATACAAAATGTTCAGAATTCAATCATCAAACACATACTCTACTGAAAATATAATTAGTTGCAATTCTTCGAATAAAGATATCTTTCAAAAACACAGTGAATTTTATGACAATTCTCTCAAAGTGGCTAAAAATATCCTGACATTGAATTCAAAACTCACAAATATAATAACAATAATAATAGAAACAGAAAAATAATTTGTCATACAGCCGGATTTAACCAAATGATTAGTAATAAGTTAAATCATAGATTCCCCAAATTTGTTGAAAAATACTTGCCCAAATCTATCTCCATTACCAAAAGTTTTAACGGAAATACTCTTAAGTCATAGCTGTATAGATAACCTTGAGAAAACCATCCAAAAACATATAAAGCAATATAAAAACCAAAGTAATCAAAAACATCCAAAATAAATAAATAAAAGATATTATTACTAATAGTTGCAATTGTCGAAAAACCGATGGCGTGTCCATTATGAAAGAACTATCTAACTGAATTCATAGTTTACCTATTCATTATTTCTAGCATAGGATAATATTATAATTCTGATTTCAGGTTGGACAAAAAAAAACAATAAACAGAACATGATATCATATTTCACTTATTGCTATATGATATCAGTTCTTCAATATGCTGAAAAATATCATCGAAGATGAAGGAAAAGCTTGAAGCCACTGGAATGTAGTTCTACAGAAGGATGCTACGAATATCATGGATCGAGCATGTGAGCAATGATGAGATTTGGAAAGGATGGTAACGAAAATGAAATTTATAACTGAGCATCAGAAGGAGACAGCTAAAGTTCCTGGGACATTTAATGAGGAAGGAGGGCTTGGAGAACTTGAAACTAACGGGTCAGATAGAGGAAAAAACAAAAAAAAAGGAAATCAGAGGATAACATATTTGAAGGACCTGATCAGGTGGATGACGGAACGAGGGTTGCGTGTTGTAACAGGACAAAGCGTGCTAAGAGCCGCCACGGATAGGGAGACGTGGAAAGCTGTGATCGCCTACATCCCGGGAGAACATGGCACATAGAAGGAGAAGAATGTATTGTACAAATAATAATAATAATAATAATAATAATAATAATAATAATAATAATAATAGAGGAATAAATGTAAGAACTAGGAAAAGCAGAAGAGCCGAAAGAAAATATAACATTAGGAATGAAAATGAAGTCTTATCAAATAAAGAAAAAAATAAAGCAAAAAATCCAACTGAAGGCTCAAAGAATAAGACGCTATGAAAAAAGAGCAAGATTTTACAGAGAAAACAAGATTTTTCAGACTGACACAAAGAGATTTTACAGGGAAATAGGTAAAAAAAGAATTGATGTGACAGTACCCCCCAGAATGGAAGAAGTTACACAGTTCTGGGAAAAGATATGGGCTTGCCCTAAAGAACATAGCAAGGAAGTACATTGGATTGCGCAAGAGATAGAACGAATGAAAAATATACCAGAACAGACATGGTCTGGAATTACAGAAGATGATGTTAAATTTGCACTAAAAAAAGCACACAATTGGAAATTCCAAGATATAGATAAAATTCCTAACTTTTGGCTTTATTATTTAAATGCAGCACATAAAAAACTAGCCAAAGAACTTCAAGAAATGGTTGACGATCCCACTAAAATTCCTGCATGGATGACCAAAGGAATTACATTTCTTCTACCCAAGAATGGTGACACAAACAACCCGAAAAACTACAGACCAATTACATGTCTTCCGACAACATATAAACTATTAACATCTATTTTAACAAAACAGACATATTTATTCTTAGAAAGAAATGACATGATACCGCTTGAACAAAAAGGGTGCAAACGTGGCTGTTATGGTTGTAAAGACCAATTGCTAATTAACAAAATGATCCTGGAAAACTGCTACAGTACAAAGAAAAATCTTAGTACTGCCTGGATAGATTATCGAAAGGCATTCGATAGTGTGCCACATTCCTGGATTTTAAAGACTTTAAATATATACAAGATATCGCTCGTCATCATCAATTTCATCAAACAGTGCATGTCTATATGGAAAACAACCCTTTACCTCAATGATATAAATGGAACCTAAAAGTCTGATGAAATAAACATCAAAAGAGGTATATTTCAAGGTGATTATTTATCTCCCTTACTATTCTGCACATCATTAATATCACTAACCAGTCAACTTAATAAGACAGAATGTGGTTATAAAATAGGCCAAAAGACAATAAGCCATCTATTTTACATGGATGACTTAAAGTTATATGCTAAGAATGATAATGAGCTGGAAGGTCTTCTGCAAACTGTAAAATGCTTCAGCGAAGACATTGGAATGAAATTTAATTTGAATAAATGTGCTAAAGCTAGAGTTTTACGTGGATCAATACAAGAAACATCCTCAATTAGCTTAGACTCTGCTGTAACAATAAAAGAATTGAAACCAGAAGAAGCTTATAAATACCTAGGTGTAAATGAGGGCGAAAACATTCACCATAAAAAATGAAAGAAATAGTGCGTAAAGAGTACTATAGAAGGCTACGAATGATATTAAAAACTGAATTAAATTCACAGAACAGAGTTATGGCCATTAATAGCCTTGCAATCCCAGTTGTCCAATATAGCTTTAACATCTTAAACTGGACTCTAAACGACATCAGGCGAATGGATGCTAAAACAAGAAAGCTTCTTTCTAAGCATAAGATGCATCATCCAAAGGCTGATGTAGACCGTCTATACATACCCCGTAAAGAAGGTGGAAGAGGTCTTATTCAGCTAGAATTGTCATACAAAACAACAACTATTGGCTTACTAACATACATAGAAACAACAAAGGATTGGATGATACAATTAGTAAGGCAACATGAAGAAAGAAAGAAAGAATATTCAATAATAAAAGAAGGCAGTAAATACAAACAAGATTACAGTTAGTAGATTCTGTAGAAAAGCAAAACAGAAGACAAGAACCAACTATTGCGGCAAAAAATATGAAAATGAAAGCCAAAGATAAAGCTCTTGAACAGATGAAACAGCGCTGGCAAGACAAACCTCTGCATGGCCAATATCCAGTACGTGCCAATGTTGACAAAGTTAATACTCATCGATGGTTACGTGCATCTGGATTAAAGTCTGAAACTGAAGGCTTTATTCTTGCAGCACAAGACCAAAGTCTTTTCACTAGAAACTTTCAGGCAAATATTATGCATAATAATATGGATCCAAAATGCAGGTTTTGTGATAAACACCAAGAAACAATAGACCACCTAATCTCAGGCTGTTCTGTGCTTGCCCCAGATGAATATAAAAATCGCCACGATAGAGTTGGGCAATATTTACATTGGGCATTGTGCAAACATTATGGAAAAACTGTAAACAAACACTGGTATGAACATCATCCAGCACCGGTTACAGAAATAGAAGATGTAACCATTCTATGGGATTACACCATCTACACAGACAGAAAAATTGAAGCAAACAGACCAGACATTATTGTTAAAAACCAGAAGGAAAAAACTTGTCTATTAATTGATATGGCTTGTCCAGCGGATTGTAACATAGCAATCAAGGAATTTGAAAAACTGTCAAAATATAAAGACCTGGAAATTGAAATAGAAAAAATGTGGAAATTGAAAACAAGAGTTGTGCCAGTGATAGTAGGTGCACTTGGAATGATAAAAAATGGAACAAAACAACACATTGAAAGAATCCCTGGAAACCCCAGCTTAAGAGATATACAAAAAATTGTCTTATTAAGTACAGCCCACACACTAAGAAAAACTTTATCTATGTAATGCTGGGGATGATAGGGAAGATAGAAAAACATGAAATGGAGCCATAACAACACGCCACTACCTGCCTTAGGTCGCCCCGCAGACTTGGTTGGTAGTGAGACCAAAGCAGAAATGGAAATATGATGAATAATGACATAATAATAATAATAAATGTACACTTTAAACAAATCGTTCAATTTTTCTCATGCTTTTTTTCACCTATACCAACTTTTCTCGTTAGAACGACCCTATTTCTGATTTCATTATACATATATGTGGAATAAAAGTAAGTCGAGTGCGGGATTTTGTCCGAAAGGTACGCGGTGGTAGTGACCCTGGAATGAATGGGATATCATATAAATTATATAAAAACTGCTCAGGCGTTCTTAGGAAACTCACTATCCTTCTCCAGCAGATCTGGAAGCAGAATATTGTGCCGCAGGAATGGTGTTTGGCTAATGGCATTTGGATACCTAAAGAAATGACCTCAAAAGACATTTCCAAGTTTTGCCCCATATCCCTCCTGAACGTAGAGGGAAAATATCATTTTGAGTCATCGCTCGTCATCTGACACATTTTCTTATAGAAAAAAAAAGTACATAAACACATCTGTTGAAAAGACTGGGATACCGGGCTTCCCTGGATGCCTGAAGCATGCACAGATGATATGGAATTCCATACTATCGTCCCAAAGAAATCAAACAGATCTCCATGTTGTATGGTTTGATCTTGCCAATGCATATGGGTCAGTCCCACATAAATTGATAGAAATGGCCCTTGAGTTTTTCAACTTCCCTAGCAAGATTAGGGAAATCATAATAAAGTATTTTAACTCAGCTTTTACGAAATTCACCGTCAGTAGTTACACAACCAAATGGCAGCCACTTGAGATCGGCATCATGATGGGCTGTGTAATTTCCCCGCTTCTCTTCGTTTTCGTCATGAAATTAATTTTACGAGGCGCATCAAGCACAGCCGAGGGAGTGATGACTAATGAACAACTGGTCCTTTCCCCTTCAAGGGCTTTTTTGGATGATATCACCATTCTCGTCTCTTCTAAAATTGCTGCCGATGAACTGTTACAAAATATCATGATCTCTTCACATGGGCAAAGCCCGAGAAAAGTCGAAGCCTGTCATTAGTTCGAGGGTCTGTCAAGAGAATTCATTTCAGAATTGGTGATAAAACAATACCAACAGTAAAGGAAATGCCAGTAAAAAGCCTCGACGGATGTATGAAATCCCACTGACTGATCGACATCGGGGTACAGAGTTGCAGAAAGCATCTTTAAGGGGTCTAATTTCGATCGATAGAACCTATCTGCCCAGCGAAATGATAGCGTGATGTTACCAAAATGGCCTATTACCCGCCTTTTGTGGACTTTTCAGATGTATGAAATTGCACTCTCTCATATTGAGCGCATTGAGCAAGTGATCAATAAATGCTTGCGTAAGTGGCTTGGAGTTCCTCCTTGTTTTTCGAAAGTGGGGCTATATACCAACTCCGGACATCTGCAGTTCCCTATACACTCATTAGAGGAGGAATTCAAGGTTGAGAAGGCACGTCTAAACATGATGATGAGGGACTCGGCTGATGATTGCATTAAAAGGGTGCATGCAGAGATTAAATCTAGTACAAAGTGGTCCGCAGCAGAGGCAACCCAAGAAGCGGAAACCAGCCTACGAGTAAGAGATATCAAGGGTGTGACTCAAAATGATCGGGTTGGACTGGGAAACACAACGCACACGTTCTTCTTCAAGGGGAAACCAAAGGGAAAGAGGCGTATGGTAATGGAAGAGGTTAAAATGTTCGAAGAGGAGCATAGAGTAGCCACTGCTGTTACCCAAGCTAAACAATGTAAGGGGCAACCTGGAATGATATAAACCGATTAAACTTTCTTCGAACTCGTTAATCGCGATGGAACCATTTCTTTTCTTCTTTGATCTACATACGACCTTCTTCCAAACGAAACAAACCTCAAAATGTGGGGATACATAGATATAGATCTTTGTTTTTCCTGTAAAAAGGACCGAAGTACCTTTTGTTATGTGCTTTCTGCTTGTCCACAATCGCTCCAGTTGTATACGTGGCGACACAACACAGTATTAGAGGTGATCAATGAGTTAATAAAAACACAATGTTAGACAGCAAACCCACAGTTTGTGGCAGCCAAGGAGACTAAGATCAGATTTCATAAGGAGGGTGAATGGCCTGCAAAGAAAAAACAAACAGCCCCGAATATGAAGCTGCTGAGCGGAGCCAGTGATTTGGAGGTTTCAGTAGACCTAATGACGTCTCTAAAATTTCCAATACACATTGCACAGACAAACAAGCGTTCTGACATCGTATTGTGGTCAGACTAAAAAAGCCTGTCTTCCTAATAGAGTTAACAGTCCCTTGAGAAGAAAAAAAGGTAGACGCGCACGAGATAAAGAAAAACCAAAACGAGTCACTGCGTAACGTGATGCTTATTGAGGTTGGGTGTCGTGGGTTTCTGGGACATTCAGTTATTTCTTTCCTTTCTAAAATAGGCATCACTGGCCGTGGTTTAAAAAGCACTTCGCACCGCATTCGAACAACGGTACAAAATGCGTCAAGTTGGATTTAATCGAAATCAAAACAACAAGCAAACAAAATTCGCGCAACAACACGATCTAATATGCGCAAGTGAGATATTTGAGTGGTCATCTATAATGTTTTTCTTTTCTTCCTTCACGTGCGTGTTAAAGGCAAACGTGTTCAGGACATTTCATTGCCAATACAAACTGCAAAGAGGAACGATCATTTTGTTTACTTCTTTATGAGAATATTCAAGAGGAACAATCAACAAGTTTATCTTCATACACTGCCTGGTGACAAACGCTGCTGCTGGTGCCAGAGGTGGCAGTCCCGCCATAGCCACCGAAACCGTGACATCACCCCTGGTCGGCGGCTGATGAAGACAGGGTATGGCACGTGCTAACACACGTTGTATATATATATATATATATATATATATATATATAATGGAGAATCTGTAATGTGATCGATCTTGACTTGGCAGCTCGGATACAGTCACTTTCTTACCGGCGCAATGTGGCTTCCTTTTGTCTCTTCTTCAAATATTTTCACGGCTTCTGTTCCGATATACTTAGCTCAATGGTACCCTCTATATATGAATTTACTCGAGCCACAAGATTAGCAACTAGGTCCCACCATTTTACTGGGAAACCAATAATTTGTAAACGAAAATTCTACTCTCTCAGCTTATTTTCTCGCACTTCCCGCCTGTGGAATTTCTTTCTGTTTACTTGATTACTCGACACCTACAATCTTCAAGAATACAAATGTAAAATCAAATGTTATCTCCTATCTCAATAACTTGGATCCTCTGTCTCATGCTCTTTTCTCCGTCCACTTCACTCTCCTCAGTGTTCTCATCCTTCTCTTACCCACTTCCTGACACCCTCTGTAACCTGTCAGTCTTTCCCATAACTTTCCTCCTATGTAACCCCCTGCACAACAATGGCAATTAAATTTTTACCGACACGATAATATATATATATATATATATATATATATATATATAAAACTCTTGTTATGCTCAGCCGTATGAATTATTTTGCAGTTTTTTCATGCGTCATATTGTAAGATATTTAATAGTATTTACATGTATATATAAGTTGATATCTTTTTAGATAACTTAGCAATACAAATATTTTACTGTGATTTTGAGGACACGGATCCACTCGTTATATATAAGGCTTAGCAATCCGTATATAAATATATATAACGTTAAGCGATTCTCTTATATATGAGTGTGTTGTGTGTGCGTGTGCGTGTGTGTGTGTGTGTGTGTGCGTGATGTTTAGAAATTATTTATATATGTATATACTCACACAGACACACACACACACACACACACACACATATATATATATATATATATATATATTTATTATAAATTATATTTTAGAACATGTACATAACTTCTCTATATATAAACGCTACGAAGACATGCCTTCGTAGCGACTATATATAGAGAAGTTATGTACATGTTCTAAAATATAATTTATAATAAATATTCACAGCTCTATATGAAAATTATATATCGAGCACTGTTTTAAATTAATGTTTTGGACGTGGAAAGAATCCTTCGTTCTGTATTCACTCGGATATATATATATATGTACTGTCGATAACACAATGATACTCACATATATATACACAGTAAAAGTAACCTTCAGATATTGAAGACCATCTACATTAAATCAAAGCAACCCACCCTTAATAAAATCACATTTCACTCTGGTCAGAAATCATTCCATTGCATTTAGACATGTGGAATTTTCACCTGAAATTGAAGCTTAATTACGATTTGTTACATTTAACAATATATGTTTAGAATATATATATGCACACACACACACACACACACACACACATATATATATATATATATATATATGCTGAAGAAAATATATGCAGCTTCATTTGATTAATTCAATCTTAGTTGTGTAAAGAGTGGTTTGTATAATAATATCTGACGTATTTTACTCATAAACCGAATAAAGATTTCCAATTATTCAACACATTTGAATTAATACTTATTTATAGTTTGTGTACACATTCTGTGACGAAGCGGATATTTTCATTTTATATAAATTAAAATATTATTTAACTAATAAAATCTGTTAGTACTCCGTTTAAATGTTTTGTCTCGGAAAGCATTAAAAAAAGCTGAAGTTAACAATTGAATATTTTAGATCTATAAACTAAAACATACTGTTATCTTCTGAACGTCTACCCTTGGTTAATGTACACGAAACTGAATTTAAGTGATTCACCATTCTTAATCAAATGCTGATTGTATCGTGCATATCAAACAAACGGCTTTAATTATATATTATTCCTTTTGTACCATACGTTTTATTTAATAGTCATAGCATGTCAAGAGTTTTCAAAAATTAAAAATAAAAAAGAAAGAAAAATAAATTAAATTACTTATTGTTTCATATTTTTTATTTCTTTTACTTCAGTTGACAAACTGACTAACTGAATAGACTTGAAATGAATTCCAGTAAAATAGGAAATTGGTCTTTTGATTCTAATTAGAGATCATTGTTTTAAATCAAATATTCCCTGCGTATTTCCGTTTTCAACATTTTCTAAACCAGAAAAAAATTTATGTAAACATCTACATGAATATAACAAAAAATTACATATCGTGACCTGTTTTTTATAATCGATATTTTTTCTTTCAACTTAGCATTTATTTTAACAATAAGACAAACGTATAATGCTTAGTAAGTTAATAAACTTCATCAAAATGATTTTACTATAAACGTAATGACAACATGACTTTAAATAGTTTCGGTTTTTCGCTGACAAAAAGAAAATTAAGCAAAAATGATTACAATAATGATGTGCGTTGGGGTACTGTCGATATCGGCTCTGAACGAAAATTGGAGAAGAGAGTTCGAATTCTAGTTAAATTCCTTGCATTCATTTACACACAAAATACGATTGCGAAAGGTATTAATCCGTTTCTTTCCTCCATCTAGGGGTCAAATTGCAGAGTAGATAGGTTTGTTGCTAACCAGTCTATCTGCGGTAATCTACAGCAGAAAGTAATGGCAACTTACTGGTGGAAAATCTTCTGCCCAGTCAGTTATGTCTCTTTCGAGACATGATCGCATAAGCGTGTATCATGTATGGCAATTGACTGACTGACCGGCTAAAAAAATTTCAACTTGATGTCTATATTTTACGGTTAGTCAAAAAGATAAAATAAAATTTTCATTTATCTAAACAAGTGGAGACAAAATGAACAAGACTGTGAAACAAAACCTGTCCTGC
The DNA here is from genome assembly GCA_037127315.1 of Ascarosepion bandense. Lineage (NCBI taxonomy): Eukaryota > Metazoa > Mollusca > Cephalopoda > Sepiida > Sepiidae > Ascarosepion > Ascarosepion bandense. Next base: position 1,233,814 of record JBBBDQ010000389.1, on the reverse strand, counting down.
TATTTAACCCAAAGCTGGAAGGGAAAGAAATGGGTTAATACTTTTTTCAAAACATAAACGAATTCAATTAGAAGTCGAACTCCGCTATCCTATTTTTTAGTAAAAAACTTCTGTGTGATAGGATTTTGAGAATTATTGTTAAATACTTGCGATGGTGTCCAGTAACTAAGACCCGTCCTTGCAATAAGTTTTTTTTTTGTTTTTTTGTTTTTACTATGATGCTAACACTTTACAGACCACGAGATACAGTTACTGGGGATATGTGAGGAAGATGCCGCTTTCCCTAGACATATTAAAGCTTAAATTGTAAATATCGTGAATGCATCATTATAGGAGCTGTCTCCACAAAACTGTTCGTGTGAAGAATCTACGGGACTTGCTTCTCGCTAATGAAATACAAAGTATGCGAGTGTGATTGGCTACAATGTGCATGACATACATTGATCTTACCCGGAAACTTTACGATTGGTGAAACTAAAGAATATTGTTAGTTCAAATACATACAATGAAAAGAAAAATAAGCATAAAGCAGTGATGATGAAATAACACAAAATTGATAAAAATCATATCGAATTTTGTTTCAAATGCAAAAGGCGAAGAATTTTGCGAAAAATTTAAACGATTTTCCTTGTCAATTTCTCGGATATATCATCATACCGATCTACAATGAAGTGGTATTAAAATCACAAGTCCTCATTTTAATATATATATATATATATATATATACTCTCTTGAAGGGAGTTGAAGGGAGTCAACTTTAGAATGGAAACACCTGTGGCGACAAAAATACCATTATGAACACTTAATATATCATACAAAAGGCAAGTTATATTAATAATAAAAGCAACAATAAAACTACACTTTAAACAAATCGTTCACTGCTTCTCCTCGCACTTCTTCTTGTATATATATATATATATATATATATATATATATATATATATATATATATATATATATTTTCCACCTGATAATACATAACATGAAACTCCGAGTTGTGCCATAGACGTAGGAAATTGTTATGACCGAGGGCCATAGAAAGATACCACGGACTCGGATATACGGTTGACTAGTATATTCTAGGAAAACGTAGTACAAAGGTAAACGTGGACTGGAGAGTACTTTCTCTCGCAGGCGTTCTAACTCACACCTGTGGCTACTACTCATTGACTGTATTTACTAGCCTTCCCACGCAAGGCTGGATGTGACACATGGTCATTTTATTGTGGGTATTCCCGGCCATATAGCCGGGCCAAAAATATGTCTGTCTATTTTTCCCCAGTCGTGATTCTACCCTTCGGCGGAACCACGACTGGGTTATTGCTCTCTGCTCGGAAGCAGAGAGCGCCCTCTACCGAAGGCAGAGTGCTGACAGTGTCAATAGTAGCAGAGGCAAGTCTACTACTCAGTGACTCCCACTCAGAGTTGGTAGCCATATGATAAAGGTGTGAACGAGTCTATTTGTAGGTAGTTCCCCAAAATAGAAATTTATATATATATGTCTGTGTGTGTATGTGTGTATTTATATATTTGTGTGTGTGTTTGTGTAGTGGAATGAACACACACACACACACACACACACACACACACACACACACACACACACACACATATATATATATATATATATATATATATATATAGATATATATATGGAGAGAGAGAGAGAATTGGTTTGTGATAATGTTTAGCGCCAGGGTTGTAATTTCTTTAGAGGTTTTACGGTATTTTGGAAAGCAGATAACATACTCGATATCTGATGGAAACAGTGTTTGGCATTTTGACAGAGCAGGTTCGTGTCGACTTTGAATTTTCATCATAACGGTATTCTTACGAAAGTTCGTAGTAGGCATGAATCAGTTAAATAGCCTAACTCTTTGTGCGTGTGTGTGTCTGTATTTCTGTGTGTGTATGTGTATGTGTGTTTGCATTTATTACTTAAGTGGTATTTATAGTAAATAATTATATTTTGAATTAATACTCTGCTTAATTCACTAGGTTAGTTAAGTGCCATAAGTGATACACGCTTAGATGTTCATGTCTCTTTTGATCCATGACAGACTAGGCAGAATATTTTTCTGTAGTGCGTTGGCATTTATTTCTGCGTAGACTGGTTAATAATCAAGGCTATAGAATCTAATCTTTCGTTCTATTTAATCCATAGTAAGAGGGAGAAGAGATGGATTTATTCCTCTCTTTCGCGTATGTTTTAATTCTGATCCGAATCGTTTAATTTATTTTTATGTGCGTATCCGGTAAAATATCTTTAAATAACAAAATCTATTGGTGTTTGTCTATATTTTTGAGATGAGTTAGTATTAACACCATTCACAACATTCTGACTAGTGTCCTCATCTTTGGTGTCATTTGTACGATGTTTCGGCCGTTGTACGCTCCGACCTTCTTCAGGTGCTAAGAATTTCGAAGCGAACCCTTTATTACAATCACTGAGTATATCATTCTTATTCTTTCCTTAGAGCCACTTTTTGGAAGTCATTTGTTATCTCCCTCGAACCTTGAAAGTGACTGCTCTATCCTGGTATTGGTAGGATACAGCAGTGGATATAGATGTTGCTTAGTTCCTGCGACTTAACCCAAAGAGTTGTGAGTTAAATATCAAGCGATAGCAGTGATAAACTAAGAGTTGGGTTAGAGGGAAATAACTCATGATTACTAAAAAGAGGCTCAACAGAAAAAAATGAGTATGATATATGCTAGTGATTGTAATAAAGGGATTAGTTCGAAAATCCTAATACCTAAAGAAAGCGAAGCATAAAACGTCGTAGAAATAGTCCGAATAATGTAAAATAGTGTAAAATCAATTGGAAAATAAATAAAATACCACCAATTCCTTATATATATATATATATATATATATATATATATATATATATATAATTATTGCATAGAAATATATACAAATATATATACATAGAAATAATGCTATATCAAAACTTATTTATAAATGGAACTTTATCTCTGTGTGTGTGTGTGTGTGTGTGTGTGTGTGTGTGTGTCTGTGTCTGTGTGTGTCTGTGTGCGTCCGTTACCTCTAGACTCCAATATGGTTTAACCGATTTTCTTGAAAAGTTACACAGTTGTACTATAAGCGTCTGCGAGTGTTCTTAGCTAGGTTTTGTGTCGAGGTACCCCCGATAAATATCAAAAATCGATAATAAAAAAAATCGGGTTATTGAAGGTGTGGTCCGATTTTAATCAAATTTGATACACTCATAGACAAAGACATAAGAAACGATATTCAGAAGTTTACAATAGTGCAGAAAATCAATCATATATATGTATATAAAAGGCACGTTGTTTGTGTGTGTGTCTGTTTATCTGTCTGTATGTCCTTTATACAAATCCACAATTTTTATCCGATTCTCACCAAACTTCACACAAATATTCTTTAGCCTGACTCTGAGCTCCAGGATCATGGATTAGTTTTAAAATGTTCATTACACCCGAGAAACGCCGGGCTATACTGCTAGTATTATATATGCGTACATATATATATATATATATATATATATATATATATATATATATATATATATATATAAGAATTGCTAATTATCATGCATATATATTATATATATATATATATATATACGTATTGCTAATCATACATAATCAAATATATATATTTTTATATAAATAGATGTTGAATAGCTAATCATTATGTCTACACACACACACACACACACACACACACACACAGATACACCCCCCCCCACATATATATATATATATATATATATATATATATATATATATATATGTACACAGAAATATAGTAACTATGAGTAATTGTCATATACGTTGTGCAAGTGAATAAATCAATATCTTCTAGTAAAAAAGACTTAAAAAATAGAAGAGATATATTTTTCCCATATCAGAAATGTGTAAATAACAAACCGAATGATGCAAGTGAATTTTTTAGGTAATCTGTGATATCTTTGAGATTTGAATGAAGTTTTAATGGAAATTTCGTAATAGAGATGTTAACGTCTGCAAGTAAATTGTGATAAATTTTATTACAATAAATGTTATGAAATATCCAAACATTTTCGGAAAGAAAACTCTATAATTTGATTTTCTCCTAAATGAGATTATGCATTTTACAAAACTTTTCTCTCAAATTCATAAGCAGTTATTAGTAGAACCATTAACTACTTTTTTCCAATGCAATGTTTTCAAATATTCTGGAAATGTTTATGGTTTTATGATAGTCATTTTGACCGTTTTTTTTTTCAAATAATGTCGTTCAAATTTTTACATAATGGATGGCAGAATAGAAAGGTGTTTTTAAAAGACAGATTTCGTTGCAAGTTGGACACATGAAAAGACACTGAAATTCAGTAGAGAGTAGATTCTCCGTGTGACATTCTCTGCATATTGCTTTCCAACTAGCCCGATCACCATGCAACTTTTTCTAATAGATAGGAAATAAGTATTCCGAACGGCCCTGATTCGACTCTTCTATCGCATGTACCGACGGCTGAAAGCTTTTTGCTTGATTCCAACTCAATGTAAAAATATTTGCATGATTCATAAATAACATTCGTTTTAATTTATCAACTTTATTCTACAAACACTAAAGCAAATTTCAGTTTTATTCATTTTGTTTTTTTACAGTGAGTTCAAATTGTACTAGTCCCAGAGGCCACTCGAGTTAGAGGGTTACAGATTGAGAGACATTTTATGCGGATAGGAGGGAAAAATAACGGCTATTCTTAATCGGGTTGAGCTTTTAGTGATCGGGAAAACATCCTTTTAGGATCTCGTTTTTATAAAGCACTGATTCGATGCTCAGGTGGAATACAGAGGGAATAAGGGTGATTTACTACAATGTTGCCATAGTAGTGGAAAGTCAGTACTGGAGGAATCAAGGAATGCAGTTCGTCCAAATCGTAAAAAGTGCTGTAAGAGGCTTTCTCATCTGTGAAAAAGGGCTTTCATGTTGGAAAATAATGTTTCCTCCACGAGGACGCGGATACGCTTTTGGACTCTATCGATATTAGAAAGTGAGGACTGGGAAACACCAGCGCAAATATACCAGCAGCACTCTATCTTAGGCCTAATCTAGCTCTTATAAAGGTAAAGGGTAACGCCACGAATCAGGCACTTACTAGAGTGGTACAGGGAATTAGTTATTTTTTCGTATCTTAAAGCGATGGATCGTATGTACGAGTTTCATTTGAAAAGGTCTGAGATACGTTTAAAGTCCAATAGTCTGTCATGGCAGACGACCGCCTGAGGAGACCTTTTTTCGTTGTAACTGGTGGCAGTTAAAGGTCAGTGCGGCAGATCAACCATCCGACCATGCATGGAATACTGCAAAAGAGAATCTGTAATGTGATTTGTCCTGACCTGGCAGCTTGACTCCAGCCACTTTCTCACCGGCGGGTGTGGCTTTCCTCTGTTTCTTCTAAAAATATTTTCATGGCTTCTGCTCTGACTAACTTAGATCACTGGAGTCTCTTCCATAGGAATTTACCCGGCAACCAGACTGACAACAAGGTCCCACCCTTTTACAGTTAGATCAACCAAATGCAGGTGACAATACTACTCCATGAAACCAAAACGGAATGTATGCCGATTAACATTCGCAGCAATCATGAATTAAAACTCTCTCGAAAAACATCTTTAAACGCGTTGAAGTCTACAAATATCTAGGATCACACATGAAGAATTCTGAAAAAATACTTTGATATCAGAAAAGGCATAGCATGGACTGCTTGTAACAAAATGGATAAGATCTGGAAATCCAATCTTGATCGTAAGATCAAAATCCAAGTTCTTCGCGCACTTATTGAATCAATCTTACTCTATGGATCTGAAACTTGGACTCTTTCGGCAAAACAACAGCGCCGTTTAGATGAATGTTATACTCGTCTTCCTAGAAGAGTACTTGATCTTTCATGCCGAAACCACCCAACTCTAGAAATGATATATGAAGGCTTACCAAGAGTATCAACCTTACTTCAAAAGAGACGTGTCCAGTTTGCTGGGCATTGTGCACGTGCCACAGATGAACTTGTTTCATCGTTTTTATTTTGGAGGCGCCCATCATCTCACAATCGATCTCGTAAGTTAACCTTTCCAGACAAGATACATAGAGATACATCTATCGCCAAGGAAGACCTTACAGGAGCTATGACAAATAGGGAATACTGGAAGGGTGTAGTGTGTTCTATCTCGGCCGAGCCGCAGAATGTTGATTATGAATGATGATGATGATGACTACTCCATTAGCTTCTTTCTAACGCTTCCAGCCTGGGGAACGCCCCTCCATATACTTGCTTTCCTGGCGGATACAACCTCAAGGAATTTAAATGCAATGTCAATTCTCATCTCTTAACCAAATGATTCCCGTCCTTTCTACATCAACCCGTGTATCTTTTTCTTTTCCTTTCTCCCTACCTTTGCAACTGTCTTTACTCCTGTGTTCACATCCTTCTCTTGCCCTTTCACTTTCACCCCTGTAGCTGGATCGTCTCTCTCTTCACTCTCCTCCTGCCATAAACTTTTACTCTCTTATGTAGACCCCTTCAAATTAATGGCGGTATCGCTTTGCTTGAGGTGAAATGATTAAAAAAAGCCTGGTTTACGAGGCATTTAATGTTATCAGCCCCTTTTAACCACTGGTATGTTACAGCTATTTCGGATGAGTAAACAGCTGCCAGTATCTTTTAACCACGAGTATGGCTGTGCACCCATATATCGTTGGAAACTTGGGATATATATTCATAAATGATCTGATTATACGCTTAGGCATATCATTTATCCAAAGTAAGAAGAATGTTGGTCCGAGAACTAGCCGGTGAGGGCCCTGGAAAATTGTATATTAACAGCTACCTTTCCGTTAGAAAGGACATTAATATAAGGAAAACTTCTTCCAGATTCATGATTGTTTGCAAAGAGTTGTTGCCATGTTATCAGGCATGTTTTCGATATATTTTGAGTTAATTTATACATCATTTGGTGAGAATACCTTTCCGGTGAAATTTGAATATGGTTTTTATTTTTTGCGGCGATTGAAAAATATTAAAAATTTTCATTTAATCTCACATTATGAAATTAGAGGAAATTTTATCTATAATATATAATCTGTTTATTGCAAACATTCTAAAAAAGTAAACTTAACTATGACATAACTTCATATTTACTTTATTTCATATATAAACTTTAGTTCAGTGGACATGTTAGACAGTTTATTATCAGGTATATAATTTTCAGGTGAGATGGTAAAAAGTGTTATCAACTATGAAGAGTTCCCTTCATTAATTATTGATTTATAAGTGTTCCAAAATTACTTTGTTTTATTTTGGTTAAAACCAGCCACTGCGACAATGTTGCTCACATGCCAGAAAATGAACAAATTTAGTTAGATGGGAGTACAATATTAAAAGAGGTTTCAAAAGGACAGAAGAAGACATTTGATGTTGTATTTAATGTTTTGAAAATCGTAGTTGACATGAAAGCAAGAAGCCGAAAAGAGTTCCACAAGTAAGCAGAAAATATTAAAAGTGTCCTTATGGCTATAACTCACTATTTCAGCAAGAGAATTACAAGACCTTGTTGACAATCTAGTCGGTTAAGTGTCATACGTGATACACGCTTTTGGCCGATCATGTCTCTTTCGAGACATGACTGACTGGGCAGTAGGTTGACATTGTTTTTGCGGTAGACTGGTTACCAGCAAAGGCTATAAAACCCAATCTGTCATGTTACTTAACCCATAAGGAGGGAAGAGACATATTAATACTTTACTAAGGGTATTTGTGCGTAAGTGAATGCAAGGAATTCAACTGGAATTCGAAGTCGGCAACCGCATTTTATTTCCTTCCGTGTCGATATCCACTGCACTAAAACGCACATCCAATCTAATACTACTCTTGAATTCACGAGAAAATCTCAACAGAACGATTGCTATTAAATTTTTCTCGCTGTGTCTTTTCAGGACATAGGTGATAATGGACTTGCATTAGCTCTGTCTCTTTTCGCTCTCAATAATCTCTTAAGCCCTGCTCCGCCATTCATTTGCTCAAACCTATGTACGTATCGCGCTGCTTTCTCCTGTCTCCCCTTTCATTTATCCGACCTTTGAGTATCAAGTTCTCCAGGCCCTCCTTCCTCATTACGCATCCCAGGAACCTAATTTGTCTCTTCCTAATATTTAGTATAAGTTTTCTTCTCGTTTGCATCCTTCCCAACAACTCATTGTTGCACACTTGCTCCGTCCATGTTATCCTCAGCATTCTTCTGTAAAACCACATTCTGCTGCCTGATGAATGATTCTCCTTCATCCTTGATGAGATCGTCCAACATTCACTTCCATACAGAAAGACTGATATCACATCGCAATCCAACACTCTTTTCTTTTTCTTTCTGAGATTTTCCTGTCTTTCAGTACGCTGGTTAGCTTCTCAGATGCGTCTTTGGCCATAACAATGCGTTTTTTGGATCTACATGTCGCACTTTCCAGCCTCTGGGAGTTTTCTTATTCATATTCCTCACCTAGGTATATGAATTTTTTTTACTCGTTTTATATTAGTTTCTCCGACTTGTAGTTGATGAAAAACACAGAGAAGTTACATAAATTTCTCTGTGGAAGTGGTAGATGCCGAAATGTGAAGCCAAAACCGATAACTGTTTATTTATTTATTTGATTTTATCAAGAATTCCAAGATATATAGTAGTTGCAGCTGACCAGATGTGACAACAATATTTAATGCAAGGATGAATGGTAGATTAATAACTGTGTAAGATTGATTCTGGCGAGTAAATAATTCCTAGTACGAAATAGTAAACCAGCTTAACTAGCAGTAGGCCTAGTAGAAAATTCAATATAATCGTTCCAATATAAAGTGTGATCAAAATACCGCAATCTGCTTCTTTCCTAGAGGTTGGTATCAGCCATGCTGATGGAAATCACAAATGATTCTCAAAGACGGTCAAATATGATAGTTTCGTTTTAATCACATTAATCTTTATAAGACGTTTCCTGCCCCATTTAACAGCAGATTCAATGTTACTTCAGAGTAAATTTTTCTTTACCGAAACAGTCAAACAAACTATTAGGACAGTTGTTAATACTAGGCAGTGATACCGAGTTGCTTACGGTTAAATCTATGCTGAAGCACCGTTAATCGTTCAATCACAAATGGTAAGTCCTGTTGAGATTGGTCAGTATTTAGATGATAAACCGGTTGGTGACAACCGCGTTTTACTTAAGCATTTTCAAAAATAATGAAGTATATAGTAAGTAAATAGTACTGATGTCCTTTTTATTATCTATTCATAATATTACATGTTTATCAATTATCTTATTATAGATTCATTTGTAAATAAAACAAGGAGACGTTAATTTTTACTCAGTTAGGAGTTGATTTGACTTCGTAATTATATTAATAAGAAGACTCCCAGCTAAAATGATAAAAGTCTATATTTTCCAATGCTGACAAACTTCGTGAAATGTAGAAGAAACAATAAATGCTAAACTATAAAATTATCCCCCCTCACAAAAATATTTACGAACGGGCCAGTTAATTTGAATAGCTCTCAAAAACGTTAAAATGGCGGTTGCAGTGAGGATGAACAATTTGCAAATAAAGGTTTCATATCGATGCATGATCTCATAAATTAGTTTATAAGATTCACCCTACGCTTTTCACAAAGAAAAACAGGACGAATTTTTATTTGATTTTTTTAACGGCATATCAATACCTTATGGGTCATTTAAAAACAAAATTTAATACTCTCGGGAGCTTTGAAGAAATAATAATATAACATGCATTATTCTGCTTTCGCAATACATAACTTTTGTTTCCATGATTACTAGAGAAAGTGATAGATGTGTCTTATATTGTCATTTTGTTGAAGTTATATTTTTATACTTAACTTTTGTTTCCATGATCACTAGAGAAAGTGATAGATGTGTCTTATATTGTAATTTTGTTGAAGTTATATTTTTATACTTAGCTTTTGTTTACATGATTACTAGAGAAAGTGATAGATGTGTCTTATATTGTAATTTTGTTGAAGTTATATTTTTATACTTAGCTTTTGTTTCCATGATTACTAGAGAAAGTGATAGATGTGTCTTATATTGTAATTTTGTTGAAGTTATATTTTTATACTTAACTTTTGTTTCCATGATTACTAGAGAAAGTGATAGATGTGTATTATATTGTAATTTTGTTGAAGTTATATTTTTATACTTAGCTTTTGTTTCCATGATTACTAGAGAAAGTGATAGATGTGTATTATATTGTAATTTTGTTGAAGTTATATTTTTATACTTAACTTTTGTTTCCATGATTACTAGAGAAAGTGATAGATGTGTCTTATATTGTAATTTTGTTGAAGTTAGATTTTTATACTTAGCTTTTGTTTCCATGATTACTAGAGAAAGTGATAGATGTGTCTCATATTGTAATTTTGTTGAAGTTATATTTTTATACTTAGCTTTTGTTTCCATGATTACTAGAGAAAGTGATAGATGTGTCTTATATTGTAATTTTGTTGAAGTTATATTTTTATACTTAGCTTTTGTTTCCATGATCACTAGAGAAAGTGATAGATGTGTCTTATATTGTAATTTTGTTGAAGTTATATTTTTATACTTAGCTTTTGTTTCCATGATTACTAGAGAAAGTGATAGATGTGTCTTATATTGTAATTTTGTTGAAGTTAGATTTTTATGCTTAGCTTTTGTTTCCATGATTACTAGAGAAAGTGATAGATGTGTATTATATTGTAATTTTGTTGAAGTTAGATTTTTATGCTTAGCTTTTGTTTCCATGATTACTAGAGAAAGTGATAGATGTGTATTATATTGTAATTTTGTTGAAGTTAGATTTTTATGCTTAGCTTTTGTTTCCATGATTACTAGAGAAAGTGATAGATGTGTCTTATATTGTAATTTTGTTGAAGTTATATTTTTATGCTTAGCTTTTGTTTCCATGATTACTAGAGAAAGTGATAGATGTGTATTATATTGTAATTTTGTTGAAGTTAGATTTTTATGCTTAGCTTTTGTTTCCATGATTACTAGAGAAAGTGATAGATGTGTCTTATATTGTAATTTTGTTGAAGTTAGATTTTTATGCTTAGCTTTTGTTTCCATGATTACTAGAGAAAGTGATAGATGTGTCTTATATTGTAATTTTGTTGAAGTTATATTTTTATACTTAGCTTTTGTTTCCATGATTACTAGAGAAAATGATAGATGTGTCTTATATTGTAATTTTGTTGAAGTTATATTTTTATACTTAGCTTTTGTTTCCATGATTACTAGAGAAAGTGATAGATGTGTCTTATATTGTAATTTTGTTGAAGTTAGATTTTTATGCTTAGCTTTTGTTTCCATGATTACTAGAGAAAGTGATAGATGTGTATTATATTGTAATTTTGTTGAAGTTAGATTTTTATGCTTAGCTTTTGTTTCCATGATTACTAGAGAAAGTGATAGATGTGTATTATATTGTAATTTTGTTGAAGTTAGATTTTTATGCTTAGCTTTTGTTTCCATGATTACTAGAGAAAGTGATAGATGTGTCTTATATTGTAATTTTGTTGAAGTTATATTTTTATGCTTAGCTTTTGTTTCCATGATTACTAGAGAAAGTGATAGATGTGTATTATATTGTAATTTTGTTGAAGTTAGATTTTTATGCTTAGCTTTTGTTTCCATGATTACTAGAGAAAGTGATAGATGTGTATTATATTGTAATTTTGTTGAAGTTATATTTTTATGCTTAGCTTTTGTTTCCATGATTACTAGAGAAAGTGATAGATGTGTATTATATTGTAATTTTGTTGAAGTTAGATTTTTATGCTTAGCTTTTGTTTCCATGATTACTAGAGAAAATGATAGATGTGTCTTATATTGTAATTTTGTTGAAGTTATATTTTTACAGTTAGATTCTTAAAAAGTGAGCAACGGTTTTTAGAGATTATGAAAACAAAATGGAAACATATTTAACACCAAGAAGAGAGAGCTGAAGGTTCTGGAACGGGTAATAATGAAGAAGGGCTTGGAGATACTTACAATCACAGCTCGGAAAGCGAGGCAGTGATAGTATTAAACTAATTGATGGCAGAGCAGGGTTTGAGAGATATAACAGAACAAAATATATTAAGAGCAACAAGGAAAAGGAAAGTGTTGAGGGGCATGATCGACTATGTCCTTGAGAGACACGGCACATAAAAGAAGATCGTTGCCATGTCCCTCAAGGACTTAGTCGATTATGCCCATCAATCGAAAGATTAATGTCTTAAAATGTTCTTTCAGGCTGGTTTGTTGATTTTTTTAGCGACATATAAAATTCTTAAGGTTATCTAATATCAAAATCGAAGTATTTTTTACGTGAATATATGTTTTCAGATTAAACGTATGTTTTTTTAAATATAGCAGTAAGCTTACGGCTATATCACGTATAATACACCGGTTCTCGCTCGATCACCGAAGTTAAGCAACGTTGAGCCTGGTCAGTACTTAGATGGGTGACCGCTTGGGAATACCAGGTGCTGTAAGCGTATAGTGACGGATGTGCGTTGTGGTGCAGTGGTTATCGGCTCGGAAAGAGAAATCGGTGAGCCGAGTTCGAATTCCAGTTGAATGCCCTGCAGTCACTTGCGCGCTGGTACCCTTGGGAAAGGTATTAATCCGTCCTTCCCCTCCAGTTATGGGTTAAATAACAGGCTAGGACTTGGGACCCTGCCCTTACACAAATCCCAATGAGAATTGCCCTGTCAGGGAGGAAGCAGGCTCAACCCGACTAGGGTGAATGCGGCATACATACATACATTTTTAAATATATATTTTATAGATCATTGTTGGCAATTTTAACATAAATAATAATCTTTTTAGTGTTGCATTGATTATCATTTTGCTAGAGAAATATATGGTTGGTTATTGTTTGGTGGTTAACTATTTACTCCCAGCTAAGAATCTAACTGGTTCTACCGTCCAGGGACTGTGTGCATCTGGCAACAACAGCAATGGAGAGATGGTCTCAGAGTTCTTAAAACATCTAATCTCCCGATCAGAGGCCTTGCTGCCGGACATAGTTTATCGTTATACGTATGGCGAGTTTTTTTCTTTATATCTGTGCGATTTTTGTTAGTAAAGCAGACAGAAAAGTGAAATTATACATGATTCCAGACAGTTGCTTGACCAGATATTTTTGCAGATCTTAAAAAATGTTTCACTTAATAATTTTTAAAATTTTTTGGTACTTATGCATTTTTTAATTTGCCTCAAATTTTGATATGGATTCATTTTGCGTTGTAGTATGAGAAATAATTCCACAGGGTAAATCTTGAAGTCATACACTTAAAATGTTGACTTCCTCTATAACCCAATTAACAAGACATATAACTCATTCACTATTGATCCCAAACATCTCAGCATATTGCTCTCATCATATACTTTCGACTTGTATATGGCCAATATCGATTAGTTCCAATCGATTTGGCTTAAGTCGTATGCTTCGTCACTGATTATATTTACCTCTGGATAAAAAAGCTATAAGTAATAATGGGTACAAAATGATTCAGCCATCTTGAAGATGTGAATCTGCATTATAAGATAGGAGAAAGACTGAGAGATTGAGAGAAAGATGGAAAGAAGGGCAGCAAAATTAATACGTATACTGATGGCGTTATTTTAAACTGAACCATTACTACTTATACGATTTATATTGTTCGAACTGTTGTCTTTCACTATTGTTGCCATATTCATGACATTACGACCGATATACGATCCGGCCTTCGTCAGGTGTTTAGAATTACAAATCAGGCCATTTATTTAGAAAATAATAGCTCGAACAATATAAATGGTGTAAATAATTAAAATTACATATCAGAAGTATAGATCGTAATGATTTCTTGTAAAAAGTAATAGAATATTCTGAGAAAATATTGGCATGTTTTACGTGAAAATGTCTCCCTGCATGGCAGTGAAAACTGAAAAATCTATTAAAAGTGAAAAAGTTACTCGAAGTAACAGAAATCTGGTTGTACAAAAAGATGCTAAGGATACAATGGCCAGAACATGTGAGAAACGACAAGGTTTCGAAGAAAATCAAGACAAAAACCTAACTCATACTTAACATCAAGAAGAGGCAGTTGAAATTTCTGAAGCACATAATGAGGAAAGTAGTTTTCGAAACGCTGATACTCACAGGGCAGCTGAATGGAAGTAATGACAAGAGAAAGCAGTGCATGACGTACTTGATGAGTTTGAGTAAATGTTAAGATCAAGAAGAGCCAAGAAGGTATGGAGGTCACTAAGCCTTACGTCCTTAAGGAACTCGAGATATAAAAGAAAATGATGATCAAAACTTTTGACTGAGCCTTACATGTACTTGTTTAAATGCTATTTCTTCAGTTGAGGGTCAGTATCAATTTACTGAACTATCAATAGTGAGTAAGCTTGTCTGGCAGGGTGCTTCCTAATCTTTGTGGTAGACGCTTGCTCAGGCTCTTTTGTGTTTTTTCAGCACCTATAGAGATCTGTGGTTTAAACGTATTTATTTATTTTACCTATATTTCTGAGATGATGTATTGTAACTATTTCCAATATTTAATGTTGTCCTCATCGTTACTGCCAAAATCTCGATGTTTCGGCCGTTCTAGTCTCCGAACATCTCTAGGTGATATATACTGTTACTTCAAACCGAAATATTTAGTCTACAGGAATAGATTAGGATATCCAGAAAATACATGACACATAGAACTAGAATAATGTACCCCCGCCCGTGGATTAAAGAGTTAGATTTGAAATTCTAACGTATTCCATCGAAAAAAGACCGGAAAGTACAACGGCCAAAATGTCGTGAATATAACAATAAAGATGAGTATAACAGTCCGAGTAATGTAAATAGTGCAAAATATTTACAGTTGTTGGTTGAGAGCGCAGAATATATCGGCATTAGTAGTCGAATATGTATTACCCTCTAAAGCCCTCGGTTACGATCAATTGTGATTTTCTGTTAACAAAACCACTGTCGTCTTACAAAAGGTCTTATCTAACCAATTTTATTCATAAGGCTTTTCGATTATGTAAAAATTCTATTCAAGTTATACTTGCTAACCATTTCAGTTGTTGCTTCTGTTGGAAGTCTTCATTTCTGTGAATGTGGATTCGGTTATTTATTAGTGTTCTTTGGTTGCGGTTATAAAACCCCTATTGGTTACAAACCATACAAAGTATAGAAGATCTGCTGAATAATCGGATCCAAATAGAATACTGCACCAACATAACTGTGATATTATTCAATTTCTAAACTTTGCTTTCTAACAATATATAATCCCGGTTAAAAAAAAATGCATTTTCTAGAACAACGCATTTAATTAAGTCACAAATGTGACCGGCTTTAAGAACCGTAAAGAAATAATTAAAACTGTGTAAATATTGTCGAAGTAATTTTCTTGACAATGATTTAATTCAGCGTTCTTTGGTAACTCAGGCCACCATTAATTCGACATTCATTGAAAGCAACTATCGATTCTGGAGTCTTATCGTTTATATTGTAATTAGCGTTTTTTCCGTTTTTTCTTTTCTGTTTCATGTTCAAGTTAGTTACCAGCTGTTCACTCTAATTTCATTGTTTATTAAGTGCTATTTTTTACTAAGCCTAGTTTATACTTGGCAAAAGGCCACTATTAGAGAGCACTCAACACATATCAAATTCGCTATTGAATCCAAGCAGAAGTTTAACCACCCCAAATAGGCCATCTGTTTACTGCATTGTGTGGGAACCATAAATGTCTGGTCACGGGATCCAGGTGGGTTAGGGCATCAGGAGTCAGTATTAGACATTTCTGATTCCAAACACACAATTTAAGCCCTTATGATAAATCGGTTGACAATGCCAACCCCTAGCGCTTATAACTCTATCAGTTTATCGAGTACTCTATAAGAAAATATAATGCCCCAAATATACACCTAGATAAAAATATTATCTCTCCCTAATTTATCGGCGTTAGAAGGCAGCGGCAGAGAGTCAATTGGTTTAATAGGATCTAAATATAGACATGGCTGTAAACGTACCAGTTTTATTTTATTTTTAAATTAAGATTTTGGAAGTTCAACAAATGTTTTAACAGATAATCAGAGTCTCTCTCGAATACGAGTATATTGCTTTGTGTAACCCTGATTTGATTGAGATTGAGTTCCTTAAGGTTGAGCTCCCAAGTGGTTGGGGAGGACAGGTAGTGAATGTTGATATATAAAATATGAATAATTCAAACAACAAAAATGTATCTTTCAGAATAATTCAGAAAAAGAAAAATATGATTTTGTAAAATCTTTCGAGCTACCGTCCCTAGATGAAACATTTGGGCAAAACACATGTGTCAAAATGTAAGAAAAAGATAATAGCAATCACCCCAAAAATATAACATATAGAGAAAAAGTAAGAAAAAGATCACAGGAATCAACCAGAAAATATAACACATGGCACAAAATGTGAGAACAAGATAAGAATCACCCCGAAAATACAACACATCTTTTTAATCATTTCCCCCAAAGCAAGGCATTCCACTGCCACTATAGCGCAGGCGGTTACATAGGGGAAGGTGCTGAGAGAGTGATTAGATATAGAAAATGTCAGAAGGAGGGAGATAGACAAGTAAGGAGGTACATAGAAAGAGTGTTTGAGAGAATGGGTGCGAGTTAGTGTGTTAGGAGGTGTCTATTGACCTTACATTTAAACTCCTGGATATTGTAGCTGTCAGGGAAGCAAGTATGTGGAAGGGAATTCCACAGTCGGGAAGTGCGAGAAAAGAAGCTTTTGGAGTAGAAATTGCGGTTACATTTTATCAGTTTCACTGTGAAAGGGTGGGACTTAATTGCTAATCTAGTATCTCGTGCAAATTCCTACCTAGGGGGCACCAGTGATCTAAGTTTATCGGAGCAGAAACCGTGAAAGTATTTATAGAAGAGGCTCAGGGAAGGCACGTCACGCCGGTGAGAGAGTGACTGCAGCCGGTCAGCCAAGTCGGTATCGATCACATTACAGATTCTCCGTTGTATTTTGTCAAGAACGCCGAGGAGAATAGCAGGGTCACCCGACGACATGTGGCAGCAGTATTCAATACACAGGCGGATGGTAGATTTATATGTGTGCTGGATAGATTCAGACGGAAAGAACTTCCGGGCCCTGCACAGAGTACCGACTTTCATAGCAGCGGATTTAGCAATGGATTCTATGTGTTCATTCCAGTTGAGGTCCGCTGAGAGTATGGTTTAAAATATAAGAAAAAGATAATAGGAATCACCCCGAAAATACAACACATCTCTACTTGCAAAATAACGACATCAATCTATATTGGATTCCTAGACACATCAGAATTTAAGATAACAACCAAGCATACCTAGCAGCCAAAATAGAAGTCCGCTTCTTCAAAATCTCGAATGGAAGAAGTAATACTGAACTACTTACGCTTTGTCATACGAGAAAACCCAATCATAAACAAAGATCAATCTATATGCCCAACTTTTAACACTGTGTAATTAACTAAATATTAAGTCTTTGAGCTATCAAGGAAATATATATATATATATATATAATGTAAACAATATGTATGAACTGATCGAGAAAGTAAAAGTGAATGACGCAGTAAAATTTCTCAAAACAGTAGGCCTCTACCAAAAAGAACCAAAAAACAAACAAACAAACAAACATAATCCAAATCAGGATGTCGATAAAATCAGTTTCTCCACAAACTGTATATCTGAAAAGAATACATGAATCAAAACACATTCGGATCAAAAACCATTTTCATAAAAGTACATCAATGAAACGTGATCTAGAAACTGATTTCTTACAAAGAATACCTATTCTATTCGCATGAATCTATTGTAAAAATTCTTATCCGCATTAACTAATCCATTAATGTTGACATACTGTACACCAACCCAAATCAAGTCAAGCCGAACTGAATCCAAATTGATCTGACGCAAACAGTATATTTTTACCCATTACACAACGTCGACGTGCCTGTGAGCGATTCGATAAGCGTAGCTTAAATGTAGAACAAGGCTGCAAGTATGAAACACCTTTTTTCGGACTGAAAACATTACACAGTCTTAAGTGGTCTAGTGAAACATGGTTGCTAACCATTCCACTATGTCGATGTCCCGCTTTTTATATATGCATCTAAAAAAAAACTCAAGCAAAACTGTGTTCATACATGTGACTTTAGATTTTTGGTTGAATAATCTCTAAAACTAAAATTTCTAGGATAAAATTGGTCTCTCTATCTCTCTATATATATTTATATAGACATCCGCAGACAGATCTGTTTCGCTGTATCACAGCTCATGAGAACGGTTAGACTCCGCTTGCTTATAACCCAGCATTTGAAACCCGACCGAATTGGCATCAGCCGGCGATTCTACCTCTGGGCTATGAACGCACGGTAGAAAAACAGACTTTTTAGCGTATATATTATCATTATACACGCCCAATAGCCAGAGTGCTCTAATTCATTACAGAATGAGCGATGCGTGTATATATATATATATATATATATATATATATATATATATATATGTACGGGATGTATAAGTGTGCATGTGTGTGTGTGTTTAAATATCCACAGATAAAGTGCATCTGCAGAAGAGATAAAATCATTAGAAAAGAGGAGAATCTACTTAGCCGACATGTTTCGTCCTCTAAGTGATTTTATCAAGGCGATTGTATTAATAAAGTCACTTAGAATATGAAACGCGTCAGATAAGTACATTTTTCACTCTCATAACATATATATATATATATATATATATATATATATATATATATATATATATATATATATGGGAATAAATATGCATTTGGGTATGCTAATAATAAATATGCATATGGGAATACACTGAAGTATACGCACATATATGAAAAAATATTTAGCTGCTAATAAAACAGTAGTCAATGTAGCATAAAGAAGACTATAAGTATCTATTTATAAATATACATATTATCCTACGTCAGTGGTACGATTCGAAGTTTTATGCACCGCGCACTCGGGTGGATATTAGGTGGATGATACAAGCTGATATTGTAATATACACCTGATGATTGCCTAAGGCACTACGAGTCATACCACCGAAGTAGGATTATATATATATATATATATATATATATATATATATATATATATATATATGTGTGTGTGTGTGTGTGTGTGTGTGTGTGTGTGTGTGTGTGTGTGTGTTACGATGGATCTTCTTCTTCTTCTTCATGTGCCGTGCTCCTTCAGGACGTAGGCGACCATGGACTTCCATTTGGCTCTGTCTCTTGTCGCACTCAGTAATTTTTCTCGTGGTATCTCTTCCAAGCCCCGATCCGTGAACTACTTGCTCAGACCTAACAAGTACGTCTCGCGCTGATTTCTCCTTTTTTTTCCTCTATTTATCCGACCTAGGATCATCAATGGATAAATTGTCTAAATTACCCAAAAATGAAAATAACACTAACATCTAATTTTAACAGATAATTTAAAGTACTAATGAGTAAATATATTCAATAAAATCTTCATTTCCGTATTTAAGTTGATAAATTCTGCTATAATCCTTGCTTTCAGTTCAACTTTGGTGTTGCAAGAAGATTCGTTACTGTCTTCCTCATCTGCTTACCACATATAATACAAGGGTTTAGAGCCTGGGACGATAGGTAGCCTGATATAACGGATGACGTAGACGCAGAAATTGTCTGACAGCCATGACTGTTTTCCAGCTTCTGTGCCATGGTGCAGAGTCCCGTTGACAGACATAGGGTCGTCCAGTAGTTACGATCTTGAACTGGATTAGCAGTAGCTTCGCAAGGCACTTAATGTAAGCCTTCATGTTGAGTAGGAGAGCCTGTCGGAAGAAAAATGGAGGCACAACGTCGACTTTACTAGCAATCACTCTAAACAGCTTCGTTTTCACCATTACATTCATCCAAATATATTCGAGATTTTTGATCTTTCAAAAGGTTTACACATAAACATTCTGAAATGTTGGTATTGAAGATTCCGGTTCCAATGCCAAAGAGTACAACATGCCGTTTCTAAATTTTTGACGGAGTAAATTGGGTTTTGTTGCTCTTTTTCTCAAAGAGGTGCCCAACTGACCCTACTATATTGTAAAGTCCACAAAATAACAAACAAATAACGCACATCTACGAAATCAGAAATATCGAATTTACCCATCACCCCCACTATATATATATATATATATATATATATATATATATATATAAACTGTAATTATTAGTCAGAATCAAATTGTACCAGTAAACAGTTATATTAAAAATTGCTCACTACCAATTTATGGAAAAAAATGAAATAAAAATTTAACATGCAGAGCTTTTAAATATTAAAATTACAAATATCAGTCGATTACGGTACTCTGGTTTCAACCTTTAGGTACCGTCAGGCGTCATTCCTTAACTGATATCCGAAAGTTTTATTTTAATTGCGGAAAGTTTAAAATAAAGAGTGGAGTTAGTCAAGACTAGCGTAATAATATTGTACTATCTATCTATCTATCTATCTATCTATCTATCTACCTATCTATCTATCTATCTATCTATCTATCTATCACTCTGTCTCTCTGTCTCTGTCTCTGTCTGTCTCTCTCTCTCTCTCTCTCTCTCTATATATATATATATATATATAGGTACCTCCACTTTTCAGTATAAAATTTCGATACCTGATTTTAAAATGACATTTTTAAAATGAAAAAAACATTCTTGAAGATTTCATTTTAGATTTAATTAAAAGCTTAATGATTAAATTTACTATTTCCATTAAGTAGAAATTTCTGGTGTATTTCAAATAGAAATTTTATAGATTTGAAGTCACATTTAATTTCGATTTCTTAAATATTCTTTAAAACGGCCATTTTCTTAATCTTAAGAAATTTGTAAACAAACCAACATTTATCGATTTTAAAAATATTTCAAAAGATTTCTGACACTTTATTCTAGTAAAATTAGAAAACTGAAAATTAAATGAATCTGATTAAAGCAAAATATTACTTACTTATAGCAAAAAAAGTAATATACAACTAATTATTAAAGATTGGTCGTGTTCATCTGATGGAATTTGTGACGGATTTGTGCTGTTTTTTATTTTATTTTTCACACACACACACACACACACACACACACACACACACACACACACACAATAAAAATTAATTCACACCACGTGTATCTAAAAAAAAAAATACAATTGCGCGGCAATTCACCCCTTACCATACCCTGTGGGGTCAAAAACGAGGACGGCGCACCCAAAAGCTCGGACGTAGTGGAAAGCACACCACGTGGTCAAAAATATGATTTTTTTGACCAATCAAGGCTCGACATAAGATAAACATTTCTTGATCTCCCCGGAGCCTCACTATCCAAATAAAATGCAGGTAGAAACTCTCAACAGAGCAGAGGACCGAGCAACCAGCGACAGCTTGGAGCACACACACACAGAGAATCCAGCAGTTCAAACAACAGGAAGTATCACGGATCAGCGAACATTCTTTCACCCTCACTTTCTCTCATGTTGGTCGCAACACATCGTCCTTCCTTTCCCTCTCACATTCACAGTTCTTTTCTTTCTTCCTTTTCTTACAGCTTTACGGACAACTTCATTTTTGTACAAAAAATAATTCTTTTTATTTTTTTTAAGAAAATAAACAAAAGTTTATTTTACTTTATTTGTAGTGCGTTTTTCTTTTTGTTATTTGTTTGGGGGACATCTTAGCCCCTCTACAGATTCGAGACTGATTTGGTGATGACAGGTTGTACGCATGCCCAAAACCGACAATTTTCATAAAGGGACAATTTTCATAAAGTGAAGGGACAAAACTCTTAAATTACGTAACCGTTTCATAATAATGACAATTTCAGTTTACCATACATTAAAATAAGGTAAAATATAATAAATTAAAAATTATTAAAAAAAAAAATTAGTATAACTACGTTTATTAATCTTTGCAATTTTGGACTCGTAAATTTCGCTTCCAATTATTTACTATATCACATCCCATAAACATGCCAATACAGAATTTTACACGATTTTAAACTATTATAAATTATTATAAATAAAATGTAAAAAAAAATGAAAAAATTCTTTTAAAAATCCCTTATTCATCAGAAAAATTTTATATCATCAGACAATAATGTCCTTAATATTAGTTATTTACAAACCAATTAAAAGCTTTTCTAATTAAGTAATGCACTAGTTTTATTAGATGAAATTAAGTAAGTGGGGGTAAAACATTTAAAAAATTATTTTTACCAATATTTTGTATAAACAACATGTTAAAAATCATTTCATTCATTTGTAAATAAGTTCTGAAAATTTCAATAAAATTGGACAATTATTTGATTTGTACAAGAATTTTCGATTAATGTTTTCAACAGAAAAATGCGCGAAAAATAAATGTTTAAACTTAGTAGAAGGCGATGACGTAAAAAAAAAACAAGCATTCTAACCAAAATATCGAACGCGTTAAAAAGTATTTAAAAACATTTAAAAATAATAAAAAAAATATTTGAAATTTCTTTTAAATAATAATATCAACATTTTGACTATAAAACTTTATTTTCGTTAAGTTTGTGGCGTTTTGCATTACGCTATGCTGTTTTTCCCATGAAAAAGTGGAATTACCTATATATATATATATATATATATATATATATATATATATATATATATAGTCGGCATGACTCCACGCGATTAAGTGATAAACATCTCCACATTAATATTATTAACGCTCTGTTTCGATATCGAGCACTTTAAGACAAAAATCCTGCTTGCAAAATATTTTTTATTAGTAAACAGCAATCTTAATACTAAGTATCACCACAACGCAACACTCACACGCTAAAATTCTGCCCTCTTCAACTGACAGCCCATAGCTCAGAGGTAGAATCGCCAACTGATCGGTCGCTTTTTCATCCTGGCTAAAAGCAATCGGATGTCTAACCGTACTGATAAGCTGTGATAAAGCGAAACACATCTATCTGCGGATGAGACTCTCTCTCTCTCTCTCTCTCTCTCTCTCTCTATATATATATATATATATATATATATATGTATAAATTAGACAGGCGCTCATGCCCAGTTTCACGCATCAAGTGATAGCTTTAATGAACTCACCTTTTTAAAAAACACTAATCCAAAAGAAATGACATTACAGTTAAACAGTTAAACCCAAAAAATAACATCCTGAATAATGTCTCCCTGAAGAGGCTTGGAAAGTCGAAAATTATGGCACATTTTTACATTCCTTATCTCAAGCAAAAAGGAAATATCTAAGAATAGTAGAAATATTTAATAAAAATTAATAAAATCCTCATTGTCGGTCGTTTTTAATGAAACAAGTTTAAATGAAAGCTTACTGCCCATATATATATATATATATATATATATATATATATATATATTCTAGCAGTATAGCCCGGCGTTGCTCGGGTGTAGTGAAAGCTTTAAAACTTATCCATGCTCCTGGAGCTCAGACTCAGCCTAAAGAATATTTGTGTGAAGTTTGGTAAGAATCGGATAAAAATAAGGACAGATTAATATACACACACAAACATCTTGCCTTTTATATATATATATATATATATATATATATATATATATATATATATATATATATAATCGGTTATCTGCACTATTGTAAGAACTGCAACCTTGAAAAATCTGAATATTGTTTCTCATGACTTTATCTATGAGTGTATCGAATTTGAATAAAATCGGACCATTCCTTCTATAACCCGATTTTTTCGATTATCGATTTTCGATATTTATCGGGAGTACCTCGACACAAAACCTAGCTAAGAACACTCGCAGACGCTTTTAGTATAACTGTGTAAATTTTCAAGAAAATCGGTTTAGCCGTTTCGGAGTCTATAGGTAACGGACACCCACACACACACACAGAGGCAAAATTCCATTTATAAATAAGTTTAGATTATATATATAAATCGTTTCTATTTACGCAACCAATTTTTGATTAATATGTTGAAGACAAAGGAACAAATGTTTTTGTTTAATAGTGTTGGTTAATTCTATATCTTTTTGTACAATTTAGACGAATTTTAACATCAACTGTGCACTTTATGCTTTCATAATTGTGTAAATCTCAAAATGATCTCCTTTCTATTATTAATATTATGAATAAGATCATGGATAAAGTTCACTGCGGAAAAAGAGAGCGACAAAAAACTGGCATTTCTGGATGTGCTAATAATACGAACATAGAAGGAGTTCAAGACATCCGTATACCACAAGCCAACATTCAAAGGTCATAATCGGCGACACAAAGATATACAAACAGAAAATGGTTGGCATAAGCAGTACCCTACAACGTAACAATTATCCAGGGTACATGAAAACAACACCAACGGACATGGAAAGGAGGGTGCATGAGGATAATAACTCTCAGAAAACAGCATTGGTCTGTCTATCCCATGTAAATTGGTTATCAGAGTAAATACAAAGGGTCACTGGTCCATGTATTGCCAGGACGGTCTTCAGAAGTGGTTCTATAATTTGCAGGTACCCCTCCCGAGTAAGACCCTCAACATAAGGAGGACATGACTAAGGACTGTGTGTACGCCATTCCATGTAGCAGTGGAAAAAACTATCAAGGAGAAACAGGCTACCCCCTTAAGGTAAGGCTACAAGGACATCGCAAGTACGTAACAAGAGGGAAGATAAAAAATCAGGCGTAGCTGACTACATATGGAGGGAGAAAGGAGATCACCGCCCCCTATGAGATGAAGTTAAAATAATAGATAGAGAAAACCACATGAAACTACATAAAAGCAATCAGCACATATGCTAGTCTACAAAAATATCTTATGCCGACCAAGTATAGGCATGAATACTATATGGGAACGAGTAATACGGAGTGCCAGAGAACATCATCAGTGTTAAAAGTTTCAATATGAGCTGTGGTAAAAAATACTAAAGTAAACCATTAACATTAAAAATTGCAATATGAACTCTGGTAAAATGGTTACTGAACAGTAGACTTCAAGAAACTCGTTTGTTCTTGACCTTAATGACATATGGCCCAGTAGATATAGACGTTGGTTAGTTCCAGTAACTTCACCCAGAAAGTTGTGACTCCTATAACAGTGGTGAATAAGTCTCTTAGTGAGTCGTGTTACCAAAAGAGCCGTTTCACAAGAAAGGAGAATGATAAACCACAGTAGTATTAATAAATGTGTTTGGTTCTAAATTCATAACACCTAAAGAAGGCCTGAGCCTACAATGGCCTTATAATTTTTTTTATTATTTTAGACCAAGCAAGGCGGGACCGCCACTGATACGCCTGGGGTTACATACGAGAGTGAAAGATTTAGGCAGCAGGAAAATGTAGAGAAAGACAAACCAATTGCAGGGGGCAATGCAGAGAAAGGGCAAGGAGAGGAGGGGAACACAGGTGTGAAGATAGAAGAAGGTAGAGAGAAAGGAAAAGAAGAAGTTACACGGAGTGATGTAGAAAGGACGAGAGAAAGACTGGACTCAAGTGGATAAGAGATGGGATTGACATCGCATTTAAATTTCTGTAGGTTGTAGCCGTCAGGAAAGCACGTACACGGAAGGGTGTTCCACAGGCGGGAAGCGTCCTGGCCCGACACAGTGATCCAACCTTATTAGTAGTGGATTTAGATATTAATTCAATGTAATGATTCCACTTGAGGTCAGAAGATAGGGTGAGTTCGGGGAAGCGCAGTATATTGCTTTCAAGCAGACTAGTTTGGTCCATGATTATGGAGTGTAGGACAGACTGCCTGTGATGATTGACAGATAGCAGCTTCGTTTTAGAAACATTTAAATCGCAACCCATATGAGGACAATTGATTGAATTATGTAAATAATGATCATAGATACTGTTTTGAAAAAGTCTTCTAGGAATATTTAATACGGAATTTTGATTTTGTTTTCAATATTATCCTAATCCTAACTATGTATACCTATAACATCAATACAACGCCTCTCCACGTCATATTCGGTAAACTGAACTCGGACGGAGGCACAGGAACGATGCTTTCCATTAGTAGATACGTTTTGAGATGTGGTCTTGAATGATTAAATAATCAATGCTTATCTTTTCATATCTGTGCATGTCTACGCGCAAAGTATAATCTTGGAAGTGATTAAATAGACTGCTGTTCTCATTTCATTCATATCGTAATCCTGATTAGGTCTGACATGAATTAGTATTTAGGTCTTCATAATAATACAAATTAAGAAAAAAGCTGATGGATGTGCGTCGGATGTTCGCTGTGGTGCAGTGGATATCGATACGGAACGAGAAATCAGAGAGCCGAGTTGGAATTCCAGTTGAATTCATTGCATTCACTTATGCGCAAACACCCTTGGGAAAGGCATTAATCCGTCTCTTCCTTCCAGTTATGTGTTAAATAACAGGACAGATTGGGTTCTATAGCCTTGGCTGGCAACCAATTTATCGCAGAAAACAATGGCAACCTACTGCGGGATAATCTTCTGCCCAGTCAGTCATGTCTCGAAAGAGACATGATCGCCCAAGCGTATTTCACGTATAGCATTTAACTGATATCTCACTGATTCGTCTTACACGTTTTGTAGATATTTCTCACTACCAGATTTCGAAAGAGAAAACGGAATTGCTCAATCTATGATCAAACAACCACCTTAAAAATAAAACAAGAAAGGCAATAATCGTAATATTTTATTGTTACAAAATAAACTGATTAGAGCTCGTGACTGAAGGCTGGAAGAATAAAAACTATGTATAGCCATAAAAGAGAAAATAAATATTATTCGACAAAGTACGTCACAAAGACTTGTTAGAACTGCTCGGCAATATAGACATATTCAGGTGAGACATTACAATAATCAAGAATCTATATTGACAGCAAACCGTTTCCGTACGAGCAGGAAATTAATTCAGCAGTTATACAAAAATAGAAAAGAGTGTAAAACAAGCATGTGTCTTCTCACCGGATCTATTCAATATGTACAATTATAAGACGGTTAGAAATCCTGCAGCAACAATCCCAACAATATAAGACAGGCAGATGAAAATGCTGATAACAGACACGGAAATGAAAATACAAAACCGAATACAAAAAGTAGCAAGGGAAAGCGAGATAAAAAGACTGAACATGAAATTCAAGAAACTTGAATGCAAAATGCCAGCTGCAGGTTGGGGATACTAAAATCAAGCAGGTGCAAAAATTAAAATTATCGGGAAGTGTTTCGACAAAGGACGGAAGATATAATACTGAGAAGCGAAGACGCATTTGCATGGCCAACGACGTATTTCTAACCAGAGTATTGAGAGAATGGCAAATTTCGTTTGAAACAAAGAAAATTGTACTTGATAGTTATGTGATATCTGTCCTCCGGTATGGCATCGAATGATAGACAATCTCCTCGAAGATGAAGAAGAGACGCGAAGCAATAGATTTTTTTCTACAGAAGAAGGAACATTGACCGAACATGATAGCAATGACTTGGCTCTGGAGAGGAAACAAAAGAAAAAATATACTTAGCATCAGGAAGAGATATCTTAGGTTTTTGAGACACATATGTGCGTTGTGGTGCATTGGATATCGGCTCGGAACGAGAAATCGGGGAGCCGAGTTCGAATTCCAGCTGAATTCATTTCATTCACTTACACCCTTGGAAAAGGTATTAATCCGTCTCTTCCTTCCAGTTATGGGTTAAATAACAGGACAGATTGGGTTCTATAGCCTTGGTCGGCAACCAGTCTACTGCAGAAAGCAATGGCAACCTACTGCGGGATAATCTTCTGCCCAGTCAGTCATGTGTCTTGCGAGACATGATCACCCAAGCGTGTATCACGTATGGCACTTAACTGACTGACTGAGTAAGGAAAGAGATCTTGGAGAAACTAATACTCATAGGACGGAAAGAGGGGCAGAAAGACAACTGAATGCAAAGTGATCTATAATTCATAGGCATGAGTAAGTGGATGATGAAGCGGCTTTTGGGAGAGATACCATGAGAAAATGTGTTAAGAGCAACAAGGGACAGTGTCAATTAGAGGTTCATAACTTTCTACGTCTTGAAAGGACACAGAACATACAGAAGAAAGAGAGTAACAATTGTCAATTGCAAGGAAACAGAGTGAATGGTTGTGAGAAAAAAAGGGTCAAACATGAAAATTACAAATTGTAGATATCAAAATCAAACGATCTCAAAATGTTAAATATCGGGTAGTGTTTAAATAGAAAGCGGTCCGGACGACACTGAAATCTGAAGTCTCATTGGTATATATACCTTCTAAAAGCTAAGCAAATTATTAAGAAACATAAATAATTCGTTAGAACCAAAGAAAACAGTACTGAACTATTACATCAGTCCTCCTATATGGCAGTGAATACTGAAAAATCTCTTCACAGATGAAGAAAGGACTTTAAGCAAGAGTAATGTGGATCTATAGAGGGATGAAGAGAATAGCATGAACTGAAGATGTAATCAACGAGAAAATAGAGAAAATAGAAACAAAGAGAACACTTATGCATGATATGAGATGTACATTATGGTGTAGTGGATATCGGATCAGAACGAAAATTTGGAGAGCCGAGTTCGAATTTCTGTTGAACTCGTTGCATTCACTTACGCGCAAATACTTTGAGGAAAGTATTAATCCACCTCTTTTTCATTCGAACTATGAGCAGATTAGGTTCTATAGCCTTGTGTGGCAACCAGCCTACCACAGAAACTAATGGCAACCTACTGCGAAGAAATGTTCTGTTCAGTCAGTCATGTCTTTTCGAGACATGACTATACACGCCTGTGTCAGGTATGACACTTATCTGACTGCTGCATAATATAAAGACGATCCTGTTTGAATTTCTAGGATACATCATGAAGAAAGAGTGCTTGGAATTTTAAAACTCGCAGAATAGATCCAAGGCAAGAGATACGAAGGGAAAACTATGAATAACATACCGAGCCAACTTTATTAATTGAATGATGGGACAATGTTTAAAAGAGATGAGAAAAAATTGTAAAAGGTGCCCAGTACAAGAAACTGTGGAAAACCATGATCTCTAACGTCCTGAAGGAATATTTCACACAGACAAAGAGAGATAAAACGAACTTAAAGAAAATAAAAACATTATAGTTAAATAATTTGTTCTTTTGAATAAGACACTGAACTCCGAAGGCAGATTGGCAAGAGTAAAGACGCATTTAAAGGGCATTATGAGACAGAAAGATTTCATTCGAAACAAAGAAAAGAGTACTGGAGTGTTATGCAGTATTTGTCATTCTATATGGCATCGAATGCTAGACGATCTCTTCAAGGATGAAAAAGAGACTCGAAGCAACAGAAACGTTGTTCTACAGAAGGATTCTGAGTATACCATGCATAGAACATATAAGGGACGTCGACGTTTTGGAGGGAATGCAAACGAATAGGAAACTTGGATGTGCGTTTTGGTACAGTGGATATTGGTTCGGAACGAGAAACCGGAGAGCCGAGTTCGAATTCCAGTTGAATCCATTGCATTCACTTAAGCGCAAATACCCTTGGGAAAGGTATTAATCCGCCTCTTCCTTCCAGTTATGTGATAAATAGCAGGATAGATTGGGTTCTGTAGCCTTGGTCGGCAACCAGTCTACCGCAGAAAGCAATGGCAACCTACTTCGGGATAATCTTCTGCCCAGTCAGTCATGTCTCGAAAGAGACATGATCGCCCAAGCGTGTATCACGTATGGCATTTAACTGACTGATACTTGGCATGTGGGAAAGACAAGTGAGGTTATTGGGACACTTAATGAGGAAGAGGGTCTTGGAGAACCTGATAATCACGGGGTGGATATAGGGAAAAAGAGACAAGAGAAAGCAGCGGGGGAACTACCTGATGAGCTTGAGCAAGTGGATGACAGAGCAGGATCTGAGAAAGATACCAAAAGGATAGGGGCAAGAGATAGAAGCAAGTGTCAATCCATGATCATCTATTGCTTGGGGTGAAACTATTATAAATACAAAAACTGGCTCTTACCTTTCACTCATGAAATCAATATTAATGATAGAATACTTGGGATTCTAGATTAAGCCAATCGTGATAATTTTATTACTTTACGTTTTGAAAAACTTACAACTCAAATTCGGGTCTTCATTATGTAAGCGCGTGTCGTGTCCTTACTGATATGAAACAGGAGTTATGTAAAAATTTATTACTCATGCTAAATTTTTTTGGATGATGTTCATGAAGAAACATAACTGGCCTTAATAAAATTAAAAGAAAATGATACAAGACATTCTGATATAAACAAGACAACGTCAAATTATATTATTGCAACCAGCAATATCTCAATTATAACAAAGATTTGAAAACCATTAAAATTATAATCCGCCGGTATATAGCAGTTAACAATACCTTAGATTTATCATTTATTATGAAAAGTATATATATATATAATCTAATTATTACCAGTAGCACAAGGCAACAGAAATCAACGTTAAAAAAAAAGAATAATTCTGTTTATGAAATCTCATGCCCTTCGGAAGATTGAATCGCTAATAATTAATAATCACCAAACAATATTAAATTCTGACACTGGCTACACATTCTCTCATTCTCACATTCTCATTTATTTTCTATCTTATATTTTCTTATTCTCTCCTTTTCATATTATCTCTTATCTTCATATTCTTACATTCTCTATCATAATTTATCATATTTTCATATTTTCATTCTCTTTCATCTCTCTCATCTCATATCCTTTCTCTCATTCTCATTAATCTTTCAATTAATTTGTTCTTTCATAATTCTTTCTCTCTTCTCTCTCTCTCTCTCTCTCTCTCTCTCTCTCTCTCTCTCTCAGGTTGATTTTTCACTTGCCATAATCGATTTTCACACACAAAAATAACAAAACATATTTACAAAATGCAGGTGAATTTTAGTAGATAACTCAGATATATAACACAGAAATCATAACAAAAATAAAAACTCAAAATTCTTTATAAAAGCAACTCAAATTAAATAAAATATATTTCTTCATTGGAGATGGTATTTTAAAAACTGTATGAAAACATTTAACATGCGTGTAGTTTATTTAATATGCACACAAAACAAATCGCCAGGATATACACAACATATGCTTTTGATATTGTTAATAGCCAGATCTTGTTAATGACTGAAATAGTCGAACGTACTTAAACAAAACAGAAAGAAGATGAACTTGAAATAGTTTATTTTATTCCGATCGGATATTGAAGAAGATAATAAAAACGAAATAGAGGTTGTCGTTCGAATTTATCATAAACCTGTCTGAATAAAAATGTATACATGTTTCATTTAATGTGGATCAGAGGAATTTTTTTATTTATAATTATTATTGAGATTTCTGTAATGTTCATGGACTTTTCCCTTTAGAGGTAGTGTAAAAGAATTTGGAAACTGTTTGCCCTTATTATTGCCTTATGAAATGTTTTCGGAGAATCAATTGGTATTTGGGATGTATTCGTTGTTAATATGTCTTCAATGCTTGAGTTGTAAATGGAGATACAATTCTCGTCGCCAATTTTGTAACTAGTTTTCGAAAGTGATAAGATAAAGTCTTGCTTATGCACTCGCCGTGGCGTTTGTAAGAAATACTCTAAAGTCTGCCACAAACGGTGCGTTTTCAGACTCAAGCCAAATATGCTAAATACAGGTCGAGGATACTAGAACCAAACAGGTACAAACATTTAAATACCTGGGAAGTGTTATAACAGAAGACGAAAAGTGAGACACAAAGATCTGAAGGCGAATTGACATGGCAAATAAAGCATTCCAGAAGTTGAGTAACATATTAAGAAACAGGACAATTTTGTTAGAAACAAGGAAGAGAGTACTGGATTGCTATGTGTTGTCCGTTCTTCAATATGGCAGTGAAGGCTGGACAATATCATCAATGATAAAGAAAAACTCGAAGCAACTCAAATGTAGTTCTACAGAAGGATGCTGCGAATATCATGGATCGAGCATGTGAGCAATGATGAGGTCTTAGAAATAATGGAAACAATAAAAAAAATTGAAACTGAGCATCACAAAAAGATAGCTGAAGTTCCTGGGACATGAAATGAGGAAAGAGGGCTTGCAGAACCTGATACTAACAGGCCAGGTATATGGAAAAAGAGACGGGGAAAGCAATAGATAACATATTTGAAGGACCTAATTAGGTGGATGATGGAACTAGGGTTGCATGGTGTAACAGGAAAATGCGTGCTAGGAGCCACCAGGGATAGGGAGACGTAAAAAGCCATGATCGCCTACGTTCTGAAGGGACAGGGCACATAGAAGAAGAAGACGAAGAAGAAGAAGATGATGAAAAAGAAGAAGAAGGAATTCTTTATTCAAGGTTCTAAACTAGTTCATTTAGTCACTCACGGTGTCTTATTTACTCTATAACAGTTTGTTTTCTAAATTGTTCTCTGTGAAAGTTGAGGAAACCACACGCTGTATTAGAAGAGATATGCTTGGGATTCCATGTTGAAGTGTCTTTGAAAAGACCACCAACATATTATTTTCATTTTAATTATTACGAAATAAACAAATAGCAGACTTTTTGGGAAACGCTTATTGTATAAACCAATAAATCTTTAACATTTTTCAGCACACGCATACATACATACATACATACATACATACATACATACCTGTACACACATATGTGAGTATTTAGTGATTTATGCAGGTAATAACTAAATTTACTTTCATATTGCTTAGACATTGTTATATATTTTTAGTAATCATCTACTTTTGAGATTACCACGTAAATAAATATTTTCCCCCTTAGAACGACATATCTACATCAGATAAATATTTTGTTTGGAAATCAGTTTACTTTTTAAAACAAAAGACAGACAGAAAAGCTCTAATTTAAATGCATAACAATAAAAAGAATTCAAATAACCTGATTATGTCACAACGAATAGAGCAAATGAAAACTGAATATCCCTTTCCTATAATCAAATGAATGTAAACATCAATATTTACTGAGCTTAAGTTTGTCTGGAATCAAATTATAATACTTCTGCACCCACTTACTCTCGAATCTGAGAAACACGAAAAAAACTGTTTGTCAGACAAATTCAATGTCAAAATTCTACATAGTTAACTTTAGTAGAAGGCCGCAATTGAAGGCAGTGCAACGACGACAGGTTATATATATATATAAGTGAAATTGGTTTGCTCTCGTAAGTGACTGATCTGGTATAGATGCACAGCTGCAGAGCAAACATCGAATTTATATCGCCCCATTGTCAGAGAGCCCATGTTACAAAATGGCGTGGCTATAACCTTACTGCAACGCTGCATAATGTTCGCAAAAACATTTTTGTAGACCCCTCACAACGGATATGCAACAGTACAAGGTTAAGTTGCAAACGCGTTACCTTATGACATTACGTTAACGAAAGAATAATAATAAATTCCCGAAAATATTATAACATACACGACCGGCCATAATTAATAGGCCACCCCATTGTTTTAAAAAAATGATGTGTTTTATAGAATCTTTTTAGTATTTGTTGCCAGGTGAACATTGAATGGTTCTTTTGATAATATTGCACAATAACATGTGCATCAAATGAATTCATAAATATTTAATAATTACCTATATTGCAGTTTCGTCAATGAAAGAATGGAGAAAATTTAGGGTGATTAGGACGAGTTCATCTTTACTCCTTAGCTTGTGAAATTTCAGGGGCCAACTCGTGGTGCGATGTGAAAGTACTTTCTGAAGGTAAGGCTTCCTGGTAAATCCAACATGTTTAGATTTGAACCTGGATTTCATGAAAATGGAATGTTGTAATCATTCTTTGTCTATATTTCTGATATGAAATAGTATTTACACTATTTACATTATTCGAACTATTGTCCTCATCATTGTTGCCATGTATACGAAGTGTCGGCTGTTGTACGCTCCATCCTTCTTAAGGACACATGGCTCAGTGGATAAAGACGTTGGTTAATTCCTGTGAGTTGTGAGTTAAATACCAAGCTAAAGCAGTGGTGAACAAGTAACTTAAAGGGTTAGAGGGAGATAACTCATGACTACCAAAAAAGGCTCTATGCAAGGAATAAGAATGATATACACCAGTGTTTGTAATAATGGGTAACTTTCGAAATTTCTAGCACCTGAAGATGGTTAGAGCATACTACTGCCGAAACCTCGTAGAAATGGCAACAAAGATGAGGATAATAGTTCGAATAGTTGTAAATAGTTGTAAATAGTTGTAATCATACGTTTAAATGCTCAGCATTAAACAATGTCGCCAGATCATCTCATATCTTCCAAACAGATATGAGATGATATACAAAGTAGCAAAAATATTGCATGTTAGCTAAATTTGGAAGTTCCTTGCAGGTTACATGAATTGTCTTTACACCGGCAGACTTGAGGGCAGAATGGGCAAAACCTTGTTATAGCAACAACAATACTGTGGACAATAACTCGAACGTAAACAGTGAAAATTGTAATAACTCCTCATCCCAAAAGTGTCTCTACTTTCTTTGAGATAGAGCCTCAAGGAACATCGATCACAGTGGTTAATATATTTGCTAAGCGTGGCTCTCTAGGAAGCGCTTA
This sequence comes from Ascarosepion bandense, assembly GCA_037127315.1. Taxonomy (NCBI): domain Eukaryota; kingdom Metazoa; phylum Mollusca; class Cephalopoda; order Sepiida; family Sepiidae; genus Ascarosepion; species Ascarosepion bandense. The sequence continues at coordinate 1,199,197 of JBBBDQ010000389.1, read as the reverse complement.
CAAATACATAAAGCATTTCTTTAGAATAAGAATATTTAGATATCTTGGAAACAAGATTTCTACCACTACTTTTAAGTCAGCCGGTTGGTCAACAGTATGAATAACTATCAAACATAGTGTTCGGCATCGTTATTTGTTTGCGAATAATTAAGATCAAAGATATTTTCCTAAACAACGACAATGCTAAAACAGAACAAGACCAGATACCTCTAGACAAGGGCAACTATTGATTAAATAATGGAGACACTTCAAAATTTGCTGATAGTTTAGTCAGTTAAGCGCTATACGTGATACACGCTTGGGCGAATATCTTCCCTCAGTAGGTACTCATTACTTTCTGTGGTAGACTGGTTAAAACCCAGTCTGTCCTGCTGTTCTGTTATTTAAACCATAGCTGCAAGGAGAAGAAACATATTAATACTTTTCTCAAGGATATTTGCAAGTAAGTGAATTCAACGAATTCAACTGAAATTCGAAATTGGCCCTTCGATTTTTCGTTTTGAGTCGACGGATCAAAAGGCATCTGACAAAGTTCAGTGAGCAATAAAACTCAAACATTGACAAGCAGAATAATAATATAATTCCGATTGTAAATAATGTTTAATACTAGAAGCAATGTAGAATTCATAAGTGCGAAGCAAATGTGTTTTTAGAAAAGTCTCTCTCTTGTTTAATCTTTTGCGTTTTTCCTCAAACAAAGCTATTGTAAATTAGTTTAGCCAAATTTGAAATAAACTCCTTCACGCTGAAAAACACGACGTTCAATTTTTTTTGTAATCCGCTGTTAAGTAAAATTAATTAAGATATCCGATGTTAATCAAAATGAAATGCAATATACTTTATTACATAAGAAATAAAAGAACACATTAAAGCAATATTGCAAATCAATTCATATCTATACACCACCGTTCAATTCAACAACTCTGCCAATAGCACTGGTTCACCTACCGATAAACGCATGCATCAAAGCACTGTAAAACTCAGCTTGTTGCCAATAAAGCGAAGTCATTACAGCAGTTTTCACTTCGCTTGGAAATGAAAAACTTACAGGATATTGAAGAAAGACTGGTCAGAGAGATAGTAAATAAGGAAGAATGATGAGTGCAAGGAGTCGAATGTTTCTTAGAGCTACAAGATAAAATGAAATTAAGGAGGGTCATGACCATCAACGTCATTAAAAGACACAACAAAGTGAAGTCGAAAAAAGAACTGATCATTAATTGTAAAAAGAAAAGATGCATGGCGGTAAGCTAAAAGCGTAATTCATGACTTGATATACACGTCGGGGACAACGAAATGAAAGATGTATGAAAAAATTTCTCACTGTGAAGTGTGGTAGCACAAGTTGGGAAAATAAACAATCGGTACAGAAATGTAGCGAAGGAGATTTTAAAAAGTTGAGTAAGGTCTTGAAGAAACTGTGAAAGGAGCGCTGTATTGCAATGATTCCTCTCTCCTTCCATACTACCACAAAAGCTGAGTAATTTCGCCACAGTTTAAGAAAAATACTTGAGGTATTAAGGAGACAGGGTAACATACCATTGAATATCTATCTAAACTTATTTATAAATGGAACTGTGTGTGTGTGTGTGTGTGTGTATGTTTGTCTGTCTGTGTGTCTGTGTGTCCGTTACTTATAGACTCCGAAACGGCTGAACCGATTTTCTTGAAAATTTACAAAGTTCTACTATAAGTGTCTGCGAGTGTTCTTAGCTCGATTTTGTGTCGAGGTACCCCGATAAATATCGAAAATCAATAATCGAAAAAATCGGGTTATAGGAGTGATTCGATTTTAATCAAATTTGAGGCACTCATAAAAAAAGACATAAGAAACGATATTCAGAAGTTTCAAGGTTGCAGTTCTTACAGTAGTGCAGAAAATCGATAATATATCTATATATAGGCAAGATGCTTGTGTGTGTGTCTGTTTATCTGCCTGTATGTCTGTATTTTTTTCAGACCTTTTATTCTAGTTTTTGCTTCGGGTTTGGCTCTAAGTAGGTATAATTGTAGTTCTTAGTCTCAGCCATGATACCATTTACTCGGAGGATTTATTTAGCCTTCAAAATTCAGTTTACGACAAAAAAACTTATTTCATATCGATACCAGGAAATCAAAATTTGACTTACATCCATTCATTTTTCTTTCAGTCTACAGTTTCTCTTTAACTGGAAACAACTATTGCTTTTTAGTCTTTCGGGCCAACGTCCAAAGAATCTGATCTCCAGGACCATGGATTGGTTTTAAAGCTTTCATTACACCCGAGCAACGCCGGGCTATACTACTAGTTAAGAATAATATAAACAGAGAATGCAAAAATTGAGTAACTTTTTAAGGGAAATAGAAACTAAAGAAATTACTGATAACAATCAGAAAGCCACGGCTTAATTTTTTGTCACATATAAGGAAGAAAGACGCATGGAAAATATAATACTCAAAGGACATAAATATATGTGAAATGTTCTACCCGTTAATGTAGGAGCAAGCACTACAGAGAAAAGCAATCATGAACTAAAAAAGTATTGCTGAATACAGGCAGAAATAGAAAAATGTAGAGACCCATGACTGTCCAGTTCCTGATATAGCAAAAGAGCGAGACCGTAACCTTGAATATTTAAGACTAGTAGTATAGACCGGCGTTGCTCGGGTGTAATGAAAGCTTTTATATATATATATATATATATATTATACATTTTCTGCACTATTGTAAAAACTGCAACCTTGAAACTTCTGAATATCGTTTCTTATGTCTTTGGCTATGAGTGTATCAAATTTGATTAAAATCGGACCACTCCTTCTATAACCTGATTATCGATTTTCGAAATTTATCGGGGGTACCTCGACACAAAACCTAGCTAAGAACACTGGCAGACGCTTATAGTACAACTGTGTAAATTTTCAAGAAAATCGGTTTAGCCATTTCGTAGTCTATAGGTAACTGACACAGCTTCCTCTCTCGCACTTCCCGCCTGTGGAACTCACTCCCGTATTCTTGCTTTCCTGACGGCTACAACCTCCAGAAATTTAAATGCAAAGTTAATACTCATCTACTAACCACTGGCCTCTAGCTCTCTCCCCTCCCCTGTATAACCTTCCCTTTCTCTCCACCTATGTATCTGTCATCGCAACTGCTTTCTCAGCTTTCTATTGTTCCTTTCTAACTAGCTTGTACTCCTCACTCTTTTCTAATTAATCTTTTTACATTTATGTAACCCCCTGCACATCAGTGGCGTTTCCGCCTTGCTCGGGTTGAAATGATTAAAAAAAAAACAAAACAAAAACCACAAAGACACACACACACACACACACACACACACACACACACACACACACACACACACACACACACACACACACACACACATACACACGCACGCACGCACAGACAGAGTTCCATTTATAAATAAGTTTAAATTTTGTAATTTCTTCATTTGACTTATTTTGTTTAGTTTTTATCATTTGGATTGCATGCTAGTTACTTTAACTCTATTATGATTTGCCCTGGGAGACTTTCGAAAACGTTTACAGTAAGATGAAAATAATGCACCCATAATTAATACTTCCATGAACTATATAGATATAGGTCTATGCTATCTAAATCCGAAGATAGAAATGAAAATAGACATCGTAGTCTCGATTCTATCGTTCGATACAACTTTGTACCTGATGTTTTCATTTATAAGTGCATGCTTGCATTAACTCCTCAAGTACAGCAACGCATCAACTGGAATTACGAATAATTTTCTCAAATATTTTCATGGCTTCAAATAAAAGCTTCTCGGGAAAGAAAGTAAACGTGCGTTCGTCTGCTAAACGTTTCGAGGATTGATAAATTGGCGGTTTGAACATGGCTGATTATAATTGAAGTCGTTATCGAATGTATTATTTGGAAAAGTCGCTTTGAATAGATATCATCCCACTCACAGAAAGGAACATTGTAAGTTCTAGAAATATATATAGCAAATCAACCGGACAAATCAGACATGGTTATGTCTAAAGCATCGTCCAGTAAGTAATATTCACTTTTAGCGTAGAACTTTAACTATTCGCTTGTACAGAGATTAAAACCTTTGCGTTCTAATATAATGGGTTATTAGGAAAATAATGGTTGATTTTAGGTCGTTCGGAAAAAGGTATGATTTTAGAATATACTTTTTGGTTGTTTTCTTATGTATTAGGTTGTTCGAAAAATAATATCGCATTTTATATTAAAACTTTTAATTGTGTTGTAATAATTTCGGCTGTTCAGAAAACAATATCTGATTTTAGAAGAAAACATTTAATTCTGTTTTAATATTGTGTTGTTACAAAAATAGTGTCCAATTTTAAAATAAACTTTTTAATTGTGTTGTAATATATTAGGTTTTTGGCCAAATAATCTGCGATTTTATAGGAAAAAATGTTTTTCAAAATATGTTTCTTCTAAAAATAATTTTCGATTTTAGTATAAAACATTTGTGCAGTAATATATTAGGTTTTTAGGAGAAAATTCCAATTTTACAACAAATTTTTTATTATGTTCTGATGTATTAAGTTATTTGAAAAGTAATTTTCGTTTTTCGAATAAAATTTTGTGTTCTAATGTATTAAGTTGTTCGAAAAATGATGTCCGAATTTGAAATAAACCTTTTAAGAGTGATCTAATGTATTAAATTTTTCAAAAATATGCATGATTTTAGAATAAACTTATTAATTGTGTTTTAATTCATTCGGTTGTTCGGAATATAATGTCCGATTTTAGAATATACTTTTTAATTGTATTCCAGTGTATTAAATTGTACGGAAAATAATGTCCGAATTTTGACATTTATTTTAAGTGTATTCTAATGTATTAGATTGTTCGGAAAAATGTTCCGAATAGTGAATTGTAATGAGAAATGAATTAGTTCTGATAATCGAAAACGATCGGCTCTATGGCTTGATTTTGACGATAGGCCCCAAAATTATCTAAAGGTGTGAATGCATCAGTAGAAGAATATGGTCACCCTCCGGTAGTCCGACACTGTCGTTAACCATTGCTTCTTTCTGGAATCAAACCAAGGCATCACTGACCACGATTGCTCACAGCTACTGAATCACATTCAATCTGTCCAGCCTTCTATAAACATGGACCAAGCAAGCCTACCTGAAACCAATATGATCCCTCTCTTCGGCCTTTCACTATCTTCGGATCTCAAGTGGAATCATTACATTGATTCAATAGCTAAATTCCCTGCTAGGAAGTTTGGGTCACTCTGTCGAGCCAGGAAGTTTTATTTTACCCCCTGAGTCCATCTTGCACATATACAAATCAACCACCCGAACGTGAATGGAATACTGTTGTCATATCTAGTCAGGCGCCCCAACTGTTTGTCTCAGTGTTCTCGACAGGATCCAAAGGTGAATCTGTTGTGTGATAAGCCCCGACCTGGTAGCTCGACTCCAGCCACTTTCTCACCGGAGGGATGTAGCTTCCCTCTGTCTCTTCTACAAATATTTTTATGGCTTTTGATCCGACGTACTTAGGTCACTGGTGCCCTCTCCACAAGCAATTACTCGTGCAACCAGACTGGCAACAAGGCCCAACTCATTTAGAGTTAGATCAACCAAATACAGCCGACAATTCTACTCCATCAGCTTCTTTTCTCGCTCTTCCCCCGCCTGTGGATCTCCCTTCCAAATACTTGCTTTCCTGACAGCTACAACCTCGAGGAATTTAATGTCAGTTACCATCTCTTATCCACTTGACTCCAGTCCTTTCTACATTACACCGTCTATCTTGTTCTTTATCTTTCTCTTAAACTTCGAAACCCTTTTCACACCTGTGTTCGCATCCTTCTCTTGCCCTTTCTCTGACACCCCTTGTAACTGGTTCGTCTTTCTCTTCATTTTCCTTCTGCCTAGAACTTTAACTCTCTTATGTATAGTACCCTGCGCATCAGTGGAAGTATTGCCTTTCTTGGGGTGAAACGATTAAAAAAAAAGAAAAAATGAAATGAACAAGCAGTTAAACAAAATGCAACCGGCACTGGTTAATCGACCATATCCAATTACACTTTATGAGAGTGATTGTCCACATGTTGTCATGATGAGACTTCAGGATTGCACCGATTTGAAATAATACACGTTACCACATGTTCCATATTCCCGGTGATCTCTCTCCAATTTTTTCAAGCATCTTGGCAATTATTTAAGCCAGAAAACAACAATTCAGATTCTGCATTTAAATATTTCTTGACGACAAAACGTTTAAGTTTTATTTATAAATAAACTTGTAACATGTTGGTAGAAATGTATAGGTGTTGAGAATTGTTAATGTGACTGATTAAAAATTTAAATACTTTAATTTAGGAATAAAAGTTAGTCCTAAAAACGGACATTATTTTCCGAACGACCTAATATATTATTTTTTGTGAAGACGAGAATCCGAATTTTAGCTTTTTGAAAATAAAGGCATGCGGCATATTATTTTATAATCATCTCACCCCAAGAAAGTTAGTTTACTGCCACTGTTGTGCAGGGGTTGCATAGGACGAAAAGTTATGAGAAAGAGTGACAGGTTATAGGGGGTGTCAAGAAGTAGGTAAGAGAATACTGATTAGAGTGATGTGGACGGAGAAAGGAACATAAGAGAGAGAGTGCAGGTTAGTGAGATAGGAGATGACTTTTGACTTTAAATTTAAATTCTTGGAGATTGTAGCTGTCGGGGAAGCAAGTAAACGGAAGAGAATTCCACAGGTGGGAAGTGCGAGAAAAGAAGCTGCAGGAGTAAAATTTGCATTTATATTTTATTGGTTTTACAGTAAAAGTGGGGGACCTATTTGCTAATCTTCTGGCTCGAGTAGATTCGTAGATAAGAGGCACCAGAAAGCTAGGTTCATCGGAGCAGAAGCCATGAAAATATTTGTAGAAGAGATATGTTGCTTATTTAAATTCATCTTTAATGAAAGAAACGATAAAAAACAGGCCAATTCAAATAAATTAAAAAAAAAGATACTGCCACGTGAGAAATCACAAAACAATCAAAATCTATATCTTCTTCTTTCTCTTCTTCTTCTTCTTGTGTTTAGTGCATATTAAGGGCGTTAATATATTTTACTTCCAGCGAACACATGTCCCAGTTCCTGTTCTGCGATTCGTTTATTACAAATCTTTAGGTATGTTACTTGCTATTCTCTCTTTACCTTTTGCCATCTAGAATTTTTCTCCTATTACCTGTACCAGAAAGTTCAACTGTCTTTTTCCGATTCAATGAATTGTTGTTATTTCCGTTCTTATTAAAACTACTTCGCTGCTGACAAGTTCCATCGATCGTATTCTCTATAACCACCTCTCCATTACGTCATATTTCGTTCTCATCTGTGAGAAAATCGTCCAGCATTCACTGCCATATTTTGCAGATTGATATTAAATTTTAGTTAAATACTCTCATCATTTTTTAAACGAAATGTTCTTTTTTCTTAGTATTTTGTATAGATATGGAAATGCATTTTTCGGATTTCTATTTCATATTTTTACTCGTTCGTTATAACAATTTATTTTCTTGATTCAGTTTAGCCTCTTCAATTAGTGATACTCACCATCTGTTGTGGTTTTATTAATAAACACAGATACACAATCGTTTTATAGATTTTGAAAGATTAAACTAAACTGCTACATTGTGTCTCCAGTAGTGCATAAGTTAATGTCTTAAGCTTACCCATTTATATTTATTCGTATTTATTAAGCTTTTTGTAACATCTTATTAGTGTATAAAATTAGGCATGCAAATATTAGAAATTTCCCCAGCGACAGTCAGGGCCGTAGCTGATGCTAAAAAAACACTAGGCACAGAGAAAATTACCCGGATTTATTAGTTGACAATGTGATGACGTTATCAGTGCCATTTGTTTCCAGAAACTATGATTTTTTCGGATTTTTTCGCCTATTCTAATGGAAATAAGGCACAGAACGTTTATAAAAGCAGGAACTCGGGTTCGAACCTTCTGAGTGTAACCAGTCTTTTCTCCCAAAATTAATAAACAGATTTTTACTGCGTTCATTCGGATGTTTTCTTCATTTTTGTTTGTTTCTTTCTTTCTTTCTTTGTGAATTGTTTAGATTGATTTATGACGAAGACATTTTTCCTTGCCCGGATTTTCACTATGATTGCACGGATCGGCCCGGACCCTTGCCCAGTGTGCCCGGTAGTCAGATACAACCATGTCGACAGTCACAGGTTTATATGTTTGATTTTGATGTCTGTCTTCAAACGCCTGAGTTTGGCAGCCGATGACCATATAATTGTGACAGACATTTTTCTTTTGATTTCCTTTACTTCATTGCCTTGCAGTTATTTTTCTTTCTGAGCCCAGCATTGGCACAGTTACACTCCTGTTTCTTATGTTGTCATGACGTAAGTATGATAAAAACCATGAATCACAAATTTGGAAGGAAGTGTTGGTTGCTGTGCAATAATATGTTCATTTATACAGAAACCGATTTAACATTCACTTATGCGCAAATACACTTGGTAAGAATATTAATCTATTTCTTCTCCCTCCAACTATAGATTGAATACCAGAACAGATTTGGTTCTATAACCTTTTTTGCCAACAGTCTACTGCAGAAAGAAATGGCAACCTACTGTGGGAATATCTTCTACCTAGTCAGTCAGGGATCGAAAGACACATGATCGCTCAAGCTTGTATCTCGTATGTCACTTAACTTAGTAACTGAACTTTTGAACTGAATGCATTAACATGAAAAAGTGTTTAGGGAAAAAAACTACGTAAACAGGAAACTGAATATGAGGGCAATTTCCCAGAAGAAAAAAAAATATTCCGTACTGTCGGGAGTGCGTGATTAAGCGTTATAAAGACGAAACACAACGTCGATCATTAATTTTCAAAGACCTTTCAGTTTCCGTCATATGAATTGGATCTAGTTTAGATCAGAACTTGTTCGAATCATTCTTCCAATTTTCTTTCAACTCAACACAGGATTAATTTCTTTCAATGGTTACAGGGTTTTAGAGTAGTTAATCTTGTTTCATTCTATTTTCATTCAGTCATTTGTATTCCACAATGATTCAAAATATCCACTTTTCTTTGAATACAAGTATGTTTATTTAATCATCTATGTAGAAGTTGAAGCTGTAAGGATATGGTTAAGGCTCATTTAATCGGCCTTGTGTCATACATAATCGAACTCCCTATAAGGATTCGTTTGCTGAATTATTGTCTGAATTATTGTCTTCAGGTTGGAATGTGTGGATTTGTGGAAGAATAAATGTATACCTTTTGCATGTTTAAATAGAAATTATTGATAGAAAAAATAACATGAATTGATAGCAATTAAATGATCATTAAGGAAAAGTAAGGAGTTAAGGGTATCAAGATTTCGTAATAGTAACTTGTTGGGTGTAGGCAGGAATGTATGTATGTATGTATGTATGTATGTATGTATGTATGTATGTATGAGCGTTTGTTAGGTAGGAGTTTTTTTTTAAGTATTCGCTCAGTCTTAAAGAATTCCGTCCGGTTATCAAGTAGGTTGAAGAGGAAGGAGGTGAGAGGTGAGAGAGAAAGATAGAAACAATAATAATAACAATCGCTTGATGTTTGTCAAGGGTACGTTTTCATTGTTCGTCATCTTAAATCTCTGACAACGGTCGTCTTGTCCCGTTTTTTTATATTGTTTGTAGGCCATTTGGGAATTCACTCCCGGATGTAATTCTGGCCTTCCATTGGACGATAAACATTTCGCATCGAAATTTCGCGAGTTTTTCGTGTGTTAAGCAAATTTTGTAAATTCGTGAAAATTCGGTTAAATCTAACAATGAGTTAAATTTGAATTTTAAATGTAGATTTTGTTTTGTTCATTACAAATCTCGGTTCAAGCGGGTGAATATTATTTCAGCTATGATATTATTTAAAAAAATTAGTGTCATTTTATCATAACGGTGGAGACTCTTTCCTTTATTATATTTGAATTACAATTCCTTGAAAGAGAGAAGGAAATGGTTTGTTGTTGCTGTGAAGATAAAGGTCAGATATAATATATAGCAGCTCGGAATAAAATAATTGGTAGAGTCAAGTGCAACTTCCAGCCGTGTTCGTTACGCAAAAATGTATTTGAGAAAGGTGTAAATCTGTCTGATCTCCCTAGTTAAGGATTAAATACTAAAACATGTATCTAGAAAAATAATAGTTTTTCTAAAGAAAACTGTTAATGTAATATTCACCCGCAAAATACTCACACACACACACACACACACACACACACACACACACACACATATATATATATATATATATATATATATATATGTATATATATATTCTTACAACCCAAAATAGGTTTTAATTGTAAGAGTATCAGCAACAGATTGAAGTCTATCTCGTATCAAAACCATAGTTGTAAAGAGAAAATATGTATTGCTACATTTTCCGAGGGAATTATGGCAAAAAAATTCTACTCAGATTTTTAATGTAAATAACTCATTACTTAATTTAGAAGTTTATTTAAATAATTTCTTTGACACAAGGTTAAATTTTATAGGAAGGATTGCTTCGAAAATATGCATTCGAAAACCCGAATTTACTTACGTTCAAACACTGACTATCTGGTCCTTGAAGTTTACTCGCATCGAAATGAACTTCACTGACTTTTACTGTAACGTTTTTCTTTATTTCAGTGTTTCATTATATTTACTAAGCCAGGCTGTGTACGGTAAAAGTTCCAACGAACAAATGTAAATATAAGAGGATTGCGTCATGATTAGTTACAAATGAGCAGAATGCGCATTCCTTGAAAATCAGCACTCGAGATTATAGTATATATCTGCTTGCAAAAGCCCAACACAGAAAATTACCAAATAATTCTGAACAACTGCCTTAAAAATCAAATCATATCTTAAATAAACCTATTAGATCGAGACTTTCATATAGTTGTCAGCATGACGCCGAACCCGTTCATAAGTATAAGCTATCCGTTTTATTAGATCAAGGGTAAACAAAAGCTTTGACAAAGTGAAGCCTGAAAACATTATGTACTGGTACTACATAAGAACTGTAAAAATAGCAATCATATCAATTGAGGTCTTTCAACAGCAAAAACTATAAAATATAGCACATGTAATTCGGAGAGAAGAAATTATGAAATAATCAAGATGTTTATTTTCCACTCTACTTTAAACAAAAGGTGAGAAAGGAAATTCCTATTAATAATGGAAAGAGCTACTGGACTTGAAAACCTTATTTTCCTGAACCATTGTTGTAATAGAAAGATTTCCTAAATTTCAACTAAAAGCACTACAGGCTGTTCGGTCAATGAATGCCAAATGCTTCCTCGTAAGGAAACGGTTAATTTTCTCATTACCATTAGCATTAGGATAAAGTGAGCACCGTAATGAATATTCTTGTAATCGCTGTTGAGTTTCTGAATGCAAACAAAGAATTTATATAGCAATAATAATTCATTCCAGTCACACAGTACTTACACTATTTCATCAGCAATTTATACGGGCATACAGACGCGGACGCGACTTTTATCCCCCACTTCTTGTAATAAAGACGGTTGTAGAAAGAATGGCAACAAAAAGGAAATTGATGCTGAGCATCAGGAAGAGACAACTGAAGTTCCTGGGACATGCAATGAGGAAGGAGAGCCTGGAGAACCTGATACTGACTGGACAGAAAGAAGGAAGGATAGACAGAGGAAGGCAGCGGATAACATATTTGCAGGGCCTGATCAGGTGGATGACGGAACGGGGGTTGCCAGGAGCAACAGGAGCAAACATACTAAGAGCCACAAGGGATAGGGAGACGTGGAGAGCCATGATCGCCTACGTCCTGAAGGGACAGGGCACATAGAAGAAGAAGATATATATATTTTCTGTACGAAAGAGACAGACAGAGAGAAAATAACGAGGTAGCGTCGGCTCAGTTCATTAGAGAAACAACAGGGAGACAGTGTCGGCTCAGTTCGTTCTCTTTACTACTAGTTATTAAAATTCGCTTCCATTTATGAAATCTCTTGCTACTTGTTTACTCTTTAAGTTTACATCAGTAAAATAATGTCGTTGAGTAGTGAAAAATATGTATATATTCTCTCTGTTAAAATAAAATAGTCGTGTATTTATTTGTATATATATATATATTAACCAGTCAGTTAAGTGCCATACGTGATACACGCTTGGGCGAACATGTATCTTTCCAGACGTCAAAAATGACGATAAATATTTATATCGATATGCCCCGTCTAAAATGAAGGCAACATGTATATTGATTTACCTACTATCGAATATCTTACATTAAGACATATTAATATATATATATATATATATATATATATATATATATATATATATATATATATATATATATCCTGTTACTTGTTTGGATTATATTATTTTTTTGTTTTACTTATGTCTTAATGTAAGATGCTCACTAGTAGGTAAATCAATATATATGTTGCCTTCATTTTAGATGGCATATCGATTTAAATATTTGTCGTCATTTTTGACGGCACAGATCCACTCGTTTAGTCTTTTAGAGGGAAAATGTGTTATGTCGTAATCTATTAATCCATGTTTCCTCACAAGGCAAGCGGATTTTTCAATTTGTCGTTTTTAAAAAAATATCATTGCATAGTCACCTGAGGAATATAGTTAATTTAAAAAACAATAGATTTCGATATTCAGCTCGAAAGAGTCATATGAATGAATCGAACATTCTGCTCCCTTTTCAGTTATAAAAAAGCGTTCATTTAGTCTCAATATTACAGCTAGAATTGATTAAAGATTTAGCTGAACCTTTCATTGACTCTAATCAATTACAGAAATATATTTCGAAATCTGTTTCTGTGTCTAAACATTGAAATACAAATTGTATTTAAAACCTAGAGCCGTTCAGTCCTTACTAGCTTATCTTGACTACTCGGATTTAGGTGTGATGGAATATTTCACACCCTACAACATCTTCCCCACAGACAAAAACTCGTTAGCCTCTCGTTATTCTATTGCTGTTTCCGTGGCATGTGTTCTGACGAGGCACATTGCTTGGTTACACCAGCCCTGACCTTTACAACTGGGAAGCACCATGCCACGAACACAAGAGTGAACCACCTCTATTCCTTTTGTATTCCATTAGTATTAAGTTTCACTCGGACAGCTTCTCCCCAAGAACTGCTGCTATGTGGAACAGACTCCCCCTATTATATTTTCCCAATCACTGTAATCTCGACCTCTTCAATTTTAGGATTAACTGTTAACTTTCCTGCATAACCCCATGAACTTCACTTCTTGTTTTTTCTTACGCTCGCACAATACTAAACCGTAAACCTCTACCTTGCTTATCTCTTGAGCCTTTATTGCGTGAGCATGGCTATAAAAAGTTCCAACTGTATTTAATGCAATATAGGCAATGTAGGTTTTTCTTACCCCTTCTTCTTCTTGTATTGTTCTGTTCATTCAGGACGTGAAACTTTCATTCTATAGCACGTGTCAGGCTAGAAAGGTATTGATCCATTCTCGTATATACTTTTTTTAGTATATAAGATATAATCATTAAAGATGACGATAAAACTCTTGTATCCTCCCTAAAAGTTTCAATGAAAACAATTGTTATATTAAGAGTGATTTATTTATCGATTTGTATTTTTTACTGCTTATCTAAATTTATCAGATTATTGAAAGCCAGAAAATACTTTTAATTGTAAAAAACAGTTTTAGATGAAAACGAGTTACTGATACAAGTTCTATATACTCACCCTTAGATGGGGAAAGAATGCCTTTCCTAAAAGTATTTTCACATAAGTGAATACAAAGGACACGACTGGAATCTGAACTCAGCCCTCCGAATTATAGCTCTGAGACGTTTTCTATTACACCACTTGCACATCCACGGTTAAAGTACATAGTATTCTCAAGTGGTTTCACATCTATATATTAACCGTTGCTTAAGTGCGGTCATCTTCCGGGAACCGGTTTTTCCGCGGTTATATTTTGAGATATTCTCTTTTACGGTCGTGAATTTCAATGTTTCTTGGAGGGTGGTTTTTCTATTGAAATCTTACAGCATAATTTTTTGTTCAAACTTTACTTTATTAAACTGGTTTGGAACAAAATGAATGTTTACATTTGCTTCAGATTTATACTAGCGAAACATTATATGACAAACTATCTGAGGGAATAAAATCATCCTTAAATGAGATACGTGCCCTAAACATCAAAAGAATTTTACATTTCATGCAGAGCTTGTTTTACATTTCATGCTAAATTATTCATAAATGAAAAAGAAAAGTGAATCGTCACAGATATGTTTCTATCTACGGGTGATGAGAAAACTCGAAAAGTAAACACGAGTGAAATGAAAACCTTTGAAGAAAAACAGGAAATTTGAGTGATTGATTTGTTTGTTAAACGGCATTCTCTCTGTGTCATTTAATGCCTAAATCCAAGTTTCTTCTGAGCTTTGAATTAATAAAAATATGACATATGTTATTCTGTTTTTACAATTGAATACATGGTAGATGATATAGAGCTTTCGTGCATATACATGTTTGTTTAGACATAATTACTTGAGGCGGTAATGTGTGTTTTATGGTGTAGTTTTTTTAAAGTTATATTTTAGAATGCAGTTTTTTTCAAGAAAGTGTACATTCGTAGTTGTAGTTCTACAATAAATATATATTGCTAGCAATTAATTTTCATATAAGCTATATTGATGCAATTATTACTATAAAAATATGTTTTTATACATTTACAGGGTTTATGAAGAAGAAACAGAAATGTGGTTCTACAGAAGGATGCTGATTGTTCCATTGGTTGAACATGCGAGTAATGGCGAGGTTTTGGAGAGAATGGGAACAAAAAGGAGACGTATGCTTAATATCGGGAAGAGATATTTGAATTCTCTAGAACACGTAAGGAGGATTTGGAGAATCTGATACCCACAGGGTGGAGAATGAGAAAAATGGAAAGGGGAAAACAGCTCGTGATACACTGCATGGACTTGAGCAATTGGATGGTAGTATCGAGTTTGAGGGAAATACCAAAACAAAAATTTATCACGAGCTACAAGAAACAGAAAGAGGTGGAGGGCTATGATCTTAAAATGTTCGGGCCATAAAATAAGAACTGTGTTGTTTGGGGAATCACTATTTACTTATAGTGGATGTTCTAATAGGTGCTTCCACTCATGTCAGGACAGATTTGAGAACAGGAGCCAGAGGTGTTTCTATGCTCCTCGGAACATACAATAGCCCAATAGCTTCTCGACAAAGAAAACCAGAGGTCACAAGTAAACTAATCAGTCAGTCAGTTAAGTGTCATACGTTATTCACGCTTGGGCGATCATGTCTCGAAATAAACATGACTGACTGGGCAGAAGATTATCCCACAGTAGGTTGCCATTGCTTTCTGCGGTAAACAGGTTGCCGACCAATCTGTTCCATAACTGGAAGGAAGAGACCGAGTAATACCTTTCTTAAGGGTATTTGCGCGTAAGGGAAAGCAATTAATTCAGCTGGAATTCGAACTCGGCTCCCTGATTTCTCGTTCCAAGCCGATATCCAATGCACCACAACGCACAACGCAAGTAAACTAATACTTAGTTAAAAAGAAATTTTGGAAAAAATTATAAGGAAAGATGGCTTGAAAAATGTAACACCTACAAGACAGATTGAATATAATAAAAGCAGCTGCAAGAAGCATTTGACTTAACATATTTCAGTGAAGCAATGACAAGACACCGATAAAGAATATTTACAAAAAATAAATGTTATGAAATTATTTAGAACATTTTGAAATGGTATAAAATTAAAATGATACCACAACAAAAGATAGGAAGTTGAAGAGAGGCATGATCGTCCATGTCCTGAAAGAACATAACGCATGAAAGAATAATAAAATAAAAAGAAGATGATTTGAATTTCAATATATGTCAACAGAAGCTCTGGAAATATTCATACGGAGGTAAACAACCGTATAATTTATTTATGTGAGGATCAAATTAACCTCATCGTTGATGTTACGACGACTCTTCTGTTGTAGCTTCAGTTCTTTATCAGGCGTTAGCCGATTTCCATCGAATTTTGAACAGAACCCTTCATTTAATCTATTAGGTAATTTGTTCTCATTTACGTTGCCGATATCTAGAGATAATCAGTTAAATCATTTCATCTCAAGCTAAGTAATATTGCCAGGAAGACGCAGAGGATTAAGACAGTGGATAAGAATGAGAAGACTTTAATGGAGGGATCCCGATCCAAATGATCTGTGACTCATTAGAGTCGTAAGGGCACCACATGTACTGTGGCCACAGCAGAGGTGGTGTTTTTCAAGTTTGATTCTATGTTCTAGTGGTCTTGATTTTGTATTTTTTCATTAAAATAAACCGATAAATCAAAAGCGTCTAACAAAGCGATATCTTAAAAAATAGTTTATATGCAAAATCTGCAATCAATAAATTAGGTTTAATTTTAGTTTGTTTATCAAGTTCATCAATTTTTCCCTAGATAAATATCAGGCACGACGCTTAACTTGATGATCATAAGCGGACAGCTGTAATTACTGAGTAATTTAAACCTTAGTTTGATAAGACTCAATTGAAAACAAAAAAGGTGACAGCAACAATTAGACTCACTAGGAAACACTTGCAAGATAAATATACAAACCACAACTCTTTGACAATGTGCCGCAATCATTTTACGCGTTATCATAAACTTAAATATAAATTTGATATCGTTTGCTATCACACACACACACACACACACACACACGAACACACACACACACACACACACACGAACACACATATATATAAAGATAGATATATATATTGTTAAATAATAACAAACAATAAGTGTCTATTATGTTTAATCATGAGGATAGTATTTTTGCTTGAATATCAAGTAAAATAAATACAAAAGTTATCCAAAATTTGGGTATTTTTTATTATGCTGGTTCTAAGCTTTCGGCTCACATGCGCCATCTTCAGAGAGGTTACAGTGACGTTAACATTAAGACAGCCACCATCAAAGATGATATTATTATAAAACATTGCTATGTATTATTATAAAACATTGCTATGCGACGAAAATAGTCACCGAATGGCAGATGCAGGTTGTAAATTTGTAATGTGGTTCTATAACGTCACACCATGTGAGAGACAAAAATGTTAACAGAAAAATAGTCTAAAGGCAATGTAATGTGTTATGACCAGATTGAAATGTGATTTTATTAAGTGTGGGTTGCTTTGATTTAATGTAGATGGCCTCCAATAACTGAAGTTTTTTTTTTTTTTGCTGTGTGTATGTGTGAGTATCATTGTGTTATCGACTAAAATCTGTCTAATATTACATACATATCTATGTTTTTCTAAGAAATGTTGGCAGGTAAGTCTACGGAATATCGTGGTTGTAGTAAAACCAATATAAGTTGTAGGTTTATTATTAGTACCAGAGATACAATCTCTGAACTGGCATCTAAATTAAATTAAACACTACATTAAACGTAATAAACCTTCATTGTCTGTTATATTTAACAATATATGTTTAGAAAAATTATGTACAGCCTCGATACATTATATATATATATTTTTTTTCTAAACATATACTGTTAAATATAAGAGACAATGAATGTCTATTATGCTTAATTATGAGCCGTTGTAAACATCGTATTCTAGCTTTAATTTCAGGTGAAAATAAAGACAAAAATACTCCAATATTTGGATAATTTTTTATTCATTTGGTTCTAAGCTTTCGGCTCACATGAGCCATCTTCAGTCAGGTTAGAAGGAACTTAACATAAAAAACATCCACCAGCATAAAACCAATTTAAGAAAAATTATCCAAATATTGGAGAATTTTTGTCTTAATTTCCACCTAAAATTAACGCCAAAATTTGATGTTTAGAACGGCTCATGATTAAACAAAATAGACATTCACTGTCTCTTATATTTAACAGTATATGTTTAGTAAATTATCTGCTGCCTCGATACACTATATATATATATATATAAGTTGGATATATTGATCAGAATCTGAAAATATGATGGAATAAAGAAAAAAGAACAAATAAGAGAGGTATCTCAATTTAACATATTTCACTTTTATTGAAACATCTTCAGAGATTGAGAGAAAAATGAAAATGCGATGAGACAGAATACTGATACGTTATGATTTTGGATTAGTTCTTATTGGTAAAATATATGTGACGTGTATTAAAGAAATAGATAATTTTTAAATATACGTGCATGGAATAGTTTGAATGGTAAACAGTGCATGTGTATGTTTGTGTGAAACTTTTGTCTGCTTAGCTGTATGTTGGGTGGCAATGTTAGTTAATATATGTGTATATATTTGTCTGTGTCGTACACATGTCACGTATATTAATGCAATGGATAATTTTAAATATATGTGTAAGGAATATTTTGGAAAGTAAAGTTTTAAATAGTGTGTGTTTTTGTAGAAACGGTTGTCTGTCTAGTTGTATGCTTGACGGTGACGTTTATTAATATACGTGTATATGTGTGTATCTCTGAGAAAATATCCATCGTTGACGTTTCCGTATATATCGATGAAATGTAGCGAGATTTTTTATTTGGTTAGATTTATATTATTTGGTTAGATTTATATTAACGTATATTTTTGTCAGGGTGAATGCTGTTGTCGTTAGTGAGTGGGTCAATGAAACGCAGCTTGATGTGATGAATTTGTTCACGTTTGAATTTTTCATTGAAGATAGAATTTATATTAGTTCTTTTATTGTTACATATTAAGTTAGATTCATGAATAATAGATACGTAGGAAGATGGCGTCGTTGTGTAATGTTTTAAGTGAATGTTTATAGTTAGTAGTAATGCTATTATTAGGTTTTCAAAATACACACGCCTTAAAAGCTTATGTTTGTTGCTTTCTTTTTATTTAGGCAGTTATTAGTATATATAGGGTAAGGCAGAATTGGTGAACAATAAGGGTTAATTAATTAATTATGTTTTAAATGTCTAATTTAGTTTGATATTACCTGTTGATTAAACACTGAATTCAACAGGCCACAGTATCATGGATTTTTCCTATGGGGCGTTTTAAAAAGACAGAACGTCGTAAAATTACAGAGAAAACTCCCCGATGTGTTAATGAATCATACAGCTACAGAACTGAAATATATTTTGAAAACGAAGGAAGACATTTTTAAAAGCACAGCGCATGATGAGTAAATTCGGTTTTTATGCGTAATTATGCTTTTAATAAATCAACATATAGTGAACGATATTTTCGTCAACATTCATATACATTTGTTTATATGCAGTGCTCCCACAGGACGTAATTCATTATGGCTCTCCACAGCTAACTGTTCTTTGTACATATTAATAATTATTTTCTTCAATATTACTTTTAAACTTTGTTCCCAAAGCCTTTTACTCAAGGTCGCTTAAGTATATGTATATTATTCCTTGTTTTTTTTCAGTCTCACTTACGTCCAACTGATATATATATATATATATATATATATATATATATATATATATATATATATATAGACACTCTTAATGTACAGATACAAATAAACGTAATAATAAGAAAAAATAATAGCAATTTAATAAATAATGAGTAATAATAATTTACAATGAATTCGTTGTTCTTTTCAGTGTTTTAATGTAATACACCGATATCTAGATATGTATATAACAAAAGAGATACAAATCACTTATGAATGTTTACATAATCCTCTCTATCATAATAAAAACCTTAGTGTGTATATATGTGTATATATATATATATATACAAATACGTGTGTGTGTGCGTGAATTTATTTGCATATATATATTATATATATATATATATATATATATATTCTTTTTATTTCGATTCAGAATGTATTTTATTCTAATTTTGCCTAAAACTTTTAATTTGTATCTATATATATATATATATATATAGATGCAAATTAAAATATCTAGATATCGGTGTATTACATTAAAACACTGAACACTGAAAAGAACAACGAATTCATTGTAAATTATTATTACTCATTATTTATTAAATTGCTATTATTTTTTCTTATTATTACGTTTATTTGTATCTGTACATTAACAGTGTCCATATATATATATATATATATATATATATATATATATATATATATATATAAATTAAGAGTGTTCGGAAAACTTAGAATAGAATACATTCTGAATCGAAATCAAAATATTACAATTACACTAAAAAGTCTCCTTAAATATGAAAATAAGAAAATACATTTTTTTTTCTTTTTTTAAGAAATTGATAAGATACATAGAAGTCTAAGAGAATAATTCTGTAACGATAATGGATACCTCAACAGAAATACGGGGTTGTAGACAGGGGTTTTGATCGACTGACACATTTTCCATTAAGATTGAATGAATAAATCATGTATTCCTCACAATATTTAAACTTTTTTCAAATTTAAATTAGATCTTTATTCCGATTAGTTAAATTGAGCACGCATAATATTTCTGTCTTCCCACATCCATAAATAAAAATACATATTGTTTTTTTATTATCAAAAGAAAATTATTTTCACAACAATGATCTAATATTGCCTAAAGATGAGGTAAAAAACTCAAAACACAGACATTTCCCTGTCGCAATGTAAACTATATTAATTTTAAATAAAAACAAATTTTAGAACCGTACTGATGAGCTGTGATACAGCAAAACAGATCTGTCTGCGGATGACTATATATCTTAATCGCTTCACCTCAAGCAAGTGGGTACCATCACTGGTGCCCAGGGGGAGAAATAAGTGAAGAGTGAATGTTTAAGCAGAAGGAAAACGAACAGAAAGACAAACAGGTTACTGGGGGTATCCAAGAAATGGTAAGAGAAAGATAGGAATACCGGTGTGAAGACATTTGCGTGTGTAGAGTGAGAAAGAACAAGACAGACAGGGTAATGAGGAAAAGATGAGGGAATGACTGAAAGTCAAATATATAAGAGGTGAGAATTATCATTGCATACGAGAAAAATGAGAGATAAACTATTGAACGTTTTTCAGCAGAAGAAAAATATTCAAAGGCACGATCAAGAAACATATTACTAATATCAAAGATAAGTAAACGGGCTTGCTCATGGATATGTGTACTTTAGTGCTGCATGAATTTACTACAGATCTCCCAACAATGAATAAAAACTGTCAGATTCACTTGGAAGATAAACAAAGTAAAGGGCTTATTACAAGATCTGATGAAAGCTTGCATTGTAAATAATTGATTGCTTTTGCTAGAGCAGTGACGGTTTTCAACTGGTTGACATGAAATCAATCACAGTTCTTTTATGTTGCAGCAAACGCAAAAAAAATCCTTCTATTTTCCAGTCTACATTCACTAAGCTTGGATGTTGGGAAGGACACCATCCTGGGTAATGGTGACTCCGGAAAACACCTTAACCAATTCTTTGTCATGATTGATGGGCAGCTGCAAACGATGGGATATAATCTTGAATTTTTTGTTGTCACTGGCAGCATTTTCTACCAACTCGAGTATCTCAGCGGCCAAATATTCCATAACGGCTGGCATAGACAGGATCACCTTCAACGAATTTCTGGGCATAATTCGCCTTATGCAGAAGAAAACGATGTATACAGCTGACAGGGCACTGAAGTCTAGCATAGGATGATTGAGTCTTTTTCTTTCCCTTAGCATGACCCTTTTTTACCAAGTCCATACATGATTGATTAAACTTAAAGTAAATTCCAGTTATAAACCCTTTTAAAAATAGCTTCAAAATTATCTTTAATTCATTGCAAAAAATAGATGTCTGCAATCGCACTCAATTTTCAGAGGGAATATTTTCAAGAAGAAAGAATATAATAATACATAAATATACGAAAAGTGTATATGCCATCGTTTTATTTATAGCAGTTAAGACAAATATATACTGAAGTATCAGAAACGCAATAAGTACACGCACTTACAAACATGCGCAGTTGGTGCTGGAAAGAATAATAGTTCTCGATGTAAAATAACACAGCTAGCTTTTGTAATAATAATATACATCTGCCACTCACCGTTTGGTGCAATTCTATGTTTCTTGCACTTGGCGTAAATTGTAAATAGACCGTTTTGATATTGCAATATTTATAATCTATTTTTACGATAGTTGAGCAGTTCATTTACTTACGATTAAAAAATAAATAAGATGATACAGAATGAATTTATAACTAAAATGAGTAGACTGTTAGAAAAACAGCAGAGAATATTACATATATATGTATATATAATTAAATTTACTTTTTCTAGAAATACTGATAATCTAGGAATACCTTATAAAAACAAAATATTAATAAAGTTATTAAAAGTTTACACCTAAAAGAAATAATAATCATTTCAAAACTGAAATTAATAATTTAGACAATGAAATATATAATTGTAGAAACCCTATAATGAGTCCATTGGAAAATAAATGCTTTACTGAATCTATTGTTTGTCAATGTACTCTTTCTGCAACTAAAAACCCTGGTAATAAAATATATTGGTGGCACTAATCACTCATTAAAAATAAGATTTTACTAACATTTCTTCCTAGAAAATTATAAAAAAGGGGAATATGTAAGCATTTCAATAATCTATATCCTTTGTGTGTATAAGAAATGCTGTACATTATTAAGTTTCTTAAAAATAAGGATCTATTAAATAAAAAAAAATTACTGTCATATGTAGACATTGTACAACATTCACCTTAGAATATAATTAATAATTTTTCATATAATCCTGTGGAATAACTTACATATGCCCTTTACTCGATTGTGTAGTATGTTTTAAATAATATTAATTCAATTCTTTGATTTTAAATTTAGAATAGATATATGTTAAGAAAACATGAAATATTGATAAAGAAATCTACTGTAAACCAATAAAATGCGGAAACATATTAATCATGCTAAAAGTCTCTTTAAAATAAGTCTAAAATGATGTTTTTGTGGGGGTATATGAAAACAAAGAGCAGGGATACATATAATTCTATAAATATTTCATTGTAACTAAAATGTATATTTTTCACCGGATGTATGCAGTCAAGCCGTAAATATGACATTTTTCTCAACTCTATGAATACCACATATCCCCTTATATCCAAGCTATATTTTAAATTTTTAGAATCGACCCTCATTCGAATTCGTTAAATTAGTCACACACATAAGAACAAAATAATCTGTAATCCGCACTCATTATATAAACTCTTTAATAAGCATACGCATTGTTTTCTACATTCAAACGAATTTCATTTTTACCAAAGTTACGGGACAATGCCTGATGATGCGATAAATCTTAAAATCTTGAAAAATAAATTTCTGTGTTGCAATCTAAATTAATTCTTAAATAATAAAGTAAATTTCACTATATTACGCTGTACGTTTTATAGAAAACCATTTTGAACAAGTAAATGCCTGAGAACACTGGATTGGAAAGCTGTTGACTCACTTCAAATTATGTATATATATATATATATATATATATATATATATATATATATATATATATATATAGGTTATTAGAAGTATGTACATATATATATAATGATATATACATGAATATTACATATATATATATAAATAGCAAAATAGTTAGAAAGAGGAATTCATATATATATAGAGAGAGAGAGAAAGAAAGAGAAATATATCTATATATCTAAAATAGAATTATATGTATAATAGAGAGAATTATATATATATATATATATATATATATATATATATATATCAGTATCTGTCGATCAATATATATAGAAAGAAATTTGTATATTGAGAGAATGAAAGCGAAGAAGGGCGATTTAGAAAAATATATATGTAGAGATAGTGGAAGAAAGAGAACTACACCTGTATATAGTGAAAGTTAGAGGGAGAAATATATATATATATATATATATATATATATATTAACTATAGCAACAACAATACCAATAGTAACAGAACTAACTCTGCCGAAACTGGTATTAATTCAGCTATAAATTAAATCGTCTTGTACAACCCACCGGGAACAAACTCGGAGGGAAAAGAAGGGGAATTAAAAAAAGAAACAAAGTACATGAACAAAAAGTCAAGTACCCGTAAGAAAGAAAAAATCCAAGACAAAAACCCTAACCCTAAAGCGCTCAATACGAAAGTAGAGCAAACAAAGACGTCAATTTCCCTGACGAGCCGTTGAGCGAAACCGTGGTCGGTTGTTGGCTCTTGCTTAGATTTTCCGTATATATATATATATATATATATATATATATATATAACATTAATTAATAAATATACATTTAAAGAGGGTGTGCATATATATAGTATTAGTATTCAGATGTTAATAAAACAGTGCCTAATATATGAACAGAGTTTTATTTATAAATATGTATACTAATAAATATGCATATGAGCCTACGTGTATGACATGATTCGGAGTTTCATGTATAACACATTCACCAGGGCCATATTTTAAACTGAGTTTAATGGATTTGAATTTAAGTTCGCTCCATGTTCATTGCAATTAGATCTTGCAGTGTTACTGCTTTTTAATAAGAATATTAAAAAATAAATATTGTACGGTTATTTATTAATATATATATATATATATATATATATATATATAGATTGATAGAAAGAGAGAGACAGTGAGAGCGGGGAGAGAAAAATATATTTATACAAAAAGGGAAAGAGAGAGAATATTTCCTATAGCACATAACAGCGCAGTACTCTTTTCTTCGTTTGAAATTTTCCTATCTTACCCTACACAGTGTTTTGAAATGTTACATTCAGAGACACGCAGATACTTTTGGGAAAATATGTATCTATTTCCTTTTCTAAAGTATGGATTAAATAGTAGAAAATATTGAGTCCTATAATCTTAGTTGGTAAAAATTTTACTGTAGGAATGATGGCAGTCTATGCCAATTCAATCATGAATAAGCAAGCATGACGTATGACATCTAAGGAAGGATAGCTGTGGTCGAGTTCCAGACATATTACGTCACGGAATAACTGTCACAAAACTATAATGAATATCGGAATCAGATTTATTGGTACAGAGACAAAGCGAAGAACTGATTAGTTTATGAATAGAATATAATGTTGAGTTTGTCGGTAGTTTTGAAAAAAATCATGAAAAAAATATTATTTTAGATATGCCAAAAAAAAGTAAAATAAATAACTATTAATACGCTAATATATGGTAAACATGGCGTGTCTTATCTGAATTCAGGATGCTAAAAAAATGAAACACAAATATATAAACACTTGATGTTTTTAATGATTGATTTCCCTAGTTTAACAACGTGGCTTTTGACTTAATGCACGCGATCTTTGCATGGGGTAAGGAGCGTTAAGAGATTTAGAAAACTTAAATCTGGCAATATGTACTATGAAAGTGGTTGTGGGGTAGTCCTGTTTGAATGTATTTTTTGTCAATCATAAGAGAACCATGTAATTGGCAAGATATAAGTTTTAGCCAAAAAATGTTTTATTCATAAGGGTTTGCATATCTGATACTTTTGTTAGTAATTGCTGTAACTTCGTAGATAATGATATTGGTTTCTCTTGTAAATTACATTCTCTTAGCGAGAATATAATCATAAAAGCAGAGTTGAGTAAGTGACTGGAAACTGTCAAAGTTGATAAACAGGGTAATCGCATTTTTCTGCAGTTATCTCATCTCTTCTCTGGCAACCAATCTAAAGTTGATGCTAAAAGAAAATGTGTTTTTTAAGGCTAAAATGCTAATAGTAAAAGTAATGGTAATATTATCCTTTTCCCCATGGGGAAACAATTCGGAATTCATTGACTGAAGGGCCAGCACTAATGTCAGTTGTAATTTATGAAATCATTGGCTTAAAACAATTTCTCAAGTAAATAGGTTTCTCGTGTGGACTAGTTGTTATCGCTCTTTCAAGTATTGTTAAGTGTTTCTTTCCTAACATGAAATCATATGGAACATCAACATCTGGACTGTTATAAAGTTTGCACAATGCTCGTAGTTCTGATTAATAAAACTCCAAGGAAACACTGGAACGAATTGTTCAGTGAATTATTGGTTCAAGCACATAAAAGATATGTTTTGGGCACCTCGAGGTGGTGTAGTGGTTAAAGCAAGCTTATCTCGCTAGAATCATTACAATTTAGTAGTGAGTTCGATCCTCACTGGGTTTCTATATTTTCGGCCTTGTGCCATATCTTAGCTGCTCTTATAAAATCACCATAAGAGACATGTTTAATAATAACGTAAGATAAATCCATACGACTCAAACGCTATATCTTGCAACCCACTTTTGTCAGGAAAGTTACGATAAACAGACGTTCTACTAAAAGCTGATGGATTAGTCTATGCTCAACAGCTAGTGCAGAGAAGGTGATTTTTCTAAGCGCAGCTTAGATGTGGCACAAATCCGAAAGTATGGAACACCCGGTGAGGATTGAAATCACTATTCAACTGTAATTATTATAGCGAGACAGGTAGAGAAGGTCGATTTGTCTTTTGGTACAACATCATGTTAATATTTTCTTTTTAATTATATATGATACCCATTTTGCTCTTACTGCTGCTGCAGGTTTTCAACTGATGGTGTTTATGGTTGTTTGGTACAATTATTTGTGATTCTGTAGCGCCAGGTCACAAGATTCGGAGGACCATGATTTTTGATTTGTCTCAGAGGCTTCACTCGCTCAAATCTATTTTAACCATATTCTTAGAAAGCAGTTGTATACAACAGACACTGTAGACATTACTAAACGGGATTGATTGTATTCATAGCGAGAAAGGAAGTTGTTTTGTGTTTTATCTTCCCGGCCTTAAGTGTGAAGAATTCAGTCAGTCACTTAGGTGCCATACATGATACACGCTTGGGCGATCATGTCTCGAAAGAGACATGACTGACAGGGCAGAAGATTATCCCGCAGTAGGTTGCCATTGAGTTCTGCTTTCTGTGAAGAATTACATTAGAAAATATTCCTGTCTAATTTTAAGATAATTAAAATACTTCTTTCGTCTTAATGAAATTAAGATTATATTTCCCACAATATGGGTATAATCCTATCTATTTTGTAAAATGTTTACCCATCAAGGCTAATATACTTTATGTTTCGGTGCAAACAGAAGCTCAATAACAGTTGTAATCTGACACAGCAAATAAAATTTCCAACTAGAAATATTACAATGATCTAAAAAGGTGGAATCATATAGAACATGGTCAGCATGATAAAGTGGAAGAAACAAGAACTTTTATATCTTGTGTCATCGTTTGTTCGGAGTGTCGCGACATAAATCCGCCTTGAATTATCGTTTTCGAACAATGCTTGAGGTCTTGGCTGCAAAGCAATGCTTCCTGTTTATGAGAATACATTTCTGAATTAACAATTTTTTTAGGGGGGGTTAGCATTTAATGATAGACGAGATTCTCCATATCCCACCAAACACAGAGCATAACTATCTTTTCAAATCTATCCTACAGATCTAAGTCTACAGTTTCTACATGCTTAGAATATTCCAGCCAAATATTGTCCAATGGTTTTGTTATACATTTAGAGATTCTTGATAAAATCCAGTTAAAGATCAACAACATTATTGGTCCTGGCATGGCGTCTCCGTTTTATTAACATTCTCACCGCCGTAAAGTTGCTTCCCTGTGACATTTCTATAAGTATTTTCATGGTAAGTGTTCGCATAAGCTCTTCGCTATGGTATTGAGATTTCATTAATTTAAGCAGAGTACTACGGAAAGCAGTGATTCGAAGGCCAATTGGCATGGCGAAAGACACATTCAAGGAGCTGAGTCTTGTGTTACGAGACAAGGAGATTTCACTCGAAACAATAAGCGAGTACTGGATTGCTATGTGGTGTCAGTTCGTCAATATAGCAGTGAATGCTGGACGATATCATCGAAGATGAAAGAAAAGCTTGAAGCAACTGAAATGTGGTTCTACAGATGGATGCAGCGGATATCATGGATAGAGCATGTGATTAATGATGGGGTTTTGGAAGTATGGAAACGAAAAGGGGATTAATACTGAGAATCAGGAAGAGACAGTTAAAGTTCCTGGGACATGCAATGAGGAAAGATGGCTTGGAGAACCTAACAGACCAAATAGAGGGGAGGAGAAACTTAGGAAAAGAGCGTTTAACATACTTGGCTTTGCTGAGCAGGCGGATGGCAGAACGGATGTTACATGGTGTAACAGAAGGATGCGCGCTAAGAGCCACCACGGATAGGGAGACGTGGAAGGACATGATCGCCTACGTCCTGAAAGAGCAAGGCACGTAGAAGATGAAGTCTAGAATAGTGTCTATATTTCACTAATTTGCTGTTGAGTTAGCTAGAGCTAACTGTAAGTTCTATGCTAACAGTTTCGTTTTTGGAACTCTCTTTTTAATTTGCAAAACATTTAAATTCCGTGTAGATTTTTATCTCCTGTCGCACTGATTCCTTATCTGTTGTTCAGATTCCTTAAAAAGTTTTATTCAATATTATTCTTTTACACCCAGTAATGCTTTGGGTCTTAGTGCTTTACTGTCTCGCTTGGGGTAAACCCGATTAAAAAAGCGGAAAAGAATATAGTTCTATTATTTGGGATGGATTCCCCATTGTTGATGTTCGTTGATATAATTCAAGAGTCCCTACTTCTTATAACTAGTGATGATTGTGCTCATGAATGGTAAGGTAACAGGACAAGTCTTCAATAAGAAGCAGGGGATTACTTTTTATTAAGTTGAAAACCAATGATATATAATGAAACAATAGACTCTTTTTTGTGGGGGTAGTTTGCAAATGTGTTTCATAATTAAAGTATGATTTGTATTGAACACTTCTGCTACTCCCCCTTTGGTAGGGTTAATTTTTTCTAAACTTTCGATTTACCGAATCTCAATATACCGAAATTGGTTTTCAAGTGAGAAGAAGGTTCAATTGAAAAATATTGTAGTCGTAGGTAACCAAACCCCCAGTAAAGATATAAAAGTAGATTATCTCCCTTTGGTTGAGATGAAAACACATTGGTCATGTGACAGTCTTAGTGGCGTCATTTGATAGAGTGACGGAAGTGATCAGTCTTTTAGTTGTCTTTGTCTCAAGTTGGTCGTTCGCAAAGTTGTGACAAGACCTCTACGGGAGCCAGCCAGTTGGTATATTTAGCAGCTCACAATCCAAGGGCCTCGTTGCTTTCTTTTTTTAAATAACCTTAAAAGATTGAGGAATTTCCGGCTTTCAGTCTTCATGTTGGGAAATACCCATGGCTTGCTGTATCCTAATTCGCGAAATATGATCTCACTAGTGACATACAACATAAATTTGTCGTGTTCGAATTCTCACTTAGAAAATATTAATATGGCTTCACAAGAAACACAGAATAGTGGAACTTATTACAAGATCCCCCCTCTCTCTCTCTCCCTCTCTCTCTCTCACTTTCTCTCTCTCTCTCCCTCTCTCTCTCTTTCTTTCTCTCTCTCTCTCTCTCTCTCTCTCATTTTCGCACTGTAGTATGCAGGAATTATAGTTTCTTTGCGCGGAATAAGTGTAAATGTTTGCACATAATTCTTTGTATGACTTATGATACTCTTTATTGTCATACCTTTTGTTTCATCTATTCTGTTTAGTCCATGTAATAAGGTGTTATTATATCATAGATATAATATTCATAATAAGTGAAATACAACAGGGATAATATTCACTTCTTCCATACCACACCTATTGAATGTCTGGAAACAAAAGATTAATTTCTATAGAACGAGTATTCTTTCCCAACTCCGTTGCTGAAAATACATTTTTTGAAATCATACAATGTGTGATGTGGATTTGATTTAAACCAATTTTAAAATATTCAAATCGAGACAAAAATTACCGACTTTTATATGAAGTATTATACAAAAAAAGAATATCAATAAAATGTAAAAATAAATCATCAGCATTATCAGTTTAATGACGTTATATCAGAGAGAGCTCATTCCACTCCAGGTATAACCGCAGACGATGTCCTCCAACTTGAAGGCTAGACTTGGTCATGGAAATATATCTTAGATGATTGCAGAAAAAAGTTAACGGTTTTGCGATGCCGTTTCATTACTGTATTGGCTACATATTGTGCTAGATGGTGGTTGATTCGACAAGAAGATCTATGCGTACTTTTACAGGTCTTGTTTTAATTCTGTTAAATGTTTAGACATATTGATATGAGAGGAGACCGAGTTAATCACCGATGTCATGCAGCATGCAGCAGATAACCATGCAGCAGATAACAAATTACATGTAGCAATCTTAATTTAGCCTTGTATAAGAAAATATTTTAGGGTCAGTCAGTCAATTAAGTGATACACACTTTATGCGGTCATGTCTCGAAAGAGACATGATTGACTGGTCAGAAGATTATCCCGCAGTAGGTTGTCATTGCATTCTGTGGTAGACTGGTAGCTGACCTAGGCTATAGAAGATAATCTGTCCTATTATTTAACCCATAACTGGAGGAAAGAGATGGATTAATACATTTCCCAACGGTATTCATGCGTAAGTCAATGCAAGATTTTCAACTAGAATTCAGACTCGGCTCTCCGATTTCTCGTTTCGAATCGATATCCGCTGCAACACAACGCACATTTTTACGGTAAATATTGCAAAATTACGCTCAAAATGATCATGTAAAAATGCGACAAAACTTTCCTTTCAACCTAATAAATAGTCTCATATACAATAATAGTACATTTTTCATGAATATTGATACGGAGCGATACTACCTTGCTGTGATTGACAAATTGAATAGTGTCAAATCGAATGCTGTTGCTATTGATATTGACAAATATTGAGTCATTTGAATCAACTTCATGGGTTAGTTATAGAAAAGGGTAACAGATGAAAAATGAAAACAAGCTATGAAAACCCCCTTTCACATTTATGAAGGTAGATTCAATGTTTTTCGGAGAAGTAGTTGGTATCTGCGAAAAATTAGTGTACAGTAGGTATAAGTAAATAATCTTGTTGGTAGCAATCACTGAGAGTTTCATAATTGGTGCATCCAATATAATTATAACCTGGATAGGTTGCTTAAAATAATAATTACAAGCAGTGGAAGAAAATTTCATTAGAATGACATTAGGAATATTTTTAATATAGGTTTTAGGTTGTCATCAGTTTTCATCATTTGCTTACATCTATCTGGATTTACCGCTTTTTTAACTGGACAGACTGTAGATTTCCCTAATACAAAAATTTAGTTTGTAGTGGTCTCGGTGATGTTTATCAAATTGGCCTTGTAACAAACACAACGGAAGTCCCCACAATTTAAAATATCAGAAAGTTGAAGGTTGGATGTTGGAATGGGGAAAAATAAAATATTTCCTTTTTGGATGTTAATGTAAAATTTTATTAACTAAACAAAATAAAAAAATTGTAAAAAGAAAATGTTCAAAGAGAAAATGCATGTAGTTGAATGTTCCAGAGAATTAGTAGTAAGGAGTTAAATGAATCCAGAGTTTATAGTTGATGTTAGCAGAATGTGTGTATGTAGAAAAATTAACTGGTTACCAATAAAAACTGATCCTTTCTTTTTATTTTTTATTTTTTATTTTTTTGCTTGGCGAGTGGGTGAAAAGGAAGGTAAAGCAATAAAGGAAATTGTACTCATCGGATTTTAGTTTTAGGATCCAGTTGAAGTATCTTGTTGTTGTCGTCTTCTTCTTTGTTAACCGCGAGAACGTTGAAGAAGGGGAAGAAGAGGCAAAAGAAATTAGCATGAATGAAGGAGAACAAATGTGTGATGCGACCTTACGTACTGGTCAGACTTGAAATTTCATTTATTACATTTTAGCGTGTCGTCTCTCTCTGCTCCCATTTAACTGTCTTTGGTCGGTCGTGAATAAGTACGTGATTGGATCGAACCGCATAATCATATTTTTAGTTGTTAAAAAAAAATTGATCCGGGTCATAGTTCAATTTACTATTTCATATCCAATCAGAATCCTAAATCTTAATTTTCACACCGGCTTGTGAGATTTGCCTTGGTTTGTTTTTTTTCAGAATGTTTTCAGTAATTTTGATGCGATTTTACAGGCGTGAATTTTAAATGTTTTCGTTTCGGTTAATTGTTGGCTGATGTAGGATTTGTATCCTAGAGTTATATGTGTTCCTGGATTTACCTCTACAAAAGTCTTTACGTTATGCAGGATTGTAAATAACAATTAGTTGTCTTGAGTTTATAAATTGTAAAAACTTAACTCCTGCCTGGAGAGAAAATACTTATATATAAGCCATGGGAATCATTTGATTTACCGATTTTGGAACAGATGTGCGGATGGTAGTGTTTCTGTCAATAAAAATTATTCCTGAACTACTAATAAATTCAATGTATATTTTTCATCGCCATTCAGTAAAAAAGAATATAAGAAATAATTTGAATATTCAACTATAAAGAAAATGAAAAGTTATGAAATAAATTTATCGGGTAGTTCCTAGATTTTATCAGCAGTATAAACGCAAGACGTACTTTCAAAACAAAAAAAAAAACATTCAATATATTGTAAATATTCGAAGACAACTTTGGAAGGGTAATTAATAATAACTTAGAATTATATTTTCGTCTTTTGCATCTAATATCGGAAGCGGGTCGAAAGTACATACAGAGAGTGGACATCATGGATTTATAGGCATTTGTGTTAGTATAATTTCACTAGATGTAATTCATCATATACTATTGCAGGTATATAAAATATCCCCTGGTCTATTTTTTCGACTGAGAGAAGAACTCTTTGTGTTTTTAATAATAAAATGGTGTTTAGAATTACAAGCTTCATCACAGAGAGATGTGATTGTGTAATTTTCTGTATATATTCTGGGGTGGTCTGCCTTAATAATTAGCGTCCCTCTTCCTTTTTCCTCTCACGTTTAATACCTTAAGTTGCAAAAAGTTAAATTGTAATAGTTTAATTTTTCGGATTTCAGCTAATATATATATATATATATATATATATATATATATATATATAGGTACCTCCACTCATTTTTTTAATAACAAATAAATTATCTTCAAGTTTTAAAATTAACTTTAATTGAAAGACAAGTGATCATATGTACTCATTCCAGTAAACAAAACTCCCTGGTGCATTTTAAACCGAAATTATATTGATCGGAATTCAATTTTTCCGTCATTTTTCATCGATTGTAAACAGAAACCAATTCTCGGTTTTAAAAAATCTTACAAAAATAAAATACACCTCGCTGACACATTATTTTCTTCAAATTACCGAATTTAAACTTACTTTCAGTTGACTTTAAACAAGAATTACTTGCTTACTTCTTCAAAAAGGTTTCAAAAGGTATTCCGTAGTTAAGGTAGCCTTGTTATCACAGCTGTCAACACCTTATCATCACCTTAGGAGCAGC
This sequence comes from Ascarosepion bandense, assembly GCA_037127315.1. Lineage (NCBI taxonomy): Eukaryota > Metazoa > Mollusca > Cephalopoda > Sepiida > Sepiidae > Ascarosepion > Ascarosepion bandense. Next base: position 1,165,864 of record JBBBDQ010000389.1, on the reverse strand, counting down.
CGACAAAAGTATCCGGCCAAAAGAATAGAAGATGAATTTAGTATAAATCTTATTCATACAAATCGTTTTTTGTTACTTTTAACTATGTTAAAATTAACAATTTTACACAGTTTTCAGCAATTATCTAATATTTGATTGAATGTTAGTTAGTTTAGCTTTGTAGGCTTACGTTTGAAGATGTTTTATGAAAAATGAAAATTAAAATAATATAAAACTTTCTTTTAAAAAATTACAATTTAATAACAGAATGACAATAACGGCAAAGGTAACTCACTAATTTATGAAATGCTATGGCATTTATTAATTTTTATTTCTAAAATCAATTTTTCATATTATTTTTAGGTGCCTCTACAAATTGTGAATTCCACAATTATTATTATCTTTTTTTTAACAAAATTAGAAAATTAGGAATTAAAATGTAAAAGTCGCTTTAAATGTTTAAGGAAAGACTTGCAAAAGAGGCTGTTGAATTGTTAAACGTCTTGAAGAGACTTGTATCAGAATCAAACTGTGGTTTCTGTCGTTTCCCATGTAAGGGGAATAATCCACAACACTTGTAAACTTAAAAAAATATACGACCCCTATGGAAACTTGTTATGACACCTATCTAAAATCGTACTTAAATTAACATATTTATTTCCACACAAAAAATGTTTTTAATTATTTTAAAAATATACGGGGTGAAAGATTTTTATTAAATTTCTTTTTTGATAGGCAATGTAATCATCAATTCTTAACTAAAAAAGAGAACAACAGTTCTTTAAAAGATTTTTAAAGTATTTTTAAAATTTTATGAATTATTATAATAATAAAAAAATAAAAACAACACTTTTAAAATTTTATTAGTAATCGAAAAACTTTTTTCTTCTTCAGACTATATAATGTCCCTAATTATTATTATTTATTCCAGCAATTCAAAGCTTATCAAATTAAAAGAAGAAAAGCTATTAAAAGCTATTAAAAGCTATTAAAAGCTATTAAAAGAAGAAAAGCTTATCAAATTAAAAGAAGAAAAGCTATTAAAAGCTATTAAAAGCTATTAAAAGCTATTAAAAGAAGAAAAGCTTATAAAATTAAAAGAAGAAAAGCTATTAAAAGCAATTAAAAGCTATTAAAAGCTATTAAAAGAAGAAAAGCTTATCAAATTAAAAGAAGAAAAGCTATTAAAAGCTATTAAAAGCTATTAAAAGAAGAAAAGCTTATCAAATTAAATTATATCAGAGTTTTATTGCATTTTTATTTTACTCTTCGGAGCAGATTTTCGGATAGGATCAAATAATTTTAAGTAAAAGAAATAGATGATTTATATTCCACGATGAGTTCTACGTTTAACTAAAAAAGAAATAATTTGCAGAAAGTAAAATTTATTAAAATTTCATGAATTTACGTGGTGGTGGGGTAACAGAGTTGAAAAGAATTTTTTGTTTTGATGAATTTTTTAAAAAATTAATAATTTCAAAAATAATTTAATTCATTTGTGAATGTGTACTGAAAGTTTCATTAAAATCTGACAATTATTTGATTTTTGCGAGAATTTCCAAATTAATGTGTTTGTCATCGAAAATGTGAGTTACGTAAAAAATCACGTAATCGATTGTAAACTGTCGTAAGATTTTCTGCAACGCTAACTCAAATCAAAATCAAATATTCTGCTAACATTTTGAACATGTTAAAAGGGATTAAAAAATTTAATAAAATAAATAAAAATTACTTTGATCTATCCTCTAAATAATATGATAAACATTTTGATAGAAAAAGTTCGTTTTATTAAGTTTTGAACCTTTTTAATTCATAATATATATATATATATATATATATATATATATATATATATATATATTAGGGTGCGATTGGTAAATTTTGATCAACATTTCGCAAAAGTTACCATGAAGAAACTAGTGTACATATTCTGTGAGGCCTGTTAGGACAACCGCGGTAAAACTTGCGAAGCTGAAGTCAGAGTGTAGTTTGTCAGAGTGTAGGTTCTGAGATTTGAGATAATGAACCATTTGAGATAATGAAGCTTGTCAGAGTGTAGGTTCTGAGATTTGGGATAATGAACCATTAAAGTATTGATAATAGCCTCGAATCATTCCTTCTTTATGTGCCATTTTTCTTCAGGACGTAGGCAATCATGTATTATCACTTGCCTCTATGCCTTGTCACTCTTAACATTTCTTCCACTGTTATCTCTCCCAAACCCTGCCCCGCCATCCATTTCCCAGGCTCATCAACTATGTCTCGCCATGCCTTCACCTGTCTCTATATCACAAGTGAGTATTAGATTATCCAAGCCCGCCTTTGTTATTACGTGTCCGGGAAACCTCAGTTTTTATCTTTGAGGATATCATCCAGTATTTCCCGCTATATCGGACGACAAATATCACACAGCAATCCAGTACTTCTTGGTTTCTTCCGAAATCTTTCTGTCTCTTAAATCTCTGCTCAGCTTTTGGAATGCGTCATTGACCATGCCAATGCTCTTTTAGATCTTAATGTCTGATTCTCTTTCCTCTGTCAAAACACTTCTCAGGTAACTGAATTTCTGTTCGATTTTAATGTCCTCGACCTGTAGTTAGTATTTTAAGGTCCGTTCTTTGCTGATGATTATGCATTTGTTTTTTAGCCCATTTTTCTTACTTTCCTTCACTACCTTCTGTAGGAGGTCCTGTATTTTCTCCGAGTTTGCTTTCAGCACTGTATTGTCTACGTATCTTATATTGTTCAGATTGTGGCCACCAATATCAAATCATAGCATGACTTCTAGCTCTCTCAGAATTGTTTTGCTGAACAAGTTTAATAGATCCGATGAGAAGATAAATGCTTTTATTACACCCCTTTTTCTTTTTGTATATCTGCTGAATTAATTTCCTGTCCGTATGCAGGCAGTTTGCTGCCATGACAGGTTCTTGATGACTTTAATAGTCTGTAAAACACAGGTATACGTCTTTTGGCATTTGCATTGAGCTTTCTGATATTTTCCGTCGGAAATTCCGCTCCTTATTCCGGTTTCTTTGACAAACCTGCACTGTTCATTTTCTATAACTGGGCAGATTCTGCTGCGCACTTTCTTTCTCAGAATCCAGATGATGCGTTTTACTATGTAGCTCATTAAACTGATTGTTCGGTAGAATAAATATTGCTTAGCGCCTAGCTTCTCAGCTAGTGCTATAAAAATTGATTTGCAGAGATTTAATTTTCTATTTTCTGTAATCCTGTCTACGCCGAATTCGTCTAGTGTTGTCATCATCTTTATTACAATACATCCTGGTCCTGCTGCTTTGTTTCTGTTCAATTTGGCCACTGCAGCTTCCACATCGGCTTTTAATATGTCTGGCCCGTCGGTATTTCTGTGTATTACCGACTGTTCTTTCATGTCGTGTAAGATATATTCGTCCCATCGACGAAGTATTTTTTCTCTATTCGCGGTAAGAGGCTAAACGATGATTATTAGAGTGGTTAGATGGTTGCCCAGCGTTTTTGGAACAGAAACTACGGAGGAGAACTTTCAACAAGCAGAAAAACAGGTTGCAGTGTTGCAATAATTATAGAGTTTATATATATATATATATATATATAGAGAGAGAGAGAGAGAGAGAGAGAGAAATAGACGGAGAGAGAGAGAGAATATGATTTTCTCATATTCTGAAAATGCCAGACTGAGAAATCAAAGACACAGCCAACAAGTTCACATAAACAATTCATATTACACTTCTTTAAACGTGAATATGAAAAATGTATCGAGAATAAATATTCCTAGAGCCAATCAGCTCATTGTTGACCTTAAAGATATTAGTGCAGAAAAAATATAACCGCTGCGTTGTCTGACCATGAAGAGAATCTCAACGTAGAGCTTTTAAGCGGTTTGAGTGAATGATGAGAAAAAATACTATACAAATTTATGTAAAACTAGAAAGGTAAAGAACACCAATAGACAAATATTTGTTCACTGGACGGGGGATAATGATTAATGACATTGTTTACATTGCTTGGTTCCTCATAATTCTGACCTTCTACCAAGCTAAAAAAATTTAACTAAATATCAACAGTATGTTCATGTTTATCCTGTTTTGCGATTCGGGCCAGAGTGCTATTTTGATAATTTATAAGCATAGTAATCTGGATGCTGATGTCTTCTTCGGGTGATTTCATTCTCAGGAATAACCTAAGAATTTTTAAACAAATAATTCATTTAATCTAATAACAAGATTATTTCAATTTCTTATTTCACATTCTAAACTTAGAGGCTGTTTTGTGTCAGTTAATACAAAGTGGCCATAATACATTTGTCCGTTTCTTACAGACTATCTAACATTTCAGTACTACCATATCCAGTATATATTAACCAATACTTGAATCAGCTAAGATGAGTTTTTTTTTTTTTTTTTTTTTTTTTTTTAATCATTTCACCCCGAGCAAGGCAGAAACGCCACTGATGTGCAGGGGGTTACATAAATGTAAAAAGATTAATTAGAAAAGATTGAGGAGTACAAGCTAGTTAGAAAGGAACAATAGAAAGCTGAGAAAGCAGGTGCGATGACAGATACATAGGTGGAGAGAAAGGGAAGGTCATACAGGGGAGGGGAGAGAGCTAGAGGCCAGTGGTTAGTAGATGAGTATTAACTTTGCATTGAAATTTCTGGAGGTTGTAGCCGTCAGGAAAGCAAGAATACGGGAGTGAGTTCCACAGGCGGGAAGTGCGAGTGATGTGTTACACCAAATGCTTGGAGGTAGACATTATGCACGTGCACTCTATGAGATTCCTAAAATAGAGGAATTAATTTATAAATATTTTTTTCTATTTTCTAAGATGAGGTGAAGGATATAATGTGATTGAGTTGCATCGATTCATTCGTTTTTGCTGTATACCGTTATAACAGACTTAGTATAGAAGAATATTAAATTGTACATAAAGTAACTTGTGTTATGGATAGTTTCACACAACACAACCCATTGATACTAAACAAAAACTTTAACCCAAATATTTGAGCTATGTTCATAAATAGGCTCAACAGATCTAAACTTTTATATAACTATTATGAATGGAGCCATAATCATTCGGAAATATCTAAAGTGTCAGTTATATACAACCGGTTTCTCATATCAGTGATTAAAAATGGATTCGAAAAATAGTTATTTTTGCGGGATAATCTTCTGATTCATCTGTCATGAATCGAAAGAGATATGATTGCCGAAGCGTGTATCACGTAATGACAACTGACTGGGCTGTTCACTGAATTCAGAAAATCTCCGGAAAAATGAGATTCTAAATGTTACTGTCCTATGAAAAAAAACAAACAAACTGGCAATGTGTCTTTATTCACAATAGTTCTAGCCCCAAAACTTTTGAATAGACAGCAGAATTCAAATTCTAAACATAAACATTAATTCACTATTTTTAATTTTCGCCTTTGACGATTTCAAATGTATTATCATGAACATAAAATACTAGAATATTAAAAAAATCACTGAGAATATTTCATTGTAGATGAATCAATCCTAGCTTCTGAGTATCAATCAACAATCAATATTAGCCTCTATAGAAATAGAGTAATATATGCATTTTCTCTGTTGTATTCCAATCGATATCGATATTTATGGGCGCTGACTCGTATTGAAAACTTCTTCGAATCCATAGACAATTGGTCTATCCATTTCCATTAGAAATACATCAAGAAGCCAAGAAAAAATTGTCAGATAAAAGTAGCAATGATATTTTTTGCAATCGTGTCGAATACTTAAATATTTATTTGCTATTTTATGCTTTTCATATTAATTACAAGTTATCATAACGAGAATATATTCAGTAAAGCTCATAGATTTAAAATTACTTTTCTAAATTAAATTACCAACCATTTTTTTGCCGAGTAATAATATCTTTCAGATAAACTCAGTGATAATTAAGTGAACAAATGCAAAATCCAAATAAACAAATCTATCGCAGTCTTACGAAAATCTCACATAGATATACAGACTTAGTAAATACTAAACACGTCAGATGCTCAGAGCATGGATCAGTTACGACAAATTAGGGACAGGAGACAAGGAAATATTTATAAGAATATTTTTATTTATTTTAATATATTTAAATACGGTCAGCACATTGTGGCTATGTTCATTGTTGATATTACTGAGTTTTTTATTAGTAGTATTTCCATTAATTTTATATCTTTCTTTTACATGTGGATGAAGCTATTTAAGCCTTTGAAATCACTCGACCAGCGGTCGAGAGCAAGGAAAAAATTTACTTGCCTCGAAATCATTTTACTCGACTCATTCCATTTTCTTAATAGCCGCCTTACTTAATCATTGCGTGAATAGCTGACGGAAAACAAAAAATGAAATTTTAATTAACATTTCGAACGTGTTAGAAAGAATTTAAAGTTTTTTAAAAAATACAACAAAATTTCATCTTTCCTCTTAATTTTGGATGATAAAACTTTGTTTTTTTTTTTAAGTTTGAGCTACTTTTTTGTTTTTTTTTAAGTTTTTTTTTTTTTTTGGCAATTGAATGGAGGTACCTAAATTCGAAGTTTCTTTCTTGTGTTTGACTACAACCTCCATATTATAGGTGATTAAAAAAATAACAAATCTGATTTTATCAATGATTTTCCATAAAAAGAATATTACTTACTTGTATAGTTTGTTTTTCAGTGTCTGGTTAAAAAAAAGTATGGGCATTGTTTTTTCTTTCTTTCAAATGTTCGTTTTTACTTTTCGGAAGCAGGTAGGAAATAGAGATTTGAGTCAAGGATGCTATTTTTCTAAATGAGTTTCTAAAAATCTGTGAGCGCCTTTAATCTGGATGACAGAGACATCTTGTCTCCACTCTGGAAGCGTTAATTAAAGGAATGTTTGCATTGACCGGGAGGATAAAAGCCGAAATAGTTTAATACTGTCATTGTGGGTCATTCTAAGTAACTTGTGAATCTTCCATGGCAAACCGTTGGGTTGAAAAAGGAATCAGATTTCCTTTTTCTATATTTGACCGGACACCTTTCATTGCGAGGTTTTTAACCGACCATGGGCGAGTAAAGCAATAAACTTTAATCGCCCAATTAATTTTTTAATCGACTGAATCGTTCAGGTAAGTGAAATCACAAACGCTGAATACTTATATTTTTATGCTTGTACTAGCAGTATAGACCGGCGTTGCTCGAATGTAATGAAAGCTTTAAAATTAATCCATGGTCCTGGAGCTCAGAATCTTTGGACGTTGGCACGAAAGACTAAAAAGCAATAGTTGTTTCCGGTTAAAGCGAAACCGTAGACTGAAAGAAAAATGAATGGATGTAAGTCAAATTTTGATTTCTTGGTATCGATATCAAATAAGTATTTTTCGTAATAAACTGAAGTTTGAAGGCTAAAAAGTCCTCTGAGTAAATGGTATCAGGGATGAGATTAATAACTATAATTACACCTGCTTAGAACCAAACCCGAAGCAGAAACTAAAATAAAAGGGCTGAAATATATACAGACATACAGGCGGATAAACAGACACACACACTAACATCTTGCCTTATATATATATATATATAATGCCTCCAAAACAAAGCTGTTATCAACTAATCACCATAGACAATCGCATCTACCTCCCATTAGCATGGGACAGGCTAGCCTCCCAGAGAGTGAAATACTGCGGCTCCTTGGCCTTACACTCTCGGCGGACCTCAAATGGAATGACTATATTGAATCCATTGCCAAATCTGCTGCTATGAAAGTCGGCTCCCTGTGCAGGGCCCGGAAATTTTTCCCACCTTAAACTATTCTGCACATATACAAATCTACCATCCGCCCGTGTATTGAATATTGCTGCTATATCTGGTCGGGTGCCCCTGCTGCTCTCCTTGGGCTTCTTGACAAAATACAAAGGAGGATCTGTAACGTGGTTGATACTGACTTGGCAGACCGGCTGCAGCCGCTCTCACACCGGCGTGATGTAGCTTCCCTGTGCCTCTTCTACAAGTACTTTCATGGCTTCTGCTCCGATGAGCTTAGATCACTGGTGCCGCCTAAGCACGAATTTACACGAGATACTAGATTAGCAACTAGGTCCCACCCTCTTACAGTTAAACAAATAAGATGTAACCGTAAATTCTACTTCAACAGCTTCTTTTCTCGCGCTTCCCGCCTGTGGAACTCCCTTCCACAAGTCTGCTTTCCCGACAGTTACAATCTCCAGGTGTTTAAATGTAGGGTCAATAGACACCTCCTATCACACTAACTCCCAACTATTCTCACAACACACTCATCTACCCAACCCTCATTCTCTGTATCCTCACCCGCCTATCACCCACCCTCTGTTATTTCCTATATTTAATCATCCTTTCTCCACTCTACGTAGCCCCCTGCACAGTAGTGGCAGTGACATGCCTTGCTCGGGGTGAAACACTTATAAAAATATATATATATATATATATATATATATATATATATATATATATATATATATTATCGATTTTCTGCCCTATTGTAAGAACTGCAACATTAGAACTTCTGAATATCGTTTCTTATATCTTTGTCTATGAGTGTATCAAATTTGATTAAAATCGGACTACTCCTTCTATAACCCGATTTTTTCGATCATCCATTTTTGATATTTATCGGGGGTACCTCGACACAAAACCTAGCGAACAACACTCGCAGACGCTTATAGTGTAAATTTTCAAGAAAAACTGTTCAGCCGTTTCGTAGTCTTTAGGTCTTTAGCAGTTTCGGAGTCTTTAGGACTCACACACACAGTCACACACAGACAAAATTCCATTGAGAAATAAGTTTAGATTAGATACTGCAGGTTGACTTGGTAAATTTCCGGATCCCAGGTCCGCTATAGTCAATGAGTTGTAATGTGTGTCTTCTTGATGACCATTTAATGTTATATGCAATATAAAGAAGTTTCACTTTTCATCATTCTGACTATAGCTTAATTAGGATTCTTTTAACCAAACACGGTAAACTTATCGCAGTACTTTGTCATAAACTTGTATAAAAGAGGGGTTTCGGACCAAATACACAGTTGGTCTGTCCATTGAATATTGATGCCACATCAGATTTGCTGATTATAGTCTCGAGATCCTTGATAAAATCAAAATAATATTCTGCAATGCTCTTTGATATTTTATAAACAATTACGTTTATCTTCAGTTTTTTATTATAAACTGACTAAGAAGTTGCCACATTTTACGTACGTTTATTTATGTGCCACTAGTGTCATAGCCCGGCGTTGCCCGTGCAACGCAGAACATTTTTAATTAGATGATTAATGCAGCGTGTTGCGATTTCTGAGCGCTTATAGTCGCCGCCTCACTTTAAAATTCAGTTATATAAAACGAATAATTATACAAAAAATTGTTGTTTAAAAATTGTTAAAAAATACCATTAAAAATCTATTTTCTGTTGTTTTGCAAAAACGTGAGTTGATATTTTGTGTGACATTGTAAACAACATTGCTTTTGTTTAGTTTTTAAATTACGGGGGAAAATATTTACATTTTTTGTTGACTAAATGAATTTCAGAAATATTCGAGGAATATTTAAAACTGTAGACATTTAATTTTAGAGGAAAAAAATACATTAATGCCACACGAATTACAAACAGTTGATTTCCTGCATGAAATATTTAGCGAAAAAAAGCTTTATTTTTCTTTCTGAAGTATGAAATATTACATCTGAAAAACATGATTTAAATAATTATATTAACCATGGGCCCTTTTTTTTTACATATTTTGTTTTTGTTTGAAAATCACTTTGTTTTTTAAATGTTTCTTTTGTTTCAAAATTACGGGGAAAAATATTCACATTTTGTGGTTGACCAAATGAATTTTTAAAACGTCGTAATAAAAACTGAATATGAAGGCTCTTTTTTTTAGTCGCTTTATACAGATGTGAATTGATTTCTCTGACGTAATATAGCAACCATCTTAGATCTTAGATGTTTTACGGAGCAAATTTAAAAAATCATGTCCATTGGCCAAAAAGTGTGAATGGGAAAATTGCTGAACTTACACTCAAAAAGTATGTGTGAACCTGGTTTCCCTGTAGATATGTGTCCCTAAAAAGTTTGGCGTAGTTTAAAAAATGTAAGCGGGCATAGATTACAGTCACACACACACTCACAGATTGCCTTTTATATATATAGATTAGTAGATCTGTTTTCTTTCCACCATTATTTCTTATTACTGTTATGTTATATTTACTATCTTAACATGATTAGATATTATTGTAATTTTAAACATCTATATTAATACCAAGCTGGTCTACTATGCTTTTTCTACAGGGATCGAACAGATATTGCCTATTCTCTCAGGAAGATAACTCTTGGAAAGTATTTTGCCAATTACGTCACGGTAAACTACAATGATAAAATAAGTTCAGTTATCTAGTTAAGAAATGAACATCTGCTCTTAAGAATATGTCTTAGTTAATATTTGTTAGTCTTATTTTCATACTCGGCAAAGTAATACAATTTCCGAGGGGTACATTCTTTCGTTAGACTTTTTGAAATATATGCAGGTTGATATTAATGCTGTAGTTCAGAATAAGAGATATAAACTCAAACAAGTATATCCACTAAATTTAACGTTAACAGCAATAATAATAATAATAATAATAATGATAATAATAATAATAAAAATATTCAATAATAAAAGAAGGCCGTAAATACAAACAAGATTTACAATTTAGTAGATTCTATAGAAAAGCAAAACAGAAGCCAAGAACCAACCACTGCGGCAAAAATATGAAAATGGAAGCCAAAGATAAAGCTCTTGAACAAATGAAACAACGCTGGCAAGTCAAAACCTCTGCATGGCCAATATCCAGAACGTTCCAATAAATCTAATGTTGATAAAGTTAATACTCACCGATGGTTACGTGCATCTGGATTAAAGTCTCAGTCTGAAGGCTTTATTCTTGCAGCGCAAGACCAAAGTCTTTTCACTAGGAACTTTCAGGCAAATATTATACACAATAATCTGGATTAAAAATGCAGGTTCTGTGATAAATACTAACAAAACAATAGACCATCAAATCTCAGAATGTTCTGTACTTGCCCCAAATGAATATAATAATCGTCACAATAGAGTGGGGCAATATTTACATTGGACAATGTGCAAACACTATGAAAAATCTGTAAACAAACACTGGTATGAACATCACCCAGCACCGGTTACAGAAACAGAAGATGGCACTATTCTATGGAATTACACCATCTACACAGAGAGAAAAATTGAAGCAAATAGGCCGGACATTATTGCTAAAAACCAGAAAAAAAAACTTGCCTATTAATTGATATGGCGTGTCCAGCGGATTGTAACATAGCAACCAAGAAATTCGAAACATTGTTAAAATATAAAGACTTAGAAATTGAAATAGATCAAATGTGGAAATTGAAAATAAGAATCGTGCCAGTAATAGTAGGTGCACTTGGAATGCTAAAAATCGGAACAAAACAACACACTGAAAGGATCCCTGGAAACCTCAGCTTAAGAGATATACAAAAATTGTCTTGTTAAGTACAACCCACACACTAAGGAGAACGTTGTCTATATTATGCTAGGGATGATAGGTGAGATGAAAAAAAAATGATATGGAGCCATAGTAACACACCACGACTTGCCTTAGGTCTTCTTGCAGACGTGGTAGGTAGTGCCACCATGGCAAAAATCGAAATATGATGAAAAATGACAACATAATATTAATAAAATTTTCTATATGCAGATGTGGTTTACCTCCTTTATCTTAAACTTACTCAGAGAAACGTGTTGTTTGTGAAACATAGTAGACAAAGAAAGAAATATCTGCTAGGACAGAAAATAAATGTCGACACATGATATTATTTCTTTTTGCGCGCATGCGTGCGTGCGTGCGTCGTGCCTGTTTTTGTTTTTGTTTTTTTTTCAGAGTTAAGGTGAGTTTCCTTTCTTTTCAGACAACTAAAACGCCGGAGTCATTTTTGAAAAAAAATCTCCAGCTATCTCATCGTTTGAAAACCATCAACTGCTTAATGAAATGCATCATTGACACTTTTGTGGACAATTCAGTAGTATATTATTAAATTTATTTGTAATTTCAGTCATAATTGCATGACAAATTCATAGACATATGTTTTTTTAATGTTCATAGTGGCTATCTCCCAAAAAGAAACTAAGAAATAAAATAAAAGACAAATTAATATGAGTCCAAAAAATAATTTAGAAAAATATCAAATATTAATTCATCCTTTAATTTCCTTATTGCCTATCCATTCAGAGTCCATTAGGAATTTCAGTTTTCCGGACGATTTCGTGTTTATGCGAACATTTATGTTGAGAAACAAATACGCATGCGCATTATAAATCTATATCAACGTCATACTAAGAAAAGCGTGATCATTGCTTGGGCTAAAGTATCTGCGATAGGGTTATTCATTTTATCATATGAATAGCAACCGGAAAATGAAAGAAAAAAATGAAATGTCCTTTTATGCTCAATTTGCTGGGCTTGAAAAGGATCGACTCATCGAGTGAAATTCGCCTTTATCAAATACACCCGATGTTTTCCCGTCAGAATTTCAATAAACACGGGCCAATCTCTAGAAAATAAAAACATGCAAAGTGATTTACATTTGTTTTTGCCTTCGAATTGAACCAATGTTTATTGACAGCATAGTACAACCAACGGAAAAAAAAGTGTCATATGGTTTTATATAATGTTGGAATCATGCCAAATATTTATATTATCACTTTTTTGGATAGGTATATTGGAAATCAGGATTTAATATCTAGCACAGAAGCATAAGTTTCCTCTAACAAGATAAAATGGCTGACTCTGGATTTTCCGAAAGAAACCTTATTTTATTATTGTTTAATCTGAAATGAAAAATGCCTCTGCCTGATTATTTAATTTCGATGTAAGAAAGAGGTTTAGAAAAGTAAAACAGGAATTTAAGATTTTAATAAAAATGTTTTTTTTTCAAGTATGGGTTTTGGCCACTTTCTGATCTCACTTTTTTTGTGTCTGTCACCGGCATCAGTAGTTGATGTTCAAAAGGAGATGAAAGCCTGGTATCTGCTAATCTTTAAATTCAAAGAATCTATATATAGTCTTTTTGGGAAATTGCTTAAAAAGAATCTTCTTATCCATTTTTTTCATTTGGTATAATTAATAATAATGGTAATATTAATCGTTCCATTGTAAGGACATATTCGGCATTCATTAACTGAGCAGCTACTTTTAATCTCGGTTTTAATTTATAAAGTATTTGTCTTAAAACAATTTTCTCAAGATAGACTGAAAACCAAAAAACAAAAAACTATCGCCGCTCTTTTAAACATGGATTGGGTCTCCTTCCAATCATTTTATTAAAGATAGTCTAGAATATCAACATCTACATTATGTGATTGTTTTTTTTTTCGAGTAATATGAGAGTACTATTTCAGTTGTTGTTAGTGTTGAATGTCCTCATGTAAAGAGTTCTTTGTAATTCTTTAGTACCAGTTCACAATTCCAATGAAAGATAGTCTTCACTAAGACCTACACTTTTAAGCATAGTCAATATCGTGAAATCATATTTCCTCTTCTCTTCAAAACACTTTTCAGAATAATTACAGGATAGAAAATGTTCTATATCAAAGCTATATATATATATATAAATACCCTATATACTTCATATCATAATGGGTAAACCTAAATTTATAGCATAATGTTGAAATTTTATTTTATTTTATTTTATGCATTAGGACGAAGCCAGGCCAAAATATGATATGGCAAGTTCTGGTGATAAAAGCGTGAATCCATCTCTTCTCCTCAAGCTATGGGTTGACTAGCAGGACAGACGCGGTCCTAAGGCCATGGCTGTCAACCAATCTACCGCAGAAAGAAATGGAAAAAAAATTCTGCTTAGTTATGAATCGAAATAAACATGCTCGCACAAATCCTGGCATTTAACGAATTGACTTAGGAACATTTTAACTATATTTTTTTTCTTTTAGAAATATCTTTTTCGAAATATATGTTTCGAAATGAATAAACAAGTAACACATCACACACAGCGGCATACGCTAATCAGTGTCATCAGCTATAAAATTATATTAGGTTGTCCCAAAAGTTCATAGACACTTGCAAAAAATTGACATTTTACTCGCCAAATAATTTAAGGTTACCAGAAAACACTTGCAAAAAATTGACATTTTACTCGCAAAAACAACAAAATTTATTGCACAAAATAAAGACCATCATTTTCCAAGACTTTCTGCCATCGATCTGCAAGCTTTCAGATCTGGTCAAAGTACCATTCAGCCGGTTTCAAATTAAAAAAATTCTTGACACGCTTCATCGACTTCATCAAACGAGTCGAATCGGCGGCCCTTCAGAAAGTGTTGTATTGAGCGGAAAATGCCGTAATCTAATGGAGAACAGTCAGGACTGTAGGCTGGATGAGGCAGAACCTAAACACCGTCCAGCTCTTCAAGCTTGTGTTTTGTCTTACTTACGGTGTGTGTCTTGGCATTGTCCTGCTGCATCAAAGCGCGCTTTCGGTTGATCAGAGCCGGGTACTTTTGCTTCAACTTTTCGTAGATCCGCTCAAGTTGCTAACAGTAAAGTTTGCCACTGATGGCACGACCACTCGGAACCAACTCAAAATACACGATTCCTTCAAAGTTCCACCAAACGCACAAAATGACTTTCTTGCCGAATCGAACTTGTTTTGGAACCGACGGTGTCTCTTGCCCTTTCTGAACCCATCGCTTGTCTCGATTGTGCTGGACCAGATAGGCCCATTTTGCAAGTGTTTACGAACTTTTGGGACAACCTAATATATTCAAGTAAATGAAATAAATGTTCTTTCATTTCTAAGGCCTATGATTTTCTATTGGGAAAATGTTTGTTTTACCTTTAATGGAAAAATACATTGAGTTTTTTATTAGTGTGAACCACTTGAACTGAACGATATCTCATGCGACACAATGTTGGAAAAAACTTGACCGTACTAAATATAGAATTATAAAGTGTGTCCCGGAGATCAAATCGCAACATTTCAACAGAAACTTATCCTCTCTGGGGACACTATGTTAAGTGTCCTAATTGAGCCAATTTATTAGATAAATATACAATTGATATTCCTCTGTATAAATTCGAAATTCTATGCATGGAATTTCTAGTCATTAGATTTCTTACCCATTGTCTTCATTAATATGATATGGTCATCTAATAAATGTTATCATTAATTTGTGACAAATCTGTTAAGGTTCATCAATTATCTGACGTGTTATCTTCCTCACTGTAACCCAAAAACACATATACACGAAAATACGTTGTAGACTTTTATTTCGCTTATAAACTTTTTGATCATTAATACGCACCATATCTATTTTGTTTCTAAACAAAATAATGACAACTGGAGGATAAATTTTTCCTAATTCTAATTTTTCTTTCTTCTCCTCCTTGGATCTCTGTTGCATATACATTTCCCAACCGAAGACATAAATCAGAAATGGTTTCATTATATTTTCCACTAATCAGTTTTATAAAAAAGCAAAATAAGGTCACCCATATTTTACATAATTAGATATTTTCGTAATTTCTGAAACGTTTCATTGATTGTTTTGCATAAGTGTATTGTAAAGGTCTATAAAATCGTTACAGCTTCAATTTCTGTAACGAAATCTGGGGAATGTTTATACCAGTTTTTTGCAGTTTAATAGCCTCAAAATTGGCATATTATCTGGTGCAGTTATTGGTCTACTCTTCTTCTTTATGGGCCATGTCCTTTCAGGACGTAGGCGATCATGGCTTTCCACGTCTCCTATCTCTGGTGGCTCTTAGCACGCTTTCTCCTGTTACACTACGAATCCTCCGTTCTGTCATCCACCTGCTCAGGCTCTTCAAATATGTTATCTGTTGCTTTCCCCTGTCTCTTTTTCCTTCTATGTGACCTGCTTGTATCAGGTTCTCAGAGTCCTCCTTCCTCATTGCATGTCCCAGGAACGCAAGCTGTCTTTTTCTGATGATCAGTATTAATTTCCTTTTCGTTTCTATCCTTTCCAAAACTTCATCATTGCTCATATGCACGATCCTTGATATCTGCAAATTCCTTCTGTAGAACCACATTAAAGTTGCTTCAAGTTTTTCCTTCATCTTTGATGATATTGTCCAGCATTCACTGCCATATTGAAAAACTAATATCACATAGCAATCCAGTAGCTCTTCTTTGTATCTAGTGAATTTTTTCTGTCTCTTAATAATCTATTCAGCTTCTGTAACGCGTCTTTCGCCATGCCAATTCGCCTCAGTACTTTCCATAGTACACTGCTGATATTAACATTTCCCAGATATTTAAATTTTTGTACCTGCTTGATTTTAATATCCTCTACCTGTATTTGGCATTTTGGGCTGCCCTTTTTGCCGATGACCATGCATTCGGTTTTCGTGCAGTTTATTTATTGTTCTTTCTTACCTCATTTTATATTATAGGTGCTAACATTGTACAACAACATACAAAATGATCTATTGCATTTGAATATGAATAACAAACTCTGCATTTTGGGAACAACACAATTTTCCAGTATGTAGTAAATTTTTTTAGCAAGTTTTTGTTGCGTGCAGCAAAAATCAAACCTTCGGTTTTAGTATTCAACCCTGCAAACTACGCAACGACTTATGTGTACAAGCTTTGCTACAGGCACAATATTGACCATGAACAGGCTTATCTTACTATCGTTTCCGCTTTTGGTAAATTGCTTTGGCTTTTGCTTTCTCCTTTGCTGATGCTGTATGCATATTATGGTTTACTAGCAGTATAGCCCGGCGTTGCTCGTGCGTAATGAAAGCTTTAAAAACTAATCCATGATTCTGGAGCTCAGACTCTTTGGACATTGGCACGAAAGACTAAAAAGCAATAGTTATTTCCAGTTAGAGCGAAACCGTAAACTGAAAGAAAAATGAACAGATATAAGTCAGATTTTGATTTCCTGGTATCGATATCAAATAAGTTTTTTTCGTATTAAACTGAATTTTGAAGGCTAAATAGGTCCGCTGAGTAAATGGTATCATGGCTGAGACTAAGAACTACAATTATACCTACTTAAAGCCAAACCCAAAGCAAAAATTAAAATAAAAGTGCTGTAAAAATAGAGACATACAGGCAGATAAACAGACACACACACAAACATCTTGCCTTTTATATATATATATATATATATATATATATATATATTATCGATTTTCTGCCCTATTGTAAAAACTGCAACCTTGAAACTTCTGAATATCGTTTCTTGTGTCTTTGTCTATGAGTGTATCAAATTAATTGATTAAAATCGAACCACTCCTTCTGTCACCCGATTTTTTCGATTATCGATTTTTGATATTTATAGGGGGTACCTCGACACAAAACCTAGCTAAAAACACTCGCAGACGTAAATTTTCAAGAAAATGGGATAAGCCGTTTCGGAGTCTATAGGTAACGGACACACACACACACACACAGACAAAGTTCCGTTTCTAAATATGTTTAGTTTTAGATTTAGATTTAAATTTTATCACCTACTTGAAATTCTATTTTATTATTTAATATTGTTTATTTCTTTCATGTTCTTCGACAGACATCATGATCCAGTTTTCTTTAGAGTATCTTTCAAGACTGTTGTGTTTTGAAGACTGTTGTGTTTTTGTCAAACAGTTCTAATTGAGCTAATCCTCTGCCTTCTTCGGATCTGAACACATCCGATCAATATCAGCATTAGAACAATGCCTGCCATGAATAGTGAGA
Source organism: Ascarosepion bandense (assembly GCA_037127315.1). Classification (NCBI taxonomy): domain Eukaryota; kingdom Metazoa; phylum Mollusca; class Cephalopoda; order Sepiida; family Sepiidae; genus Ascarosepion; species Ascarosepion bandense. Next base: position 1,148,119 of record JBBBDQ010000389.1, on the reverse strand, counting down.
AGCTTTCTCGTTTTGACATTCATTTGCTTAATGTAAATTATGATCGAATTAAGAATGTCGAAACGCTATTGCACCACATGGATAGCCAGTGTTTATCGTTAATATTCTGGTTTGTGAATTAAATTTGATATTTACCGCATTGTGCATTGCGGTGCAGTAGTTATTGCCTCGAAACGAGAAATAGGGGAGCCGGTTCGAATTCCAGTTTAAATACTTGCATTCACCTACGCACAAATACCCTTTGGAAAGATATTAATACGTCTCTTCTCTCCAGTTATGGGTTAAATAACAGGACAGATTGGGTTCTATAGCCTTGGCTTGCAAACAGTCTATCGCAGAAAACAATGGCAACCTACCTTGGGATAATCTTCTGACCATTCAATCATGTCACTTTCGAGACATCATCGCCCAAGCGTTTATCACGTACGGCACTTAACTGACTGATTTACCACCAGGCGCTCAAACATGTAGCATTCTTTTTTTGTATTTTTTTTTTTTTTTGGTATGCCCTATTTCTTTTACTTCGCTGATTTCAAAATTGTTGATAGGCTTTATCCAGTTCCCTGAGATTGTGAAAATTATCTACATATATTGAATATATTTCCTCAATTCTCCTCTTCTTGAACCTTAGTTTTGAACATTTATCTAATGCAAAATCTATACCGATGTCACCACTGAAACATATTACAATACTGAGAAGACCCTTCGACTCATTGTTATCTTTGACAAAGAAATGGATATTTAACAATTTGGAGTGTTTTAGGTATAATGTGATTTTCTACAGTTCCATGCTATATTTAATGCAATTTACTCTCAGCGAAGAGACTTCAAAGCATTATTATTATTATTATTATTATTAGTATTATTATTATTATTATTCAAATTATTATTATTATTATTATTATTATTATTATTCAAAGCATTATTATTATTATTATTATTATTATTATTATTCACTTCTAAAGTATATATCTAAAATAAATTTTCTATCGGTTGGTTCAAAAGGAAACTTTGAAATACCTAAATTTGAATTTATATTTTAAAACTTTTGAAATGCGTCATCATTATTAGCGATGGAGTTAGGTTCAACCGGCTGTAAACTAACCTCCATAGACAATCGCATCTACCTTCCCATTAGCATGGAACAGGCTTGCCTCCCAGAGAGTAGTACTACGCCTCCTTGGCCTTATATTTTCGGCGGACCTCAAGTGGAATGACTATATCGAATCCATTGCCAAATCTGCCGCTATGAAAGTCGGCTTTCTGTGCAGGGCCCGGAAGTTTTTCCCGCCTGAATCTATCCTGCACATATATAAATCTACCATCCGCCCATGTATTGAATACTGCTGCCACATCTGGTCGGGTGCCCCTGCTACTCTTCTTGGGCTTCTTGACAAAATACAATGACGAATCTGTAACGTGGTTGATACTGACTTGGTACACCGGCTGCAACCACTCTCTCACCGGCGTGATGTGGCTTCCCTGTGCCTCTTCTACAAGTACTTTCATGGCTTCTGCTCCGATGCACTTAGATCATTGGTGCTGCCTAAAAACGAATTTACACGAGATACTAGATTAGCAACTAGGTCCCACCCTTTTACAGTTAAACAGATAAGATGTAACTGTAATTTCTACTCCAACAGCTTCTTTTCTCGCGCTTCCCGCCTGTGGAATTCACCCTTCCACGTGTCTGCTTTTTCGACAGCTACAATCTCCAGGTGTTTAAATGTAGGGTCAATAGACATCTCCTATCACACTAACTTCCAATTATTCTCCCAACACTCTCATCTACCCAATCCTCTTTCTCTGTATCCTTACTCGCCTATCAACCACCCTCTGACATTTCCTATATTTAACCATCCTTTCTCCACTCTATGTAGCCCCCTGCGCAATAGTGTCAGTGAAATGCCTTGCTCGGGGTGAAACGCTTATAAAAAAAATAAAAATAATTCCTTTGTGCTGTGTTACATAAGGGAATGAACGAACACGGTTCTCCTAAACGTTCTATTCGATGAAGCCCTAAGTTTTTCTAACTTTGATTAGGCATAGATTTTTCATTCCACCATTAATTCACACGTCCTTAATTTATGTATTTTTTTTTATCTCTCTTGCATTCTGTATGCTCAGTGAAGGTTAACTTATCCAATCTTTCTTTCCTCATTATGTCGCCAAGAAATATTTTTTGTTACATACTCCTTCTTTCCATAGAATTCTCAATATCCTTCTGCAGGAGCCCATTTCTGTTGCTTCCAGGTTACTTCTCATACGTGAGAAAATCCATCTATTTAAGATTTCTATTACGTCGCAGCCATTTTGTCTGTGTTTCTAATGACTCTTTTTTTGTTTTCAGCACTTTGCTGAATTTAGCAACTCTTTCCAATTTCCTCTTTCAGATTTCGTTGTCGCTTGTAACATTATCTGGAAAAATATTCCCCAGATATTTGAACTTCTGTAGTTATTGATGTTAACATATTTTAAATTATAAGTCGTAACATGCGTGGGTTTTGCTTGCTGATGACCATACATTCTGTCTTTTTGCGGTTGATGGTTCGTCCCTTTTTTTCGTTTTCTTTTATCCTGTGTCCAGAAAATATTGAAGTTTTCAACAGAGTTATACACTGGGTTGCGCATGCTTTATGTGAAATAATAGAAATAAATTTGGTCATTGTAATGATTATTCTCTACGGGTTTATTTAGAAATTTTAAGCTTTTCTCGCTTTTCCTTAGTGTAGATATTTTTATTTATTTATTTGTATTTCTACGTTCAGTGCATACGAGTCATTCAGTGGACTTTTTACTTTCTTCTAGTTAATTATTTATCTTATTCGGGCTGGACATCAGTGATTGTATGTCCACATTGTATGATTTACGTTCAACAAATAGGATTAGATATTACAAAATGAGACTCCTTTCAACAAGCCCTATACGGATTTAATCACAAAAGTGGATCTCATTGCACGTATATTTTTAATATGTGTTAGGATTTTATGAAATAAGAAAAATATATACATTTGTCTTTCTGAAAATTAGTCTCATATTATTTTTAAATATGAACAAAGTGTTATATATATATATATATATATATATATATATATATATATAGCAACAGTAAAACGTACTGGTTAGACTAGTAGACGGTTGTTTCAAAAGGTGCTCACTGCAAAATCCCCAAAACTGATTATACAGAACTAACAATAGATTAATAAACGAAATGTTAACCATTTACTTGTTACCAAGGTTTTAACGTCATCGTGGTGAGACATATATGACTTAAACCTGGGTAGCAAGTAACTAGTGAACATTTCGTTTTGTAATGTATTTATGGGCGTATAAGTATATAAATAATCAAGCAGTTTTTATTACGTAGATGTTTAGTCTTTAAATTATTATTTATTATTATCTTATTATATAAGATCTTGTGTATCAGTCAGTCAGTTAAGGGCAAAACCTGATACATGCTTGGTCGAACATGCTTCGAAAGAGACATAACTGACTGGGCAGAAGATTTTTCTGCAGTAGGTTGCCATTAATTTTTGTAGTATCCTGGTTCCAACGATGCCTACAGAACCCAATCTGCCCTGCTATTTGAACCATGGCTGGAGAAAGTGACGGATTATTCCCTTTTCCAAGGGAATTTGCTCGGAAGTGCATAGAACGAATTCAACTGAAATTCGAACTCAGCTCTCCGATTACTAGTTCCAAGCCGATATCCATTGCATCACAACGCTCATGTCGTGTATAAAGATTCAAATTGTGGATAAATTTTCCGAAACTATTTTTCATGCATTTATTTTGTTCTAGTACTTTATAAAATGTTTCCAGATTTAATGCGATGTTTGAATGGTAAGCAAAATTCTGTTGTCTACATACTTGGGAAAGCTTTGAAATATTTCAAATATTTTCCAACAATTAACGATAGAAAGGCCGTACTAAAATTATGTCTTCACACCCCCCACATATATATATATATATATATATATATATATATATATATATATATTACGGAAATTAAAGAACATTAACGAAACTTGGTTATAAACAACCAACAATTTGAAATGATTTGTTTGAACACTATTTTTTTTATCGATAATCGTTTTTATGTAGATATTCTGTTTTTAACTAAAATCAGTTATTGCATATATATATATATATATATATGCTCGAATACATTTTTAAGGGCTCCTTTCGGCCTACACTTCGTCGAAAGAATACGTTGGCAACAGTTTATGTGGAAAAAGAAACAATTCTCACAATAAAGCAAAAGAAATGAGGAGGAAATATTATGGAACACGATAAAAATACTATTATTGATAAATCAAAAGATAATAAAATCAATTACGAATAAAAGATAAATAACCCAAGCGAGTGTAAAATAGACAAATAATGCTCACGAAACTCCTACAATCAGAGAAAGAAAGAGAATGAATTACTCCTTCTGTTTGCGCAGAGACTGTTGATATAACTTAATGTGGACGTCAACATGTCAACGTAGTCGAAGACCGGTTCGGGCTCTGTAAAGCCTGAATGAATTGTTCACATATTTGCTTGCGTAGTCTGACTTGCCGTGTTAAGTGTTAGCCAATAAACGAATCATGCACAGACTGAGCTACACTCAAAAAGTGACTCGAACCACCCAGTATAATGCTGTCAAAATGTGCTTAATAATCCGGGTTTTAAGTCGCTGATTAGTTCGTCCTGCATATTCAGCTTTGCACTGAAATTTAAATTTGAAAATGATTGAACTATTTCGAAAACAGAACAGTCTTTGACAAATGAAGGAAACACCGAATTAGTACCGGAAACATCCCGTAACCTGACAATAGAACAACCTAATGTAACATTCTGTCAGCTAGCGTCTGATTTTCCCATTTAGCCCAGGTAATTTTAATATAAACATTGCAAAGGCTGGGATAAAAAACAATACCGGATATTTTATCTGACGCTCAGTAGTGCATCTAAAGGACATTGTCAGGACACCCATTGTCACAAGGGTACGTTAAATGTTCTCAAAGTATTGATCGAATCAACGAAAACAAATCATCAACGCATGATAGTAAAAGCTAAAAATTAGGTTGATGTTACGGTACTTAAGGACAAAAGAATGCCAGTTGATTTAAAAACCTTTAAAAGTAGGTTTGAAATAAACACTGGTAATAAACAAATCTAAACTTATTTATAGATGGAACTGTGTGTGTGTGTGTGTGTATGTGTGTGTGTGTGTGTGTGTCCGTTACCTATAGACTCCGAAACGGCTTATCCGATTTCTTGAAAATTTACACAGTTATACTATAAGCGTCTGCGAATGTTCTTAGCTAGGTTTTGTGTCGAGGTACACCCGATAATTCTTCAAACTTATGTACTTTTCAAATTGGATCCGATTTGTTGCTAAACACCGTGAAAAAACGGAAGAAATCATAGAAAGGTAATTTGTACTTAATTTCAGCTAAGGGCGAACGATACAGACGATACACGAGGAAGAATAATTTAATAATTTCTTTAACTCATGTTTTACAAATGTTTGTTTGACAGGAAAGCATTCTATTTTAACCTTGAGCAACCTACATACGAGGAAAGAAGCGAAAACTTTGAGTGGTAGTCAAGACTGAATAAAGAAAAAAATCTCTTGTCTAATGGAATCGACCTTATGCTAGAATAGAATAGTGCAGGTGAGTTCGTCAATAATACTTCTACTCTATCTGTAACGCAAATATCTAAACAAAGACTTAATACCAGAGAACAAGAATACAAATTTGAATATGAACGAGGACATTTTCGCTCAGTTCTTCTTTTGGCCATCACTTCGTCGGAAGTATGCGTTGGTAATAATATATATAAAAGAGACAATTCGCAGAGTAATGAAAGTGGTGAGCATGGAATATTAACAAAACTAAAATTTATTCATAGGTAAATCAAAAAATGAAAACATAATTGAGGAATAAAAAAAATAGTTCCAAATGAGTGTAAATTGTAAAAAAATGTACTCCCGAAACTTCTAAAAGAGCGAATGGATTGCGCAGTCTGAATTCTCAAACACAGACTTTGATTAAATGAAAATAAATTGTATGTATAAAAATTCCAAATGAGAAGTAAAATGTTTTACGCCTAGTATTTAAATATAGAACTTCATATTTTCTGTTCATAAAAAAGAACCACTTCCACTTATTTTACGTTAAAAAACTTACACTTGTATATACTTCTGAGATGGGCTAGTATTTATACTATTTACATTTTTCGAACAGTTGTCTTTATGTTTTTTGACACATAGCTTAGTGGATAAAAGCCTTGGTTAGTTCCAATTACTTGACCGTAAGAGTTGTGAGTTCAATACCTGGCTCCAGCAGTGGTGATAGAAATAGCTTAGAGAGTTGAGTTAAAGGGCAATAAATAAGACATCCGGAAGTGGCATGGTTCGTGGAATGAGATAAATAGACACCAGTGATTGAAATAAAAGGTTTGGTTCGAAATTCTAATCACCTAAGAAAGCCGGGACGTACAACGACCGAAACGTTGTGAATATGACAAAATATTAGAACAACAGTCCAAACAATGTTAATAGTTTGAAAAATTGATGTATCAAAATAACCGAATTTATCTCAAATCCTACAAAGGTCTATATTTACAGTTCATTTATATTTTCTCTTGATTGGTTGAATATTATACCGGCACTTCATTCATACCGTTTCTTTATTGGATGAATATTCTGTAAATATCCGCCAAACCAATCACAATGTACCTCTAATTCCCTGTTTTCTCCCAAAAAAGACATTCAGTAGAAATTTACTTCTTATGCTCGGCTGTAATGAGTGCTTTACTAAAATATTATACCTATTTTGTTCCATACGGATTCCTATCACACCAATTACACACCGTATACTTTAATTTGTAGAATAAAACAATACTGCCAACGAAGTAAATAATTGTATGCAAAAAATATATACTGGTCTTACCGACTAGAGCATTTTTATGAGTATTTTACCGCAAGCAAAGCAAAAGCCACTGGTGTGCAGGGATCCCTGAGTGAGAGAAAAAAAAACTAAGTAGAAAGGATATCGAAGAAAGCAGATAATAAGGATGAGAATAAAACAGATGGCAATTGACGTTGCATTTAAACATTTGAAGATTTTAGCTATCAGGCAAGCAAGCAAATGGAAAGGAATTCCAAAAACGGGCAGTGCGAAGAACGAAGCTATTAGAGTAGACAAGTAAGGCTAAATAGATGTGGTCGGGTCTCAAGGAAACTAATTCGTCAAGACAAGTGTTATGAAAATATGTGTAGAAATGATAGATGAAAGCCACATTACGTCGGTGAGCAAGTGACTGAAGGTAGGATGCAGATCCTTCTTTAGATTTTGTCGTGGAAATCAAGATGTATAAAAGCAGCACCTAACCAGTTATCCGATGCACCGACGAATGGTAGATTTATAAATGTGCAAAATGGATTCTAACGAAAAACATTCCTATCTCAACATAAGGACCCAAATTCCCTCGCAGTAAATGCAATTATATATATTCGATGTAACCGTTCCATTTGAGGTCGGTTAAGAGAGTGAGGCCAAGGAGGCCAAGGAGGCCAAAGTCATTACAAAACAGCTAACAATTTTAGGTAACTGTTTAACATTTAAAAAGAATTGTTCAACAAATACTAAGAAATCATTAAAATATGTTACCGAAGAAAGCGAACACACAATGTTGCTTGATTTTTAACATATATCTATACAAACTTAAAAATAAAAGAGGTAATATATTTTTGCCGATAAGCCGATTTAAAATTAAGTTATTTCAAACTCGGATATTCACTTATTAATCCGCTCAAATTCTAAGGGTAAAAATAATATCATCCACGGACTTACATGGAATATTTGAAATTAAACTTAAGATTCAAAGTTTATTTCTGTGCGTGCTAAAACTAAAACATGCAACATTGTTTGACAAGGAAACTGAGGCGAAGAACATGGAATCAATATCCCTATTATGAATTCATCGAGTCACTAGCCATTTCCTCGTAGAATTTCCTTCACTGGGTTTCGTTTGTTCTTTTGTTTTTTTTTACCGCGCCTAATAATACTGATCACACGCAATTAAATCTCAGCACAGATTCAATGATAGCTGATATTGCAATTACAGAATATAATTATAATTTGTTCTCTCTCTTTCAAACAAACACTAATGCATGCCAACTCATTCACACACACACACACACACACACACACACACACACACACACACACACATATATATATATATATATATATATATATATAGAGAGAGAGAGAGAGAGTGAGATAGCAGTGTTAATCCTAACGCCAAAATCGATGGCAAAATATTTGAGAGAAATATATATATATATATATATATATATATATATATATATATATTCTAAACATATACTGTTAAATATAAGAGACAATGAATGTCTATTATGTTTAATCATGAGACGTTCCAAACGTCGTATTTTGGCTTTAATTTCAGTTGAAAATAAAGACAAAAATTTTCCAAAATTTGTATAATTTTTTTATTAAGTTGGTTCTAAGCTTTCGACTCACATGAGCCATCTTCAGAGAGGTCATAAGGGGGTAACACAAAAATATCCCCCATTTTATCTTGTGTTAAAATAAAACTCCGCTAAGCAATGGCAATAGTTACCAAAAATAACAAACGCAGTTCGCAAATTTGCAATGCGGTTCTATGACGTCACACAGCGTGATATATATATATATATATATATATATATATATATATATATATATATATATAACGCACTTTATTGTATTAAGGAGGATACTAACGAGTGGACTGCCTGGTTCACCTAGAAAAATCTATGATGAAGGTAACATCTATCCGAAAAAAAAAATATATATATATAGAGAGAGAGAGAGAGAGAGAGATAGAGAGGGAGAGAGAGAGATAGAGAAAGAGAGAGAGAGCGAGAGAAAGAGAGATGTATATAAAAATACATAAATAGTTTTACGTTTAACATAGGGAAGAAAATTAGTGGTAAGCTGGTTTTGTTTTCTGTTTTATTTTGCTTACAAAAAACTTATATATCAAACAAGCATTATAAGAATGGCCTGATAGGATCACTGAAATTTACAAACGTAACTGCGAGTTCCACCTGGCGAAAGTAAGTTCATGATAGTAATACTGATTCTGAGTATTTTCGACATGCAAAAGATAAAACTGAAATGAATTGCCGGAAAAAAAAGTTATGACGTAGAACTCTCTCACCATTTGGCGACAGGCATGACCTTTCTTAAGGTCTTTGCCATAGAATTTGTTTGTGTAGAATAGGAAAATTAATTGGTGTACCGGCTAAATACCATTAAATTCTGCAAGAAGGGCTAAAAATACGTGAATTCCCAAAAATATATCTGATGCTTACCAACTTTGAACCATAGTTTAAAATGTTGGTCAGTTTTAAATAACCATATTTGACAAAAAATATACTCTGAAATGATACAATGTCGTCAGTATCCATCTTCCACATATATAAATCTATCATTTGTCTGTGCAGTGAATACTGTTGTCATATCTAGTCGGGTGCTTCCTGCTGTTCAATTTCGGGGTTCTTGACAAAATCTAAAGTAAGATCTACAATGTAATCGGTACTTTTTTGGTAGCTTGAATTCAGTCTCTTTTTCACTGACGGCAATTAACTTTCCTCTGTCTTTTCTACAAATATTTTCACGGCTTCTGCTCTAAACGAGCTTCATTCTCGCCATCGTGTTACTAGATTGGTAACTAGCTCCCACCCTTTTACCGTGAAAATAGACAAAAATGTAACCGCCACTTCTACTCCTTAATTTTTTTTCTGCATTTCCAGCCTGTGGAACTTTCTTCCGAATGCTTTCTTACCTGATAGCTACAATCATTAACAGTTCAACTGCAACGTCAATTGCCATTTTCTTCTATCTCCTTGATAACCATCTCTTTCTTACCATTTCTTCAGCATCCCCAGTAGCGCATTTCTTTTCTTTTCTTTTGACTCTTACCTCTTTGATCATTGTAACCTCCTACGCACCCCTTCAGGTGAAACGGTTATAAAAAAAATAAAAAAAAGGAAACGCTATTATTTATATCCTCTCTTATAAAGACTTTCAAATGTATTTAGTGCATCTGAAGTCATAAAAATACGTTCAAAATACACGTAGTTAATGCCATAAAATTACACTTAAATTATATGTAGCGGAAGCAATCAAATTGCCATAAAATTATATGTAGCTGAAACCATCAAATTGCGTTCAAAATATATGTGGCTTAAGGCATCAAATTGCGTTCAAAATATATGTGGCTTAAGGCATCAAATTGCGTTCAAAATATATGCAGGTGAGGCCATCAATTTACGTTCAAATTATATGTAGCCGAAGCCATTAATGTGCGTTAAAAGAATATGTAGCTGAAGCCATTAAATTGCGTACAACATATATGAAACTGACGCTATCATATTGCGTTCAAAATATATGTAACTGTGGCCATAAAGATGTGTTCAAAATATTTTGAATTTCGGCATTACATAACCCATATAGGTGTTCATATGCCGTTAAACAAAAATCAAACTATTAAAGCTTTGATGAATATGATAGTGGATTGTAAAGTTAGCATATGCATGATCTCAGAATAATGATTTGCTTCATTTTCTTAAAAAATATTATTCCATAATGAGTGAACTCAAAAAATAATGCTGCTTTCTTATCCTGATGGTTGACACGTGTAAACACAATGTCTTTGCTTCGAAGAATGGGAAATAATATTATATGGTTTATTTTTCTCTCTGTTATATCATCGATCTCTAAATGGACTTTTTTCAGAGCTCTCGGATTGTCAACCTTTGATCTAACCTTTACAATTGTGTCTTAGTAATTCACGTTTTGTTAATTCATTATTTTTTTTACACATGAAGTATATATATATATATATATATATATATATATATATATATATAGATAGATAGATAGATAGATAGATATATGTGTGTGTGTGTGTGTGTGTGTGTGTGTGTGTGTGTGTGTGTGTGTGTGTGTGTGTGTGCAGCTATATCACAACGTAAGCGCTGTTACTGTTTTCTTTGCCTAGTTCGCAAGAAATTCTTTTCATGCTAAGTCTTTTTTTTTATTATCTAAGTGAATGGATGAAATCGTTATTTCGCCCGAACTATATATATACTGAATCATTAAATTTACGCGTGAGTGATATGCTCATAGTAAAACTGGTCAGCAAGCCTTATTCAGTCTGCTATGTTCACTTTCATACTAATGTCCTTACAAAGTTCTTGTGCCCATCTTTTCTTTGTCTAGTTATTGGCTAAATAGTAAAGAAGAGAAGGACATTTAGCCTTATGGGTCATAAAGTCTAGAAGGAAACTCTTAATTCATAACCGTTGTAAAAGCAAGAATCTATTCTATGTTTCTCAATCTGTCAAGGAAATTCACAGTTAATAAAGAATATGGATCTGCAGTGATCCATGTTGTTGTTCGTGATATTTAAATAAATAATAAGAATAAGAAAGGAGTGTCATGGTTACAACTCGGAACCGGGAACTAGAGAACAGTGTTCGGTTTCACATAAATACCCTTTGGAAAGGTATTAATTCATCTCTTCCTGGCCCCACAAGTTATGAGTTAAAAAGTAAAGCTGGCGGTAGTTTGTGTCCTTGGCTGGCAACCAATCTCGAAGAAAACAACGGAATGCAAAAGTAGTTTGTCCGCTAGCCTCCAGAAAAAAATCGACAAATCGATAAAATGACCATCCACCGAGTAGATACATTTTTCTTGGAAATTAGAAGAAATGTAAAAAAATACAATGACTGAAATTCATAAATGAATAATAATACAAAAATAATTTTTTGCTTATTATCTGTGCTCTTCATATAAATAACAAGGTGTCTTACGCAGTATTTGCTTACATCAATCTCTCTCTCTCTCTTTCTCTCTCTCTGTATTTGTGCATCGATAGCTATGTATGTATCTAACTTCCTATCTTTATCTGTAATTCTTCACACCTATTTTTCACAGCAATAATTTCGTAATATATATATATATATATATATATATATATATATATATATATGTATGTATGTATATTACGAAATTATACGGAAATTTACGAAACAGGCAATAACCTATATATTTGGATTTATTTGTTTAAACATTATTTTTCATGGATACTGTATTCGAGTGGATAGTCTATTTTTTATGCTTAATCAATACACCGATCTAAATTGTACGAGAAATCTTATTTGGAAAATATATATCTTCCGACCGGAATCGAACCAGCATACTCCTAATACCGGGGAGATGCCTTCATTAGATCTATTCAAATTATATAATAATTTAGTATAATTCGATACCATTTGCGTTTGATTACATTAGGTACAATTTGGAAATTTTAAAATTTACTGTTTAATTGTAAAAATATATAATTCAAGTAGTATGAAGATTTGAATAATTATTAAGGAAATCATCGAGCTTTATTTTTCGACTTCAACAGAATGTAGAAAGCATTGGACGGCCGTTTTGTCCTATATGTGGGACTCTTCAGCAGTGCGCATCCACTACCAGGAATCGAAACCCGACAGTTAGGTTATTAAGCTGATGTCATACCAACTGTACCACGGGCCTGTTGAAAAGCTATTGATTTACTTAATAATTGTTCAAATCCTCCTACTACTTGAATTATATCTTTGTGCTTCAACCACGTAACTCACTATGGATTTAGCGGCTTGGTTGGAGAAGTTGTGGTTTGGAGAGGCACTATCCTATGGGCAAAGGAAGTTGGAGGACTTCCACCACGGAATTCGTGAAGAACGGCTCACTTCATCCAGCTTAATTCGTTACCACCCCTTCGTCACCAGGGCCCGTGGTACAGTTGGTATGGCATCAGCTTAATAACCTAACTGTCGGCCGTCCAGTGCTTTCTGCATTCTGTTGAGGTCGAATATAAAGCTCGATGATTTACTTAATAATATATATATATATATATATGTGTGTGTGTGTGTCTGTATTTCACTTATAAATTTATTTACCTATCTTTATCTCCTTATTTGTTCATATCTATATACGTACTTGATAATAGCTATTTATCTATCTCTGCGTTGTTAACATCATTCTCTCTGTGTATATGTTCACATCTATCTAAAGAAAAATAAGCATATATATACACACTCGGAATAAGATAAAATTTGGACATTTTCTTTATATAATTTATGTTTTGAAAAGAAAATATCACCAGATTGCATGAAAAATTACAGAAAAAGTTAACATAATACGTTTGCTGTCATTTTTAATGAAACCATTATAAAAAGGAGATTGCTTCCGAAATACATTATATATATATATATATATATATATGCATACGTACATACGCGTATGTGCGTATGTTTCTAAAAGCTTTTTTGAAATTGCTGTTGTTCAGTGGAGATTACAACACAGAGATGATAACAATTAATGTATTTCATTTTTCATTAAAACAAACTCTTCGCAGATTAAAAGATTTTATTTCCAATTGGATTCAGACAAATGCATATAAGATATTAATTTCTTCAAAAATATCATGTTCACTTTGTTTACTTTTGCTGTTGCTGTTCATTTTATTTGGTGCGTTCATTCATACCACTATTGCTAATGGCTCTCCACACGTTCATACTAATTTATCCAACGTTTTCCCTTTTACCATACTTCCTAATCCATCCACATGCTTCGCTCTGGAACTCTTGTCCCTTGAGTATCTAATACATTTAACCGCCCGCCTTATGTTTAAACCGTGTTTCAGATTTTAAGGAAAATATTGTTTCACATTTGTTTATCTTAAATCTGAGTTGTTCCTCACGTGTTCTATCTATATGAATGTTTGTTGTTTCTGATATAATCTTCAGCTTCAGGCTCACGAGACCTTCTGATAATGAAGTTGCAGGCTCACGCAATCTTCAGACTAGTATATATATATATACATATATATATATATATACTAGTTCAGACTAGAAAATATATATATATATATATATATATATATATATATACTAGTTCAGACTGGAATATATATATATATATATATATATATATATATATATACTATTTCAGACTAGAATATATATATATATATATATATATATATATACTAGTCTGCAACTTCATTATCAGGTGCACCGTGTTGACATTGTTATATATTTTTTGATATTTTTAAATTGTCTAGGCTATCAACGCGTAATTAGGTGTTTGCTTTTCTTTATTTTTTATAATATTTTAGGTCCTTTTGTAATTTGTTTATTGGTCGTCCTAAAATTGTTATATATATATATATATATATATATATATATATATATATATATATAATCACACGCACGTATGTGTGTGTATGTGATTGTGTGTAATTGATTTTACATAATATTCTTTATTAAGGCTAAGGTATTGTATCTGGTCGCGTTTGTTTGTTTGCTCGCTTAGTTGTCTGTCTGTTCCGTTGTCAAGATATCTCAAGACCTGTTGAATGGATTCGGATGAAGCTTTCAAGAAAAACTGGTCTCATAACTAGTACGAACTAACTAGGTTTTGGTGTCGAACTGCTACCGGAGAAAGTATCTGAGTTATTTTTCTGCTTTATTAATAAAATTTAATTTTTACCTTTCAAATGCCAAAAACTGAATTAACCGACCTTGACCCATTTTATAACTAATTACCTCCCCTGTTTTATTTCAAATGTGCATTTAAATTCAAGAGCGGTCAAACTTATTTCTTGTATTTTTATTCTTGACACCGATCAAGTTAATTTGCATTTATTTCTTCTCATTTTAACAATCGCCTCTTGCCGATTGCAGAGATGATATCGATATTGCCTCAAAAGGAGTTTACAGACTTTGACGGGTCTTTCTAGTCTCTACTGACATTTGACTGTTACTTTTCATGTACAAACAAAGAAATTAAAGAACCAACAGTAATGCCGAGTAGGATAACGGAAAACTTCAATAAAGCATCAGATGTCCGAAGCAGTATTACTTTGAAATTTATTAATTCTCTTTGAACTTTCTCAATATCTAAACGTATTTATAAATAGAACTTTTTCTGTGTGTGTGTGTATGTGTGTGTGTACCCGTTACCTATAGACTCCGAAACAGCAGAACCGATTTTCTTGAAAATTTACACAGTTGTACTACAAGCGTCTGCGAGTGTTCTTAGCTATATTTTGTGTCGAGGTACTCCCGATAAATATCGAAAATCGATTATCGAAAAAATCGGGTTATAGAAGGAGTGGTCCTATTTTAATCAAATTTGATACACTCATAGACAAAAATATAAGAAACGATATTCAGAAGTTTCAAGGTTACAGTTCTTACAGTAGTGCAGAAAATAGATAATATATATATATATATATATATATATATATATATATATATATATATATAAATCGATACCAGGAAATCAAAATTTGACTTACATCCATTCATTTTTCTTTCAGTCTACGGTTTCGAAATTTTTAGTCTTTCCTGCCAACGTCCAAAGAGTTTGAGCTCCAAAACCATGGATTAGTTTTAAAGCTTTCATTACACCATAGCAACTCCGGGCTATACTGCTAGTACTCTCATATTACTAGAGATAATTTACGTTTGTGGTTATATCGGATCGGATATTATTGTCGACCTTTTGCCTAATGTTCCGTATCTTTGATGACTGATAAATCAACTTGCTACCACGTACACATAACAATCTTTTCTTCAATATAATTTTCTGACTAGTACGAAGTTTTCTTTCGGATCAATGTCGTTTTGATAAACGAAATGCGGATGTTATTTTTTTTACCTCATAAAGATTCATCAAATGCAAAGCTCAAGATACATTCAAAGTAACGGAATAGTAAATTCAGTTTTTGAAAGGACGTAAGATGAGGAAGTAAATGCGTCTGATTGATAATGGATGATACTAAATTTTAATGACCGAGAAATCATCTTCTCTCGAACCTGTTCTACAAAGATGAGGTTCTTAGGAATAAGCTAACTGGAACTTACTTATTAGCATTGGAGTATCAAAGAAATAATTCAACCCATATTACGTGACATAGTGGATCTTAGCTATCAATGATCTGGTGGAACTACGTTGTGGGTAGTAAGAATAGAAAATCAGTGTGATTATTTCGAATTCAGTTTGGGTTCGTATCATTCATTTACGCAAAAATACCCTTGAGAAACTTAAGAATTTACCTCTTCCACCCAGCTATGGGCTAAATAAAAAATCATTGTTATTCTGAAAAAAATTTTTAATTCAGTACTAACTTACAAAATATTCGTACAAATAGAATTACGAATAAGTTTTAAATAATCTACGAAAGGTTTATGAGACCTAAAAAACAATTATAAAATATATGCGTAAAAATAGAACCCTACACATGATATTTTGACTGGTATTTCCTTTACGTACATGGACATTCAAATTTAATAATTGCGTAAGAGAATAAGAACGTAATAAAAGAAAATTGTTCGATGAACCCAACTTTTCATTCTCTATATCTCGGGTTCCTTCGTCATGAGGACAAACTTGGCTCGCCATAATTTGCTATTCGTTGTACAGGGTGAGGCAGTTAGCGCGGACGAGTATTAAATAGCTATTACACAGTTCATGGGGGAGGGTTATATGTCTGATAGGTACCTTTTTCCAGTTTAACCTATGGCGATTAGGATGATAGAGCACTTTATGTTCGCCTTCGAGAGTTTCCTGAAGAATAAAACAGCAGTAAAGAATGGCACAGCAGTTCAGCGTGTTTCGTTGCCAATTCGACATTCACTAAAATCAGGCTATTTCCACTCGTAACACATTCTTATGTTAAGTTCATACGCATCGAATGCGAGGTATTTTACTGAATAGCAGAACGGTGGGGGCCCACAAACCGTACGTTCCACATAAAACGTGGAACGTTGTCAGACAAGCTTTGTTGCGCAGTCCAAATCACTCTCTTCTGAGACATGTTAAAGAACATGGAATAGATAATCGTTCGGTAAGGCGTATTTTGTATGAACATCCGCATTTCCACAAGTACAATTGGTAATTGGGCAACAGTTGAGACCCAGGGGACGATACACAACGGCTTTACTTCGAACGTCAGATAGAATCAATTTTTGAGACAAACGACACCCTCATTTTGTTTAATGAGTGGTGAAGCTAATTTTCATCTCAGTGGCATGGTGAATCAACACAGTTGTTATTATTGAGCTTTTGAAAATCCCAGACAACTACAGAAAAGACCACTTCTTCTTCATGGGCCGTGTCATTTCAGGACGTAAGCGATCGTAGATATCCACTTGGCTGTGTCACTTGTTGCACTTAATATAATTTTTCATGGGATTTCTCTTCTAATCCCCGCTCAGCCCACTATTTGCTCAGACCTAACAAGTACGTCTCGCATTGACCTCTCCTGTCTCTCCTTCCCTTTATCCGACCTGTGAGCATTAAGCTCTCCAGGACCCTTTATCCTCATTACATGTCCCAGGAACCTCATTTGTTTCTTCCTGATTATTAGTATGAATTTTTTCTCGTTTGCATCTTTTCCAACATGTCATCGTTTTCCCATGTACTCCGTCTATGGAAACCTCAACATTCTTCTGTAAAACCACATTTCTGCTGCCTCAAGCTTCTCCTTCAGCTTTAATGAGATCGTCTAGCCTTCACTTCCATACAGAAGTATAGATATCATATAGCAATTCAGCACTATTTTCTTTGTTTCTAATGAGATTTTCCCTGTCTTTCAGTACTCTTCTTAGCTTCTGAGATGTGTTTTTGGCTATGCTCTGTCAAAACTTCCCAAGTATTTGATATTTGTTACTTGTTTTATTCAAGGTTCTCCGACTTGCAGTTGGCATATTGGGCTCCTCTTTTTGAAGATGACTATACATTCAGTTTTCTTGAAGTTTATGCTCACTCCTTTCTTTTCACTTTCTTTTGCTAATTTCTGTAGAATGTCCCGCATTTTCCTTTCCGTGACTGCTATCAGCACCGTGTCATCTGCGTATCTGATATTGCTGAGATTGTGGCATCCAATGTCGAATCGTGGCAAGGCTTTTATTTCTTTCATAATTGCTCCGCTGTACAGGTTTAAAAGTTCCGGTGCGAAAACACATCCTTGTCTTACGCCCCTTTTCTATTTTTGCAGACATGCTGAGTTCATTTTCTATCTGTACACAAGCAGTTTGCTGTCAATATAAATTCTTGATTATTCTAACGTATTCTCCGAAAATGTCGAGAATAACAGTTTGATGTGCTTTTTAAAAAGTTGGCGTTATTGGTCATCACATTTTTGAAGACCATAATGAAAATATTATTGTAACATCTGATCGTTACATCGAGATGATATACAACTTCTATGTGCCTAAAATCGTATTTCTATCCGATGTGTGAGATTTCAGCGGGATGGTGTGATGATTTTAGCTTCCTTTAACTCAACACTAAGCCCAAAAGGACACATGATCGAATGGATAAAAATGTTAATTGGGTCCAGTAACTTGTGATTTCAAATCTTGGCTACAAAGTATTAATTATTCCCCTTAAAGTGGAATAACTGATACTGAGACATCTGGAAGCGGCATGACTTATGGAACCAGAACAATCTACCGCAGTTACAAAAGTAAAGGGTTCAGGTCGAAATACTAATCACGTGAAGAGGGTCAGAGCGTACAGCAACCGAAGAATCGCGAATATTACAACAAAGATGAGGCCAACAATCCGAACAATGTAAATCGTTTAAACGCTGATATTATTTTCCCGTTTAGTTACATATGCTATCAATTTTAGCTACTGCTGCTATTGTAAGTTTCAAGTGATGTTCGTTTTGTTATCGGGTCAAATCGTTTTGGCAAAATTGAATGTTAAACGACCCAGCTGGTTATATTTTTCTGTAACAGGGATTTTATTGAATATCTAAGCAACACAACTTTTTATGTACTTCATTGTGAAGACATGTCGAAAGATTCAAAGCAGAAGAGATAAATTTATTTCCAGTTATGCGAGCTGATGTCTTAAATTTTAATTCTGAGTACACTCCTATCTTTAAATGCATAGGTAATAATTTTAAATTCGGTGAAAGACTAAAAATTCAGATGAACATAGTAAATAGTGAGTTTATATCAAAGCAGCAATAAGAAATTCAAGAAATTTGAATGCATAGACATCAGCGGTAAAAAAAAAAGATGGGCCCAAAATGCTTACTACAGACTGGGGATACTAAAATCAAGCAGATACAAAAATTTAAATAACTAGGAAGTGTTTTAACAGAGGAAGCAAAATGCAACACTAAAATCTGAAGTCGTAATGGCATGGAAAATGATGGATTCCAGAAATTGAGTAGACTATTGAGAGACAGCAAAATCTCACTGGAAACGAAGAAAATACTGGATTGCTATGTAATGTGTGTTATTTAATATGACAGTGAATGCTGGAAATCTCAAAGATGAAGGAAAAAAACTGGTATAAAAGTGGATCTAAATTCTGTGCTCAAATATTTCAAATTACTCCTAATGTCAGACAGACATCGTGCCAAATAAAAGACCCCGTATTGAAGAAAATTTATTGATGCCTGTTCACATTTTCCTTGGTACATTTTAGTTAAAATTCCTAAGACATTAGTGCACAGAAAAAATATTCCTAATTTCTGTCCAGATATGTAATAGCCTAAGTCAAGAACAATTTCCGTTCCCATGAAAGGAAAGAATTTTTATTTTCACAAGTTAATCAGTGGCTGTAATCTTCATCAAAATAAAATCGATTTAAATACTGTGGCTCTTTAAGCTTTTCTTAATGAGGTATGGTTCAGTTTATTTATAATTAGATATGAATTAAAACAAATTATTGTATATGCATTCAAGTTTTAAACTATTTCAACAGTTTATCTTGCTATTTAATTTTAAAGTTCCCTATAAAAATAATCCATGTAAATTTATATATACTAATATAGAAAAGAATGAAGATAATATATGCATACTAGTTGCAGTGCACCATTTGAGTCAGACAATATTGGAAAGAGGAGGGGGTGACTTTTTGATGTATTGTGAAAAGCGCGTATTAGGCTAAAACGTTTGAGAAACACTGGCTAAAGATTTACTTCGTTGAACTCAAGTTTTCGGCTTTTAATCACATTAGAAATAATTATTTTGTGAAAAGAAAGTTTTAAAATTATTTTATGTTTAAAACTTTTAACACGCTTTTAAAATTATTATATAGCTAAAAATTTAAGAAACTTTTTAAATTGCTATATCTAAAATATCTAAAAACTTTTATGTCTAAACTTTTTATATATGCAAAACGTTTAAGAAGCTTTGTATACATGTCTAAAACATGTTGTATGTCTAAAACCTTTGACTGTAATCTACAAAATATTTTTGCTAGTAAAACTGGTCGAAAAAATAAATGGAAATAATGACTGACTTTAATGATGCAATTATAATCCGTAAAAAATGACTGCTTTCATAATATTAAGATATGAATTTACTGATATGCCCACTAAATATAAATGTATTATTGACGTATGCTTGTCAGTAACTTGGTTTAACGTAGTGATCTATTCTGAGCACGACCATTTTTCCGTTATTCGTGACAAGAAGCAATTTCTTTTCGCTTTTAAATCCTGACTAGAACGCGAAACGAAAAAATAGTTTATGGGAAATAATAACGAAACGCCCTCAATGGATTATTAACAGATCGAGAATTTTGTAGACTGAATTACGCTTTGATGGCGGAAACATTTAACTACGC
This sequence comes from Ascarosepion bandense, assembly GCA_037127315.1. NCBI lineage: Eukaryota > Metazoa > Mollusca > Cephalopoda > Sepiida > Sepiidae > Ascarosepion > Ascarosepion bandense. Next base: position 1,127,399 of record JBBBDQ010000389.1, on the reverse strand, counting down.
TGAGCAAATTTGCGTTGTTTCCCCGGATATATTCAATCTATACTACAAAGAGATTCTGGGAGGAGTAGATGTTCTACAAATTCCTTAACGGCATATGACTACGCTTGCGGTGATAAGACACAACGAATCCTACAGGAACATCTAGACAATGGAGAGCATGTAAAAAGGAATAACTATCAATTTTAACAAAAAATATACGGAAGTTAAAATGTTCAGTCTTCCAAGATAAACTTTTTAATGTTTGTTCGAGGATAGAAATCTATGCAGAGATATGTTTACCTTTACATGGAGATTACCCCATTCTTTCTCCGATATGCTTGATGAAATATTTGATTAAACCTCGTTGAATACTTGTAACCCTGATGACCATTTCGTTTGTTAGATATTATGATAAAATAAAAAGGTGATGAAACTTAGAAAATTGTATCAATTTATACTCACGATTTTACTTGAAAGATCTGTTACAACTGCTACGTAAGCTTGATTTATTTATGAAATATATTAGAATAATCCAGACTTTATACTGAGAGTTAGCCGCCTGTATACGCAGAGAAAGGAAATCCGTTAAAACTACAATAATAGAAAGGGGCATAAGACGATGGAATATGTCTTCCCAAAGGATTTATTCACCCTTTGAAGAGAAGCTAAACCGAAAGATTTTGAAGCCTTACAAGGATCTTAACATAAAATATGAAGGTGATGCAGTGTTTACAGTAAACGCAGAAAGGAAACAACAAAAGATTCTATGGGAGGTAGAAAAGGAAAGTAAAATAAGTAGGATCCCTACATGCGAATTAGACATTACTGATATCAATCTAAAACAAGTGCAATATTTAATTTGAGTTTTGTTTAACGGCATATCAATCTCTGTGTGTTATTTAATGCCAAAAAATTATGGTTTTAAGTTTTTTTATAATGTTCGGTTATAGTGAGATGGCTGATTTAATCAGATTTTGATGATGTTTTTTTATTTAATTTTTTACTAGCAGTGTAGCCCGGCGTTGCTCGGGTGTAAATGAAAGCTTTAAAACTAATCCATAGTTCTGGAGCTCAGACTCTTTGAACTTTGGCAGGAAAGACAAAAAAGCATTAATTGTTTCCAGCTAAAGCGAAACCTTAGACTGAAAGAAAAATGAATGGATGTAAGTCAAATTTTGATTTCCTGGTATAGATATCAAATGAGTTTTTTCGTTGTAAACTGAATTTTGAAGGCTAAACAAGTCCTCTGAATAATGGTATCATGGCTGAAACTAAGAACTACAATTATACCTACGTAGAGCCAAACCCGAAGCAAAAGCTAAAATAAACACACACAAACATCTTGCATACATATATATATATATATATATATATATATATATATATATATATATATATATATTCTCGATTTTCTGCACTATTGTAAGAACTGCAACCTGGAAACTTCTGAACATCGTTTCTTATGTCTTTGTCTATGAGTGTATCAAATTTGATTAAAATCGGACCACTCCTTCTATAACCCAATTTTTTCGATTATCGATTTTCGATATTTATTGGGGGTACCTCGACGCAAAACCTAGCTAAGAACACTTGCAGACGCTTATAGTACAACTGTGTAAATTCTCAAGAAAATCGGTTCCAACCGTTTCGGAGTCTATAGGTAAAGGACACACACAGACACAGACGCACAGACAGACAAATTTGCATTTATAAATAAGTTTATATTTTAGAAAACTGAAGATGTCTTCTAGTTTTGTATAAAAAATGTATTGCTGGTAATCTTTTTTCTCTCAAAAATGTATATCTTTCTATAAAAGTCTATTTTTATGTATATATTTCTATAAAAGTTTGGATTCTTTCATAGTGTTTTGACACCGCTTTGTGGGTTAACTATTTGCCCAATACAGGTGCCACCACCCCAGGACAGGGTGAACCTGGGAACAACAGCAATTAAAAGATAATTCCATACCCTTCACAACCTCTTAATCAGAGGCATTGCTGCCGGATGCAGTTTACCGTCATACCCAGGACCATGCAAAAATTTAAATATCTAGAAAGTGTTTTAACTAAAAAACTAAAATGAGACACTGAAATCCAAGGCTTCTCAGAATTGCGATATTTGCCTACTAAAAGTTAAGCAAAGTATTAAGAAACAATATTTTTTCTTGAAAACAATAAGTACTGAACTGTTATATAGATTGGATACATCAATACGGAAGTGAATACTGGCCAGCCCTCACACAGACGAAGAAAACTGAAGCAATAAAAGCGTAGTTCTACAGAAGGATGTGACAATCCCTTAGACTGAACATATGTATAACGAAAAAGGTTAAAGGGAAAAGGATAAAGGTGAAAAAGATCATTGTAATTGACATAGCATGGAAATGAGAAATGGGCCTGGAAAATTTAACACACATAAGAGAGAAAAAAGAAAACAAGTGATAACCTACCTAACGATCTTCCGCTAATGGTTGGGCAGAACTGTTATTAGAAAAGATAGCAAAATGTCAAACCTTATTAAGAGCTACAAAGAACGGGAGATTTTCGAGGGTAATGATCGTTTACGTAATGCAGGAACACAACACTTAGAAAAAAAGAAAAGCATAATTGATGTTAAAAGCATTTTTGACAATAATTAAATTTAGTTTCTTTTACATTATGTTCCAATTAAGTTTTATTCAATAATCCAAAGGACACCCATAATGAAAAAAAAATTTAAATCGCTCGTAAAAGCAACTCAATTATATTTTCTGTCAAAATATTCAGATTAGTAAAAAACAAAAAAACAAAAAAAAACAAGCTATATGCAAGCTAGAAAAGGATATTGGAAAAATGTAACAGCGCTTAACCAATTTTGCTATGAAACCCAACAATTTCTAAACGAAATGTATAGCATTTAGTCTCAATTTCCCTGAACTCTTAATGTTATCATTGCTTTTATATTTTAATAGAGATCTGTAAGCTAAGGCATTTTCAATTATTAAACATCAGTTTCTTTCATTTTAATTTCAATTACTTTTCAACGCAACACCAAGAAAGACATTCCAAAATGGATAGAAAATATAATTGTCGAAAGAAGCTTTGAGTTGGGCAGCGGGAAAAACTAGCAGAATTACTATGACAAAATACGAGTTAATGATTAATTATTCAAAGTTCTCCGTCTATAAAATTTCGGCGGTTTATTATTATTATCGAATCGCCATATTATATCCATCCATTGTATTTGGATAATATCTTTCAACTAGTTAACCCTCTACAGTATGAAAACAAGCCTTGAAAGAAATATTTTCCTGAAAAAATTTTTAAGAGAAATATTTTATAAATTTCAAATGAAAGCAGTACTGACTGCTCAGTCAATGAATACCAAATGTTTCCTCATAGGGAAATACCAAATGTTTCCTTATAGGGAAATACTGTATCAAATATGATACGAATGGCCCTAGAGGGTTAAATATAATAAAAATGCATGGTCAGGAGAAAGACAATTCGGAATGATCGCATTTTAAGTAAGTACAAAATTTAAAGCAATTATTGAAATGTAATAAAAATCTATCTTCTTGAATGGAAAATTGTGTTCATTTATTGTACAGATAAATTCTAAATATCGGAAACATTTTCGTTTAATATAATTACATTATATGAATTTAATGAAATATATATTGTTCGGGAATAAGTGAGAATAGTGTAAATCCATTTCCTGGAAGAGTCAAATAAGTTTAAAGTTTTGGATATAAATTCATGCTGAAAAAGAAATATCCCCCCCCCAACACACACTTAAAAAAAATTCAATAAAATAACAATTTTAAACTTTCAAAAGATTAAAATCTAAAAGTACTCTATACTCTATCGCTCTGAGTTGCAAAATTTCAGTTATAATTTTCAAGTAACATTGTAGAATTATGGGATATAAAAAGAAATACTCACGTGTGGAAATTTTAACAACATATTAGAAAATATAGTAATATATTTTAAAGACATTTGATTTCATTTTTTGATCCCATTAAGTAAGTTATTGTTAATAATCGATAATCAATATCTGATGTAACTGCGTGTTTGCTTACGTGTGTGTGAACAGAATCTCAAGATAACGTACATGAAAATTCGTATTACAAATAACACTGACAACTGATTTTAACAGATATATTTACGAAAATTACACGAAAATATATTGAAATATTAAAAAGTACATTTCTTTAGTAAAGTCTTCATTGGCTTTAAACACGGCCTCCAAGATAATTTCGTACTCTCCTGCTTCTCTTCTGAACGCTCTCCATATTTACGTTGCTGAATACTGTTATAATCGTTGCTTTCAGTTCATCTAAGGTGTTACATAAAGTTCTGTTGATCTCTTGCCCAACTGTGCTCTACATATAACAATCAAGGAAGTTTGCAGTTTGGGGAATTAGATGGCTAGATGTAACGGATGAAATTGTCTGACAGTCAGGTGTGTGGTAGTTTGTAGAGTTCTGTTGCCAGACACTGTCCACTATCCACCAACTTAAAGCAGGGAAGAAACACTTCCTCAAGACAATTTGATGTAGGCCACTGGGTTAAGTCTAAGGCCCTGTGGGAAGATCAATCGAATCATAACATCTCTATCACTAGTGATTATTTCAAACACTTACGTAACCATCATTAGACTTATATAACTCTTTACGAATCTCCAGCACTGTTCTCAGATTGACAGCCAATCACTCTGAAATGTTCGCATTAACGTTTCATGATGCTTCTAAATTTCTGGTTTAATATATTACGTGATGGTGGTCTTTTTTTTTTACAGAAGTTGCCCAACTGACGCTAATATACTTTGCAGTCAACAAAATGCAAAACAAACAACTCACTAGCGCAAAATAAAAAATGTAAAATGGCGGAAAATTACCTATCACATTCCACACACACACACACACACACACACACACACATATATATATATATATATATATATATATATATATATATAGAGAGAGAGAGAGAGAGAGAGAGAGAGAGAGAGACGTGGTTTTTTATATATAGGGAGAGAGATAAAGAAATAAAGCTAGAGAAAGTGTTAATATTATATGTGTGTGTGTGTGTGTGTGTGTGAGAGAGAGAGAGAGAGAGAGAGAGATGAATATATTGATCGGAATCCGACAAGATGCATTGAATAAGTAAAGAACAAGTAGAAAAAAGTTACTTTGATCTAACATGTTTCACTTATAGCTAGCTTCCTCATAGATTTCTTCAGAGATTTATTAAAGACGAATGATTTAAGAGACTGTATGTTGATTGAGGTATAATTTCATTGGTCAGATACGTGTCACGGGTGATAAAGCCACGGTTTAACTAAATCTAGAAAAAAAACACTAGTGTCTGTTTAGGTGTGGGCCAACGCATAATAAAATCATGAGATGTTTATTATGAATGTCAGTAACGTGACACGTATCTGACCAATGAAACTATGCTTCAATCAACATTTCAACTGTCCTATTTGATTTGTAAGTTTTAATAAATCTCTGAAAAAGCTTGTTACAGTGAAAAGGTAGGTTAAAGACACTTTTTTCCTACTTCTCTTTACTTATTTTTCACACACACACACACACACACACACACACACACACACACACATATATATATATATATATATATATATATATAGATAATTTTAAAATTTACATACGTATATATATGTGCTTATATTCATCTGTACATGTGTCTGTATATCAATATATGTTCGTATGGTTATATACTCGTCTATTTGTCCATATGTGGATGTATAGAGATTTGAATATGTGTATGTCCACGTCTTTTACTCGTTTAATATCTAAATAACTTTATAATAATCTAAATCTAATGCTTTTGTTAAACTTAGAATTTATAATTCGCAATGTAAATAAAGTGATTTCAATAGTTGATTAATAATGCTGATCTCTATTTTAATCAAATATTTATGTCACAATAAATTGTTTTTAGATTCTTTTCTCATATTCTTCAAATTAGAAATTACTTTGGTCTGCTCTGTCTACGTAATAATGCTTCATTTGATTAAATGTGTTTGGCTATTCTCGAACCTTTTAAAACTCTTCAATCTGAAGTAAAACTCATCACTTGATGAGACAGAAATGGGTGTCAAAGCAAAATGGCTAAGTTTGGATTGATATTTTAGCATATTTATGCTATAGATTGTAACTATATACATATATATATATATATATAGAGAGAGAGAGAGAGAAAGAGAGAAAGAGTGAGAGAGAGAGTGTGTGTGTGTGAGTGTGTGTGTATTTTATATATATTGAGAGAGAAAGAAAGATTGAGTTATAGAGATCCTGAATTGTAGATAAATCAGTGTGTACTGTGTTTTCAGTATTCTCAAATCTTTGTTCAATAGACTCATTTCCCTGGTGAATAATTTTCAACTCGATCCAAAATGATACAGTGGAAAATTTAAATAAAGATTTAGCTAATATTATCAACGCATTTGTCTTCCGACTACTTAAAATTATACGCACACACGCACGCGCGTGCACACACACACACACACACACACACAAATATATATATATATATATATATATATATGTAAACAATTTTTACTATAAGCGTTAATAGCTTTTTCACACTAAATGTATCACAAGAAGTGTGCTGTGGATATCAGTTAAGAATGAGAAATTGGAAAGTAAGGTTTACCAGTTTAATTCGTTGCATTCACTTACACGCAAATATTTTAGTAAAGGTACTAATCCTTCTCTTCATCCTCCAGCTATGGGATGAATTACAGAACAAATTGGATTGTATATCCTTAGTTGGCAACCGGAGAAAGAAATGCCAACCTACTAAAGGAAGTTCTTCTATCTCGTTAGTCATGAAGCAAAAGAAACCAATTATCTATCACGTATGGCTAAAAAGTATCACTGCGAAAAAGAACTTTGAAACCTTCAAATAGAAAAGTATCAGAAAATGTCAAGTACGAGATAACTCGTAGTTGACATCATAATAAAAACTAGCAAACACAAGCTAACATTTTTCTTAAACTAGTATATTCAGTATTTGCCTCTTCTTTACATAACAGATTTAAAGATCGATAATTTTCAAACCGTGTTAAGGGAAAAATTTTATCCTGTTGACATTATCGACATTTAATTCATAAATTACTCGATTTCAACTTTTTAATTTTGCTGTTTATAATGTTGGATTGATATGCAAAGGAATAACGAATGTTCAAATCATAGACGTCATTAGAATACGACTTTAAAAACTTAATTTTAAAGACAGGATCATTTGTAAAAGCGGGATTATTTAATGAAATCACGAATGCTGAAAATGTGTCCATCAGGCACATTGCGAAGTTAAAATCAACGAATTAATTAATCATGTTTTAACCGAACCAATTCTTTAATTTATATTATGTTTCAAAAATAGTGACATGCTAGATTAGAATTAGGGTTAAATAGCTGTCAGACCTTAGAAAGAAATATATTTTGTAGGATTAAGATATAAAACAACTTTTAAAATATCCTATGCAGACTGAAAAATAAGGATATGAACATCACAAAAGTGTTACATTGGTTTTCGAATACGAATTAATGAGGTTGAACTTATTCATAGAATTAAATCTGCCATTACTTCAAAACTGGAAAATATGTAAAATGGCAATAACAGAAATAATTATTATCAATATTAGAATTCAATTCTAAGCAATTAATTGATTTTTTAATAACTCATTTTAATCCAAACAAGTCAATAAAGTCACTAAGAGGCTTATTCCGCGTGAAAGAATATGAGAAAAGTTAAAACATTGTTAAGGGGATAAAATTTTGAGAGAAGATAACAAATGAAATAGATCAGGGAAAAAAAATACATATTTGACTGCAAATCAAGAGCCCGGATGAGGGGGAGGAGGCAAGCGAGAATTGCGAGAGAAGAACGTGGTAACCTAGAACTTATAGTTACATCTAGTAATTTCAGCTGTAATACGAAGAGACAATATAGTAATGCCATTGAATTCGTATAGTCTAGGTACCAATGAAGAAAACTCATCACAGTTACCATGAAAGTATTGATAGAAAAGACAGAGGGACACTATATTACGGCGTCGATAAAGCGACAAATCTGGAGATGGATCAACAACATTGCAGATTACTGTTTCTCAAATAAAACAAATTCCAGTTAGTTCAAAAAAATCTTCATACATTTTACAAGATCGTTTTTCTTTATGAAATGTTGAGCCACGTCCTTCTGCAAATCTATTGTTCGCTCTGATATAATTCTGATCTTAACTGTTACATTTAATGTTCCTGTATCTTTAATAAAATCCTATTGTTCTCGTTCTAATCCCAGTCTGATTATTTAACGTACTTTATTAATCTGATTTCATAAAAGCATAGATATTTGTTATATTAATTTGATTATCCGATGGATATCTCATTCGACTGTATCTGACTTTTAAGCGGCACTACGAATGCTGTTAATCTATTTTATCAATAATCTAAATACTTAGCAGAAGTACTTGACCAGATATGATAGCAATATTCAAAGCATGGATGAATAGCAGACTTGTTAAGATGTAAAAAATATTTTGGCTAGAATTTTTTTTTATATTAATAATATCATCAAAAATAGAAATTATTATTCAAAACGTTATTTTATTACCCGAAAGATAATCAAAGTAATTTCTATGAACTGAATCAATATTTATAATCAGGCATTATTTGTAAGTAACAGATCCTAGGTTATGCATCTGGATATTAGAGTCCTTCCTAAAGAATGGAAGATAACGAGGAATCAAAAATTTAGACAGTGGGATTTCATTGTTAATATTAGTTGTGGAGACTGCTGTCACATCTGGTCAGGTGCCCCTGCTATTCACCTCAAAGTTCTTGAAAAAATCCAACAGAGAGTCTGCAATGTGATCGATCCCGGCTTGGTGGCTCAGCTGCAATCACTTTATCGCCGGCCTAATGTGACCTTTTTCTGTCTCTTCTACAAATACTTTCATATTGAAGAACTAGCATCACATAGCAATCCAGTACTCTCCTCTTTGTTTCTAGTGAAATTGTCTTGTTTCTTAATACTTTACTCAAGTTCTGGAATGCTTCTTTCGCCATGGCAATTCGCCTTCGCATCTCAGTGTCGCACTTTCCGTCTTTTAGAACACTTCCTAGGTATTTAAATTTCTGTACCTGCTTGATGTTAGAGTCCCTCACCTGTAATTGGCGTTTTGGGCTGCCCTTTCTGCTCATGACCATGCATTCGGTTTTCTTGCAGTATATTTGTAGTCCTTTCTTGTCACTCACTTCAGTTACCTTCTGTAGGAGGTTCTTGTAGTTTTCCTTTCTGTGTCTGCTATCAGCACTGTATCTTCTGCGTACTTTATATTGTTTAAATTTTGGCCTTTAATGACGAATCCTGGGATAACTTCTAGGGTTTTCAGAATAGCCTCGCTGTACAAGTTGAATAGATCCTGTGAAAAGACGCATCCTTGTCTTACGCCCCTTTTAATCTTAGTGTAATTGCTGAATTCGTTACCTGTCCGTATACAGGCAGTTTGCTGCCAGTATAGATTCTTGGTTACTTTAAAAGAGTAATCAAGAATCTCTACTGGTAACAAATTGCCTGCATATGGACAGGTAACGAATTCAGCAATTATTCATTAATTTCATCGAAATTGAATTTCTCTCGTGTACGTAAAAAAAGCTAATGGATTGTATACTGCCCCAACGAGTTATTTTCACCTATTAAAAAGATATTTTGATGTGTTTGTAATTTCTTTTTAGTTGCGGAGTGGCCTAATACGCACTGAGCGAAAAAAGTCAGTTTTCTCAATATAGGATCGACGCAAGTTTGATCAAGGACTTTGGCGATACTGACTCTACACTATTTCATGACTTTTGTATCTCATAATGAATTATGTCTTATTTCTCACTAAGCCTTGTTCTGTTAGCCATTTAGTCAAGTCAGTGAATAACTTCACCTCAAGCAAGATAGTAAAGACACAATTCGTTTACCGAGTATAAAAGAATAAGTAACAAAAGGAAACATTACTAATGAGCGAAAACAATAGAAGAGCAATAAGGAAGACACTAGGTAACATCCAACGTTGAATTTAATTTTTTTTAAATTTAAATTTTTGATGGTTAATGTTGGTTGGAAATCATGGGGCTGGAATAGCGTTTCACAAGTAGCACAAATAAAGAAACTATTAGTATGGAAATTACTGTTACATGTAACCAATTCAAAACTAAATGCATGGGACCTTCTTAACAATCTAGTCCTGCGCTTAATTATTATAAATACGGAGAGTTCATCGGAACAATTAACATGATCTTATTTACAGAAAATGCATAAGGAAAGCAACATTTAGCCGAGAAGCCATGTCAGCACCAATAATATTGCAGGTTCTTCATTGGATTTCCTCAAGAATCTCAAGTACATTATCTATGTATAACATCAGGAGCACCGGACCATATGTGAGATCTACATTTAAAGCATAGATACTATTCGATATAAATCTGTAATATAGATCATAGAGAAAAAAACGTCTTGTACAATACTACGTAAATAAGAGTAAGGTTATATGCAAAACAAAGAATATAAAATTCAATCGAGAGTAAGAGTTAATTCAGTCAGACAAAAAAAGAAGCTAATCTCACCAAGTGATTTCTGTCACATTTCTATGGCCCTATCTGTTTTTTTTATTTCAACCATTTTACTCTATGCAAATCAACTAAGACACAAGTATTTACTGAGTATGAAAGAATAGGTAAAACGAGAAACATTATTAATGATCGAGAAAAATAGATGAGTAATCAAAAGACAGTAGATAAAATCCCACGTTGAATTTAAAATTCTGAAGATCAATGTTGGTGGAAAACATGCTAATGGAAGAGACTTTCACAGAAATAGCACGAGTAAAGAAACTATTAGCACATAAATTACAGTTACCAATTGAAAAGTTAAAGAAAATGGTTTGACGATAAAGGCTTGCAGGAAAGCATGGAACAGGAAGAAAATTCCGCAAACGGGAAGTTTGAAGAAAAAACCGTTAACATAGAACTTACGGATGCATCTAATCAATTCGACTATTAAGTGATAAGACCTTGTTGCCAATCTAAATATGCTCTTAAATTCAAAATTCTAGCTGTCATGGCAGAAAGTTTATCAGAGGAGTAGCCATGAAATTACTTACATAAACGGAGCAGGAGAGCTACATTACGGTGGTGGGAACATGACTGAAGCACAGTTACCTTGTCAGGACCGATAATATTGCAGATTTTGAATTTTAGCAAGAATCTTTTAATACATCGTAGAAACATCAAACCAGATATGAGAGCAATATTCAAAGCCTGGATGAACTGTATACTTCTCAATATGTAAAACAGATTATGAACGATAAAATTAGCTGGATGATCATATTTTCAAAATTTCGCTGTCTTCTAAATTGACTTGTTTAATGCAAAAAAAAAAAAAAGAAAAATGATTAATCATTGACTACCCCTGTTTCTTTGGCCTTCAGTATATTACTATGCATTGGTACCTAATTGTGCTACCCAATCTTTCTGATTTTAAACATGTATTTTTTTGTTGTTGCAGGATCTGCAAAACGAAACAAAATATATGGAAGAAAAACATTTTACGATTTTCAAAAGTTGAATGATAACACATTTTTTTTATAAAATAATCATCTAACAAGTTTAACATTCATCTTATTTCATTTACTTTTTTTACCACAAAACCCAAGACGATTGATGCCCTAAAAACAGATGTCAAATAGTTAATTATGAACACATATCGTTCTGAAACTAATATTATACAGGGTGCAATGGATAAATTGTTGTCTAAATTACAGAAAAATGAAAGTAATAATGAAATCTTATTACAGATCTATTTACCAAAATTATACAAAAATATTCTGAAATTATAAAGAGTAAATTAATTCATTTTAACTGCAGCCTCCAGACGACTTCGGAATACTTTGCAAATCTTCTGGACGGTCTCCTTATTTTTAGTGAATGTTTCCATAATCCTTTCTTTAATTCATCGTTGGTGTTACAAGAAGTATTTTTGGTCACTCGCTCAACTGCACCCCATACAGAAAAATCAAGATTGGGATTTTGGTGGGTAGATATAAGGATCTTGAATTGGCATCGCGACTTCAGTTACTTTTCGACAAACGAAATGTAGCTGTGAAATTTCTATAAATAATTTAATGATTATTATTATGATAATCTTTCCTCTATAATTCCTAGACTTTATGAATGAGTGCAGACGCAGTACCAGATTGGAAACAGGGTCTCATCACCTTAGGGTTGAAATAGCTAGATGTAACCGTAAGTTTAATGTTAAGATTTTTTTCTCTCCCATTTCTCGTTTGTGGAACTTTCTTCCAGCTCATTTGTTTCCAACCACGTTGGAGTTCAAAATTTTCAGTGCAATGACACTGAAAATTTCTGAATAAGAAATCTGAATAAGAAATCTCTGAATAAGCTTGTTTATTCAATGTATTCTTCCTTCTTTTCCTTTTGTTGTTCTCGTTCCTTAAAAACTTTTTTCTTTTATTCTTTCACACTCAGTGCTTCTTGCGTCTTCCTTGGGATTTTATGATTATATCCTTTTTCTTTTTCCATGTGCCATGTCTCCTGAGAACGTAGGTGTACATGGCCTCCCATGTCTTCCTAACAGCTGGTGGCTCTTAGCACGTTTTCTCCTTTTACAACACCAAAACCCCGCTCTGCTATCCACTTTCTCAGGTCTGTCAAGTATGTTACCCGCTTCTTTCTTCTATCTCTCATTCAATCTATCTGGCCTGTTATTATCAGATTCTCCAAGCCCTCCTTCCTCATTACATATCCCAAAAACTAAAGCTGCTTTTTTTCTAATGCTCAGTATGAGTTTCCTTTTCGTTTCCATACTTTCTAAAACCTCACATGCTCAATCCATGATATTAAGAGCATTCTTCTGTGGAACCACATTTCAGTTGCTTCAAGTTTATCCTTCATCTTTATGATATTGTACAGCATTCACTGCCATATTGAACAGACATCACATAGCAATCCAGTACTCACTTTTTTGTTTCTAACGGAATTTCTCTGTCTCTCGATACTCTACTCAGATTCTGGAATAAGTTATTAGCCGCACCAATTCACTTTCAGGTCTCAGTGTCGCACTTTCTGTGTTCTATTAGAACATTTCCCAAGTGAATTTTTGTACCTGTTTGATTTTAGTATCCCCCCACATATAATTGGCATTTTGGGCTCCTCTTATTGCTGCTGACCATGCATTCGGTTTTCTTTTAGTTTATTTGTAATCTTTTCGTTCGATTTCTCCAGCTACCTTTTAGAACGTCATAAACAGGCATATTCATATATCATTCTCTTATACACATATTTGATTTTAAAAAAAGAAAATCGTCCATCGCTTGATACTTGTATACATTATTTCGCTACAATTTTGAACGAAAATTTATTTCGGTGTGTCATTTGCACATACTAACGTTACCGATATATAAACACACTTAATTTGTTTGTAGTGTATATACGCCGGAGACATGAATTATTTTCACATACATAAAATTGTATCTAAAATAAACAATTTTATTACACGTGACACACACGCATAACAGGCATACGTTTTTCTATATTTAATATTGTACATCTATTGCTTTATTAAATGTGACACCTATCTGATTAATGAAATCATACCTCAGTTAATATACTGTCTCTTTGGATTAAAAAAATGAACCATTCTTAAAAAGAAATCTCTGAATAAGCTTGTTAAAGTGAAACATCTTAGATTAAAGATATTTTTTCTCACCCGTTCTTTACTTATTCTATTCATCTTGCCGGATTTCAATCTATTTATTCGACTGAACTTGCCTGACGTCCTTTTCTATTTTTGTCTATATAAGTACACTAAAATAGGAAAATTCATAAGAGAAGTTCGCGTCTTTTCTTTGGATTTATTTAACTTTTACACATATGTAAATCTAAGATAACTAGAAGTTCTACAAAGATTTATTATTATTGAGAACAATCATAACAAAATGCGATAATAACAGAGTGTTGATGACAGACACAGAAAATTTGTAGGCACTCCTGCAGAAAGCGTGACGAAAAGACTAACCATTAATTGTATGGTAGAATGTATGGTCATCAACAAGAGGAACAGTTCAAGTTACGAGGTAAAAATTGAAAATGGTACAGTCATTCTAGTATAGGAGTTTAACTACCTAAAAATGCTATAAAGATATTGGAAAAATGTGACACCAACGACCAAAGGCGAATTGGAATTTCTGGAATCTAAAAGGCGAATTCGATTTCTGTAATCTAAACAAATGTATGAAGAAACAGGAATTCTACTTCTATGTGACTTGTCTTTTCAGAACGTAGGCGATCATGGGTTTCCGCGTTTCCCTGTCCCTGGTCGCTCTTAGCACGCTTTCTCCTGTTACACCAACAACCCCCACCTCCATTCTGCCATACTGCTTTCCCCTGTCTCTTTTCCCCTCTATCTGGCCTGTTTTTATCAGGTTATCCAAGCCCTCCTTTCTCATTACATGACCCAGGAACATTTGAAGTCTCCTCTTGATGCTCAGTATTAATTTCCTTTTCACATTTCAGTTGCTTGAAGTTTTTCCTTCATCTTTGATGATATTGTCTAGAATTCACTGCCATATTAGAGAACTGACATCACATAGCAATCCAGTACTCTCTTCTTTGTTTATTGCTACATTTCCCTGTTTCTTAATACTCTACTCAGCTTGTGGAACGCGTCCTTTGCCATGCAATTTCACCTTCGGTGTCGCACTTTCTGTCTTCTGTTTAAGCACTTCACAGATACTTAAATTTTTGTACCTGCTTGACTTTAGTGTCCTCCACCTGGATTTGGCATTATGGGTTGTTCTTTTTGCTGAGAGCCATGCATTCGGTTTTCTTGCAGTTTATTTGTAATCCTTTCTTCTTACTCTCTTCATCTATCTTCTGTAGGAGGTCTTGTAGTTTCTTTTCCGTGTCTGCTATCAGCACCGTATCATCTGCGTGCCTTGTGTTGTTTGAATTATGGCCTCCTATGATGAATTCTGCCATAATATCTATAGTCCTCAGAATAGTCTCGCTGTACAGTTTTAATAGATACAGTGAAAAGACACATCCTTGTATTACGCCTTTTTCTATCTTTGTGTATATGTTGAATTCGTTACCTGCTCCTATGCAGGCGGTTTACTTTCAGTAGAGATTCTTGATTACTCTTATGTTTTTCCCAAATATGTCAAGGCTGCTGAGCATCTCCATCAATTCCTTGTGGCGTATTTTATCGAACGCGATTGCATAATCGATAAAACATAGGTACAATTAATTCGTTAGAAACTAAGAAAAGAACGTTGAACGTTTATGTAATATTAGTCGTTCCAAATTGCACTGAGTGCTGACCAATCTCATCACAAATCAAATTCCTTGAGGAGCCAAAATTTAAATAATGTGAAAAAGACCATGTATACAGCTTATAAGCAACAAGAACCTTGAAGGAAAAGGAAATCAACATAAATTGCAATAAGACTCATAAAAATCAAATAAATGACCTCCCCCCCAAATAAGAAAAAAAACAAACAAGTTACTTAGAATATTTTTTTTAAATTTCTCAGACACAATAGGGAAAGAGGACGTATTGAATTCAAGAAATAAATATAGTTTTCCTTCCTTAGCCTAATCGGAAAGCAAAGCAGAATAAAGAACAGATATATTAAAATCCCGCTAGAGCTCTCTTCTTAATTATCAGAACTCTCAATTTCTTAAGATTCTTACTATTTAACGATAGTAGAATACCGAACTGACGTAACGATTAAAAGCATCCTAAATATCATACAAAATAAATCAAATTAAAAATTGAAATTATTGTAAAATTATAACAGTCTATTATTTCCTATTTAGATGAAAAATAATTAATTCAAATAATATGAATAAAATGTTCGTCAAAAACTTTTAGCATTGCTTATACTAAAATTCGAATACTATTACATTTGTATATAGCAAATTATGCCAAGTACTTTTAGTCTGTGGTTAAGCATTGCCCTTTACAGCTTTCTGTCTTTTTTACTTCCAGGCAGAAGAAAAATTGCATTGAACACGTGCTGAAAAGAATTTATACATAAGCGATGCTTATCTATGGAATAATGATTGTTCTCTGCAAATGACATTGTAGAGAAACGTATAGGTGGTGCCGATATAGTTGATTTACTAAGCGCCGCTGAGATGTGGCACAAGGCCTAAGGTATTTGGTACGCAGTGAGGATCAATATCACTACTCAGTTGTAATAGGTTCTAACAAGACAAACTTGCTAACCATTACACCACGCCAAGGTACCCAAAGGTGATGCCGGTACAGTATGTGGACTATCTCTTTGCTTCTGGTATAGTAGGTGGCCGGCCCGGTTTGAATGTGCCCTACCTCAGTAAGATTATATTTTTAAATATAAGTATTCGGTTATTTATTGAAACTAATTATTTTTCCTAACACTACCAGACTGTTATTATACGCTTTTTATGGTAGGCCACATACTATAGCAGTGATAGAATTCGTAGGCCACATACTATAGCAGTGATAGAATTCGTAGGCCACTTTCAAAATGTAGACCACATATTACACGGGCACCATACAAGTTTTTCAGAAATTATATAAGGATTTCTTTTTCTTCTGAGAATAATAAAAAAAAAACTTAAAATAATCTAGTCATTATATCTTTATTCTTTGCAGGATATTGAAAGCCAAAGTTGTGTGAAAGTTGACAAAAAACTAAATATTTTATGTGCCAGCAAAACGGTTATTAACAGCTTACTATAATTTTGAGCTTCTAATGTTAAATCATTTTACTGTGTCACCCACTCCCTTCTGCTATTTACACATGTTTGTTAGTAGATTAAATTAGTTGATTGGCCTTCAAGTCTTGGGTATGACGAAAACTACACCCGGTTCCCTATGACCGGGAAATTTTGCGATTGAGGAACTACCTTTTAATTTGCTGTTGTTCCCAGTTCACCATTTCCAAGGTGGTAGTAAGTGTTATGGTCCTAACCATGGGCAAATAGTTAACAGCTAAACTACAGTAAAAACAGTATGAAAGTATAAACATACGATTTCAAAGTTAAAATACCATTAATATATTTCTTGCAAAGAAAATTACTAGCAATATTTATCTGAAGAAAGAGAAATATATCTTTGTAAAGCTAATTATTAATATTTGTCTATACTTCTTAGATGAGGTAGTATTTACACTAATTATATTGTTCAGACTATTGTCCTCATCTTTACTGCAATATTTGCGGCGTTTCACCCGTTATATACTCCGGCCATAAGAACCCATGGTCCAGTGGATATAGACGTTAGTTAGTTCCAGTGACTTGACCCAAAGAGTTGTAAGTTCAATACCAGGCTACAGCAGTGGTAAACAAATACCTTAGAGAGTTAAGTTAAAGGGAGATAATTACATGGCTACCAGAAGAGTTGTTACACAAGGAATGAGAATGATATACCCGAGTGATTATAATAAAGGGTTCAGTTCGAAATTCCTAAAAACTGAAGAAGGTCAGAGCGTAAAACGGCCGAAACATTGTACAGGTGGCATAAACGATAGTGCGGATAATGTAAATAGTGGAAATTATTAATGCTTCGAAGAAAATTAGATTTCGATATTAAATGACCAAGAGGGCAATGATATGACGCTAAAGAAAGAAAGAAAGAAACAAACAAACAAACAAACAAACAAACAAACAAACAAACAAACAAAGTCTGTTGTTTTCAGTATGTCCGATGAGTGTCAATTCCTGCAAGCCCTTGGGTTATATTTCCCAAAAATGTCAGCTCTTTCTGATTCAAAGTATAAGTGTATTCTAAGTATAATTATATTCTGTAGAACCACATCAATGTTGACTTAAGTTTCCTCTTTCTCTGGAAAGGAAAATGATCAGCACTTACGGCCATACAGAAGGTCTTATATTACATAGCATTTGCAATTTTTGTCTTTGTTTCTAACGGCATTTTTTTGTTTATCAATTTGTTTTAACTTCTGGAACTATATTTCATTTGCCACAAGGCCCCTCTTCTTGCCTACATTTCTTTGTAGTCCCTACCAAATAATCTATGTAGTGGCGTCTTCCCGATAAACTTAAGTAACTTTCATATCTCGAATCCCTGTCTTATTTTATTTACTTTCTATTGGCGTTTGTATTAACATCTGAGTCAATTTTTACTCTTGTTATTGTTGATTTTCTTCCCTTTTGCAGCATTTGGACATTAATCAATGAATTCTTATCTTGTTTTCTCGCCGATGTAGTCAGTTTACCATCGGGACTTTTGCCAACGTCCATCATGTGGAAATATTTGCTGAGTTTGTATGGGAAAAAAGTTAATTTCCTGCAGTTGGCGTCTAAAGATCCTAACGCACATTTCCTTGTTTTAATAGCAATGGTGATATAGATTTTAAAGTAGAATATATAAACTTGAAGAAGGATGAACAATATATCGACTGGATGGTAAAAAACAATAAAGATACCCAACTTAATTCAATAACCGTAATTACGGGAGTGGAACGATAAGTCTGTAACTTGATCGTTATAAACAGAATTTAGAATTCATGGTTAATATTCAATCTATAGAAAAATTTAAATTAAGTGCATTAATAAGTAAGGAAATTGTACTTTAGAATTATATATCAGGTCTTCATAAAATAAGTACTTATAATTTTTAACGATTAAATGACTCATCCAGTTAATATAGAGTGATAGTTAAAGGTTAGAAAACTGCATCTTTTCTTTTCACTCCGTGTCAATGATAATGGATTTCATAGATTTGTAGAAGTAATTCGTCAATTGCGTGTTCTTTTCGACGTCGGGCTTCCCCAAGTAAAGAGAGGGTTAATGTATATTAAATTGGTCAGGTGTTGTACATAACCGAACTCTCTATAACTTAAGATTATTTGCTATCATGAGAAGGTTGGAAATTGGAATGTGTGGAAGAATAAAAGTATACATTTTTTATGTTTAAAATTTATTAACAGAAAATAATAACATAAATTAGTAGAAGTTAATGTTCAATTAGAAATATTATTAAAAAGTTAAAGGTATCAAGAGTTCGTAGTAGCCCTTGCAAGAGTGAGTTTAGTGTACGTAGACAGGAACGTATGTATGTATGTATGTATGTATGTATGTATGTATGTATGTATGTATGTATGTATGAGTGTTTATTGTTGGGTATGATTGTCTTTGAAGTAATCGCTTAGGGTGAATGCTGAAAAGAAAGAAGGTGAGAAGTGAGAGATTAGAGGTGAGAGAGAAAGACAGAAACAATAATAGCTATCGCTTGACGTTTATCGAGGGACGTGTAAATTACTCTCGTCTTCTTTTCTATTTGGAGACGGTCGAGCTTACTCCGTCTTTTATTTCGTTTGAGAATTCACTCTCGGATATGATTCTGGCCTTTTTATTTTGTTTCTAGATGTTTTCTAGTTTTTCTATTTGCCGAAAAACATTTCACATCGAGGTGTGAAATTTGTATGCGCTAAGCAAAGTTTGTAAATTCGATAAAATTCGTTTATTTTTAACAAAATGAATGAGTCCGTGCTTAGCATCTGAATTTTTAAATATAGAACTAGTTTTGTTCGCTACAAATTAAATGAAATAATTTCAAGGACGAATTTTGAACTCCTCATAAGCTTTTGCTTGAGAACTGAACACAACATTCGAAAATCTACATTAATCTTAAATAGGTCCCAGGCGATAAAAAAATCGAAATAGACATTATTTAAAATAAAATCAAAATCAATGCCAATAGCAAAACCATCCACAGAAGTCTTTGTTTTATGTATATAGAATATGAAAATTGTCGTATGTCACAAATTACTGGATCATAGAAGGACCGTCACTGCAGATGTTTATTATCATTACTGTGATTGGGAAATCGGAACATTATTTTAAATGTGTCGTACTTAGGGAAACAGATGATTTATTCTCGAGAACACTTTGCAAAAACAACCCATGAGAAGGCAAGGGCGTTAAGTGCTTTCACATCTCCCATATACACCAGATTTAGCACCTTCATATCTTCCTATGTTTCGATCACGTAAATATTTCATGAGTTCAATAGTTGGACACAGTCTTTTAAAAGTATATCAGGGTTAAAACATTTCTTTAAAGATAGAATCGAAAAATAAGCTTTCCTTATAATAGTCATTGAAAATGAAAGTTTTTTTTTTTCTATTAGTAACTAGACAAGCCATAATCGCGTTGAGTTTTTTTTTTAAATCAATTCATGAAATAAAATTGTGAGGTGACAATATTATCAATTACACATTTTAATTTTTTTTAAAGGTGGGCAATAAAATACAACCGTCAGCAAGGCCTCTGGAGGTTTTGAAGAGCGTAGAACCACCCCTTAATCGGCGTTGTTCCCAGGTCTAACTTGTGCCGGGGTGGTAGCACCTATCAGAGGATTAACTTGTGCCCATAGTTAATCCACTCAAGCAAAAATGAAAAACTTATGAATTTACGAAATTCTACTTTGAATACAAATGATAAATATTGAAGAGAGGACAAAAGGCGGTTTAATGTTCCAGAAGGAAATACATTGAGTTAAAATATAGAGCAATAGCTTCAATGAGGTTTTTTTTTTCAAAATAATAAGTATATTTTTATTATAGATGTTTCTTCCGTGCATTTATTTATTTTAAAATACGTAACGGCTGCAAGTCTATTTATTTACCATCAAGTCATGTGACACATATAGGTTCCTCATTTTTCAAATTCTTGTTTATTACAAAAAGTTCTATAGTGCAAGCAGTTGTATAAATATGTTATGTTATGTCATATGTGAATTTATTTAATAACGTTGCTAAAATGTATTTGCATTTATTATATTTCACACATATAGTACGATAACTAATTCGTTGTTCATATACGTGGATGGATATAATAATGTGTATATGCTAAAATTCCTATTAATTTTCCAAAAAAACAAAAAAGTCGTCCTACCTAAAAAAGCCTCATCTAATTTAATGAAATTTGGCACAACACTTGACATGTGCCCCTAATTTGTTTACACTATTTTTAATCCTATTATTTTCCTCATCTTTGTTGCTGTTATTACAAAGATTTGATCGTTTTGCTATACGGCCCTTATCAGGTGTATATCAATCTCAGTACACGGAACCCCGAACTGAACTATTTAATCTACAGAGATAGACTGTTCTCGTTCTACTGCTAATGTCAACGAATATCTACCTCGTTATTTAGTTATTTAGCTCGTCCGTTTCAAGTGAGTGCAAATAAACACTGCCCGACACAGGAATTGAACGCACAAACATTATGTGTCCTAAAATGTTTAGGATGTTATACATTATTTCAGCTGTATTTTAGGAATACACATACATACATACTAGATTAGATTTTAATATATTGTTGTGTGTGTGTATGTTTTTCTTTGGCCCGGAGAGTAGGATCAAAGTGTATTACCTGTTCTCAGATGTTCACTGTCTGTTCTCCGGCCGCCTGCAGCACTCGCTATTTAGTGGCAGGTATGTAGTTTTGGAAGACAATGACTAGCTAAACCAAACTTGCTTTAGACCAGGTAAGACAAACTAAGTAACCATGAACCGCATAGGTAATGGCTGGGTAATCTTTGATCAGTTAACGAGCATTCACGGCATTTACCCACTTTAAAAAACGACCTTGTGTCACATCTCTCCTCAGTGGGAGAGAATGGTCAATACTATTAAGGAGCATAAATAATAAAAGAGTTAAGAAAACAGAAGAAAAAAGTTTGACATTGTATTTCAATTTTTTTACGATCCAAGTTAACAGGAAAACAAGAAGACAAGAAAACAAGAATTTCTCAGTTCTACGACTGAGAAATTCAATAAAAGAAATTAGCATCACAAAAAAATACGGTTGAATCTAGTCAAATCATTTGTAAAGTCATAAGACACTGCCTAAAATCTGGTACTGTGCTTAAATTCAAAAACTCTAGATATCATAGAAGAAATTATCTAGAGATTGAATTAAATGGTCACCCGAAGTTAGAAGTATAAGTGAAAAAACAAGTGTGAAGATGTACCAATTTCTGAGCGGCCTATAAGCAGACGTGGAATTTCGCGTTGTATTGCTAGAAGACTTCCGATTTTTCAATATTTCATAGTTTGCTGCCTCTAATTAATTTCCCCGAAAATTCTACTTTTCTGAATTTATTGATTTGTATTATACGGTTTATGAACCTTTGCTGGTTATTTAAAGTCAGAAAATATTTTTAGTCTGTTAGATTTTCTTAGCGACAATAATAATTTACTGATACAATTCTTACTACTTAATCCATAGATTGTGGGGGAATAAGTGGATTCGTACACATCACAAGGTTATTTGAGCGTAAGTGAATATTACAAACGTGACTGGAATTTGAACTCTGCCCTTCGATTTCCATTTCTCTGCCATTATTTTGCAACTTCAAGTTTCCAGCACCTGGCATTCCCTAGCGATCACGCATAAAGGTACCGACCAGATTTGACGTCGTTTAACTTCGGTGATCATACGAGAACCGTTATTTCAACATGATATGGTTGATATCCTTGTCTGGAATCAACATCTGATTTTACGAAATTAGCCAGTAATACACAATGAGAAACCAATCGTATCTGCCCCACAATATCAGCTTCTTTGGATGCTACTCGACCTTTGGAATTTTAAATGTTGGATAAGGCTTCTTATAACCCAGTAATTTTCAATGTAAAATATTATAAACAATCTATTTTCATCATCCATATTCGCATTACCCAAGTTTTTCTCTGTTAAATTCTGAGGCAGTTCACCAAACATTTCTATATGTCATAGAATGCTAATATAAGATTTTTTCATCATATCTGCGATGTCCCGTTATTTGTTTTATCTTTTTACATATCATTGACGTTTGGTCATCAATAAATGTTAGAACGTTTTCGGATTTTCACAACAGTATGTCCTCTTTTGAACCTTGCGAACCGCTTATGGACAATTAGCTCACCTATGGCACCGTCTCCATAAATGACACATATATTTTTACTGTTTGTACTGTTTCCTTTTTCCTTTCATAACATGAAGAACATCAAATGTAGTAAACGAATCTCATTTTCCTCTATATTTACTTAACATAAAAATAGTTTAAATTAGCAGTATAGCCCGGCGTTTCTCGGGTGTAATGAAAGCTTTATAACTAATCTATGGTCCTGGAGCTCAGACTTAGGCTAAAGAATATTTGTGTAAAATTTGGTGAGAATCGGATAAAAATTGTAGATTTGTATAAAGGACATACAGACAGATAAACATACACACAGAGAAACATCTTGCCTTATATATATGAGCTTATATATATATATATATATATATATATATATATATATATATGTGTGTGTGTGTGTGTGTGTGTGTGTGTGTGTGTGTGTGTGTGTGTGTGTGTGTGTGTGCGTTATCGATTTTCTGCACTATTGTAAGAACGGCAACCTTGAAACTTCTGGAATATCGTTTCTTATGTCTTTGTCTATGAGTGTATCAAATTTGATTAAAATCGGACCACTCCTTCTAAAATCCAATTTTTCGATTTTCGATTTTCGATATTTATCGGGAGTACATCGACACAAAACTTAGCTAAGAACACTCGGAGATGCTTATAGTACAACTGTGCAAATTTTCAAGAAAATCGGTTCAGCCGTTTCGGAGTCTATAGGAAACGGACACACACACACAAAGTTCCATTTATAAATAAGTTTAGATAATTACTCCACATATGAATCTTAACAAATTCTGTTGAAATGATACCTTTCCTAATGAGTATACATGGATTAATATTAGTCGCGTTTGAAATTAAATTGCATTCAAACATTACCTAAGAAAAAATGCTACGTTCGAGACTAATAAATGTTTTTAAATGATTATGCTAACAAATAAAGTATACCGTTACATATACCGGAAACAAGTTCGAAGGTTCTTTTTAAAATTTATTTATATATATAATGTGCCACTTACTATTAAATGTTAAATGCAAGAATTAAATTTTTTGAAGAATTTCATTTTATGTTATTTAATTTGATTTCAGGACTACATAAAATAACATCTTTAATATGAGACACTTCAACCGAATCGCGAAATAACACGACACATTTTGTAAGATAAACAAATTATTAACAATTATTTTTTTTTGTAACCTACACATTCCATTCAAAGAAGTTTAATCTACTTCGCGTTTCAGTCAGGTAAGGTGAGTCAAATAGAAAGCACATCCGTGTAAAATCTTCTCTACATTCTTTGTCGGACTATCGATCAGTAATTACATTTTCTTTTATCAGGTAATTTCCAGTTTATTTCAGTTCCATTCCATTAATGTCTTTAACTTTATAGAGACAAGATATCATGTCTGGCAACCAAAGTTCATTGATAATTGATATCATTAATGTAAAGAACATAATGCTAGGCTTAATAAGTATCCGCGAATTCCACTTACCATTTTTTCTAAAGTGTAAATGTAAGCTTTTAGGTAATAAATACAAATATCTAAAAAATAGACTTAAAAAGATTCGCTGTAAACACAGTCGAACAACTTTTATTAAAATATCAACAGACAGACGAGCAAAGATAAAAGCAATTCCGAAAAACATGTAATGTAATCGATTCTGACCAGGCAGTCGAGATGTTGTCACTTTCTAAATGGCGCAATCTGGTTACTCTGTATGTCTTCTACAAGTACTTTAACGGCTTTTGCTCCGATGAACTTATCTCTCTGGTTCCTCCATGCAAGAATTTGTTCGAGACACAAGATTAGATATTAGCTCCAACCCTTTTATTGTGAAACGAATAAAATGTAAATCCAAATTCTACTCTATCAGTTTATTTTCTCGCACTTCCCACCTGTGGAATTCCCTTCCATTTACTTACTTCCCCGACTGCTACAATCTCCAGGAGTTTAAGTGTAAAGTCAATAGTCATCTACTATCTTGCTAACTTGCATCCTCTCTCATGCTTCTTTCTCCGTCTACTCCACTCTCAGTGTTTTAAACCCTTCTCTTACCCACTTCCTGACACGCCCTGTAACCTGTCACTTTTTCTCGTAAATTTATTTCTATGTAACCTACTGCGAACCAGTGACAATAGACTGCTTTGCTTGGAGTGATATGATTATAAAAAATGTTCCCATTTAATCGATATTTTGTTTTTGAAAATCCCATCCGAAGTTGTAAGCTAGTCAATGGGGATGTAAAAATAAAACACGTATAGAAATTAAGCTATTAGTTTAATGTAGTAACCGCTAACGGAAAACTCTTCGTAGGCATCAAAATGATTATCTTACGTTCTAAGTTCGTTTTCCAAATTACGCTATACAACGTATCAGTCTAACAGATACGTGGTTTAGTGAATACAAACTTACTTGAAAAGTTTCGTGGCAATTAAAACCTTTGCTTTTGTATTGATTAACATTTACATATTAAATTCAATAGAAGAATTGAACAAGCAATATAATGGCCGGATGCTTGTATCATAGTATGACTGTCTGCGAGGGAGGCTAAACAATCTTCGTTGTAGACACCTATTCAGGCACATGTATGTTTATTCAGCATGCACGACTATAATGCGACTATGTTGAACGGACTTTAGTTAGAGTTTCTAGGAGAGGGAGCAATGTCTGGCATGATCAACAGTCTGAAAAATACCAGTACTTTTAAATAATCAACAACTTAATTGGAGCCACTTTAGCTCCGATTAAGTTGTTGATTATTTCAAGCGTGCTTATCTCTTATTCTTCAACATATATTTCTTTAGGCTTTTATTTAATAAACTTCAAAGGGAAGTTATGCGTGGAGGCTAATGCGCCAAGCTCAAAATATGTCATTATGTTCGAAGTTGTGAAGGAGATAACTTCCTGTTTCTGTTCTTAATGTCACTACACTGTAACCTCTATACCATCTCTATCACCACCCTGATTGTATAGTAGATTATTTTCTGCATTCAGAACCGTTCTCAATCAGTGCAATTTAATTCTGGAAAATACTAAGAAGCGGTATGTGCAGTCAATACAAAGCCAAAGAGGTAAACAAAATTCTTAGTTTCTCTCAGTTGTTGAATACTCAATACAAAAGAACTTTCAGTGTCTATTATTATAAAAGCCCCAAAGGATACCTGTTGCAAATTCCATACAACACTTTATGCTCAGTGATGAAATATAAATGCATATGCCGCTTTTCGACATCAGTTCCTACACACTCCCTACGATAATGAAATTCAACGGGCTTCTTCATCAGTTCCGAAAAGCTGCCGAGAATTTAATCGAACGTCGCTAGATCTGCGCTATAAGACATTCAAAAGTCAGTGCAAAATCTATACTATTGTTGTTGTTTTATGTGAACGAGCATTTTGGTAGACAAGTTGCACGCCTTTTAAAAGTAATCATCTTTTGTAATGGATTTCGGTATTCATTTGCGTCTGCACCAGTTATCAGTTACATCATGTGCCTATAACACATAGTTGCTATCATATCCTAAAACTACTTTAGCCTAAGCTTCTTGAGGGACTGAGAAGGAATAATGTTTCATCTCTTTGCTTTCCATCATGCTCGCCAGTGCGGTATATAGGCCCATATGTCGTCCCCTGCCACGATTCTTCATAGCGTTGGAGGAACTGGGTTGCAGCATATATGCGCTGTAAGCACCTTAGGGTACCGAACAGGCTCAAACATTAATGACCCGAAGTCATGCACTATACCCTGCTCAGATCCATAGTTTATGTACCAGATTGTCTTCATTTGTCCTAGCGTGATTCGTCGGTCTTCTCTAATCAAAGCCTCCAACCTCTGCATATGTTGGTCAGTGTGGGATGTTGATGAGCACTCACACCTACATTTGTACTTTACACTTGATTTTCTCGTATTAAAGCGTTCTAACAACTTAAACACTTCAGTAAGATTAAGTGCCATACGTGATACACGCTTGGGCAATCATGTCTCGAAAGAGACATGACTGACTGGGCAGAAGATTATCCTGCGGTAGGTTGACATTGCTTTCTGCGGTAGACTGGCTGCCGACCAAGGCTATAGAACCCAATCTTTCCTGCTATTTAACCGATAACTGGACGGAACAGAGTGATTAATAACTTTCCCAAGGGGATTTGCGCGTATGTGAATACAATGGATTCAACTGGAATTCGAACTCGGCTCCCCGGTTTCTCGTTCCGAGCCGATGTCCACTGTACCACAACGCATATCCTCTACCTTAAACACTTATGATACCAAAATCAGTCGATGGATATCCACAGGTTTAACGCATTCTGTGTACAAAGAGAGCGTTATTCTTTGAGGTAGTGTCTATACTCTTGGCCTCATTCCCACTTAACTGAAAGCTACACAAAACTACATATCCGTTCTTCTAAGCGCAAACGTGACGCCGCGCGTCAGTGCCTCTCGGCTTTTACCGCTTAATTACAAAATTGCTTTACTTTCTTGTATATAATTTATAACAGAAATACATTTGTAGTGATATTATAACATATTAGACCATTTATTTTAATATATCACCTGAAAAAGAACGTTATTGTCTTGAAACATGAAGATTTTAGTGTCGTGATATAATACTTTTATAAATCATTATAATAACAAAATTACAATATTAAGCTCTACTTTGTATCGAGCATTCTTTATAAAGTAAAGGCTTGAAGAGTGGGTTATTTCAGTTCCTTATAATATGTTATAAATTTTAAATAAATATCATTGATCACTTTTAAGAATAGTGTTTTTGAGATACGCAGTTTTATTCTATCCTTACCTACCCTATATATATATATATATATATATATATATATATATATATATATATATATACGTAGCACACTTGGTATACTATTCAGGTAAATTCCGATAGAGACGAACTCAAAAGAACTCAATGTTAAATTCATTTATTTAATTTAACAAAGTAATATAATTTATAATATAGTAATATATATTTAATATATATTTAAAAGAGTAATATATAACAATTTAACAGAGTAATATATAATTTAAGAGAGTAATATAAATTTAATTTAACAGAGTAATATGATTTGGGTCTGACGTGCCACAGTAATAACATCATTATGCGGTGAAATATGTATTACCCATTGGAATTGTAATAAATGAAAAACGTTTTATATATATATATATATATATATATATATATATATATATATATAATGCGTTTCTTTTTTTCCACTTAGCGTACAGTCACTATACTGACTCAAGGCTGAAGCACCAAAGCGATATTTTCATCGTCGAAGGAGTGCGCAGATACTAGCTCCAAAAGATGATCCGTGGGTAAAACATTTAATAATTTCTGACATCAACTACCACATTACTATCAAATTATTGTAATAATACTTGTATTCTGTTATTAATTAGTGTTTATATCAGACTGAACTTATTTAATAAATTACTATTTATCAGATTAGTCTATGGGCAAATAATATATAATTATGCATACAGTACTACGCAAAATTTTACAAACATGTTTCTTTAGGTATTTCAAATAGAGATTAACGAAACTTTTACTGTTAATAATACGTGTTTAATCTTTTAGTTAATACGATATAAAAGAATAATCAATAACAGTATCTCTCAAAGTAAAAGCCATGTTTAATAATGCAAACTTTTACAATACATTTATTAAATCATCTAATAATATTTTATAGAGTAACTATTATTGTTAATTACAACATGGAAGCAATTAGATTAGTCTTCTACAAATTTATTCCATGTCTTTGACTAATATTTTCTCATTCTTCACAACAAAATTCGTTTAGTTCATACAGGTTTTACCGGTTCCTTCTTTGAATTCTCAGTTTCAGCTTTCTCCATAAATTTTCAATCGGATTGTGATCTGCAGAATTATTTTAGAAGATCTATTCTATTTGAACTTAACCATGATGTTTCAAGCTTTACCATTTTTGAAACACCCAACTTGATTTCAAGCTCAGTAAATGTGCACTCTA
This sequence comes from Ascarosepion bandense, assembly GCA_037127315.1. Classification (NCBI taxonomy): domain Eukaryota; kingdom Metazoa; phylum Mollusca; class Cephalopoda; order Sepiida; family Sepiidae; genus Ascarosepion; species Ascarosepion bandense. Next base: position 1,098,438 of record JBBBDQ010000389.1, on the reverse strand, counting down.
AGTGTAGATTTCTCTCCAAAAATATCCATACATGTTCCATTCATTCTCCCTTCTATTATTTCAATATTCCCTGCAACTTGAGTACTAAAGCAACCAAATATCATTGATTGATCCACCTCAATATTTTACTGTTGAAATAGTATTTTTCGGTGAATATTCAGTACCCTTCTTTTTCCAGACCTTTACCACAGTATTTCTGCCAAAACTTTTAATTTCCGTTTCATCTGACCAAAGTACATTTTCCCAAATGCTGCAATGGACATTTTCAACATCTTGTCTTGCAAAAATTGGTTTTCACTTAAGTGGTTTTATCTTTAGAATCCTTGAAAAGATGTTAAATCAACAAAGTGAACAACTAATTGTATCCCTACTCTCTTTTACTCTACATAATTATTGCCCCAATGAAATTCTTTAAGCGTAACTCAAGGTTCGTTGTCAACGTTATTCGCCAATATACTTGCTGTACATACCGTTACCTTTCTAGGACGACCAGTGATGTGTTGGAACGAATAAAATGAGACGTCTTCCAGTGATTAACTATTGAATTAACTGAACACAATAGCACATTTAACTGAATATTACATTAGTCTCATAAACAAGTCCATTTGTATGAAGGTCAAAAATACGTTTGCGGAGATTTTCATCCATTATTTCGTTTTTCTCCATTTTGTCAATATTTAACCCTGGAACACTAACCATCAATTAAAATCATACCACTACTAACTATGAGTATAACACACGATTTTAAAAATATAAAATTTTTTTTAATATAAATGTTTATTTGAACTGAATTTAACAGAAAGAAAATTAACAATAGTTGTAATAATTTTTAAAAAGTAATCACAGAAATTACTTAAAACATTCTAAAAAAAGCAAATCCATCCTAATTTGAAATATTCTTGTAAAATCTGAACATTTTCATAAAAAAGCCGTTGTAAATGAAAAAAGTGTATTGCAAACTTTTGATTGACTAAATATCGGTTATTCGTCATGGAATAATTTTGAAGTTTTTTTTTATATGATTATTTGACTGAACATAAACATATATTTTACGAGCAGTACAAGGTTAATTAATCTATCTTATTTAGAAATACTTAATGAAATATTTTTAGTAATACGTTGTAAACTTTGAATGACATTATATATATAAATAACATAAATACAGACAAAAGAATTTATATAGGAGCAACAAAAGCATCGTTTAAATAAAGACATTAATAAACGCAAAACATCATTCAGCACACAAAATAAATCAATATTATCTATCCTCTCCAAACTTTACAACTACTGCCTCTCTGCTTATTGCTTCCCTGCCTGCTGGAATCCTCCTCTGTGGTTCCTATATTTAAGAACGCCTGAGAACACTCAGAATCCTCTAATTATCGCTCTATCAGCCTCCTACCGATTTTTGGCAAAGTGCTCGAGGCTATTATTAATGCTAAAGTGGTTCAACATCTCATAGCCCACGATATATTTTTCGATAAACAGTATAATTTCCGCTTCACTAGATCTACTGCTGATAAGTTTACGATCATCACAGTGTATATATAGCAGGTTCTCGATAGGAACGGCAAAACTCGAGCTGTTGCACTAGATATCTTCAAAGCATTTGACAGAGTCTGGCATGCTGGCCTTCTAAGACTGCTACAGAGCTATAGTATAACTAGACAGTCTTTCCTTGCAAATGGCTTAACAAAGGTAGTATTGAATGAGTATGCTTCCAGATACTACCATACGAACAAGGCTCTATTCTACATCCTCCGCTTGTCAAGATCTTCATCAACAATTTCCCTGATGTAATCAAATCCCCAGTATGCATGTATGCTGACGCCAACACCATTTACTCCCGCCTCGATAAATAGAAAACTACTAGGTCGGATGGGCTTACGGCCTATCACGTTGAATACACCGGTTCTCGCTCGATCACCGAAGTTAAGCAACGTTGAGCCTGGTCAGTACTTAGATGGGTGACCGCTTGGGAATACCAGGTGCTGTAAGCGTATAGTGACGGATGTGCGTTGTAGTGCAGTGGATATCAGCTCGGAAAGAGAAATCGGTGAGCCAAGTTCGAATTCCAGTTGAATAACCTGCATTCACTTAAGCACTGGTACCCTTGGAAAAGGTATTAATCCGTCCATTCCCTCCAGTTATGGGTTAAATAACAAGGAATGTAATTGGGGACCCTGCTCTTAAAAACAAATCCCAATGAATCGTGAAAAAAAAACGTTGAAAAATAAAATAACCTTACCCAAAATCACTGGTTATGACCTTCAAATGATCCCATAAGGATTGATAGGTCGTTAAGCCTCAAAAACAAACAAACAAACTAGATCTGACAAAGGAAACTTCGCTGCTGATCTTGAAAAGGACCACTAATCTGTGGTGAACTACGGTAAGTATAGAATCGTAAATTTTAAAGCTTCCAAAAACAAAAAACTGCGTCTTTTACCCACCATAGTCAACTGCTCCTACCCCACATCAGAATGCATCAGGCTAGTCTCCATGAAAAAAAAAATACTGCGCCTCCTCGACCTAACTCCATCAGCCGACCTGAAGTGGAATGACAACCTTAAATCTATAGCTAAATCTGCTGCTAAGAAGGTTGGTTCCTTGTGTAGGGCCAGGAAAGTTTTTCTTGTCTGAATCCATCTTGTACTTATATAAATCTATCATCCATAGCATTAATACTGCTGTCATATCTGTTCGGGTGCCCCTGCTATATATCTGAAGCTTCTTGACACAATCCAACAGAAAATCTGCAATGTAATAGACCCCAACCTGGTAACTCAACTTCAATCACTTTCTCACCGACGTAATGTGGCTTCTCTATGGTTCTTCTACAAATATTTTCAGATTTCTGCTCTAATGAGCTTAGCTCCTTGGTGCCCCTTTCCATGAATTTAGTCGAGCTACTAGTAGCTAGACTCCACCCATTTAAAGTGAAAGCAATCACATGTAACCTCAACTTCTACTCTAACAGCTTCTTTGCCCGCTTCTTCTCCCGCTTGCAGAATTACCTTCTGTATATTTGCGTCCCTGTAAGCTAGAATCTCCAAGAACTTTAATGCAAAGTCAGTTGCCATCATTTATATCCTTGACTTGCATCCTTTCCTGACCACCCTTTTATCGTGTGCTTCGTCCTTTCCACACTAATCACATGCAGCCCTGTTAACACCTGAGTTCTCATCCTTCTTATTCTTATTCTATACCACCCCCCGTAACTCGTTCCTCTTTCGCATTTCTCAACTCTCATGTAACCCGTGTGCATCAGCGGCAGTTCTGCCTTGCTTGGGGTGATATGATTAGAAAAATATTAAATTATTAAACAAGAAAAATTAGATAATGTTTTAAAGAAGACATTCGAAGAAATATTTATTTTGCTTTCTAATAAACAACAAATTCAAATACATTTAACACGAATAAAAACAAAAACAAAGCAGAAATAAAGCCAATACAGAAAACCAGATAATACAACACGCATCAAACGGAAATAATCTTACGAAATCCCAGGAATAATACAAAAACAACCACCACGCATATATATACGAATACAGACACTTGGCCTCATAAATTTAAACGAGCATATTTACTAACACGATAAAAAGACAGTAATGAGAAGTCAAACCGAAATGGTATAAAGTCGTAAACTTATATAAAGCAAATAAGCATATACATAGGCAGGATAAAAAGAGAAGTAACAGAAAGCAGGTAAGACATGCACATCCTTCACTACATTAATTTTATCAATGCTTTACTTACATATTGATATTAAGCACTTTATGAAAAAAACTGCTTTCCTAAACTGTCTTTCTACCAGTAACCTAAGCATAATTACAACTTAACATTATAGCATATATATATGTGTGTGTGTGTGTGTGTGTGTGTGTGTGTGTGTGTGTGTGTGTGTGTGTGTGTGTGTTTACGCATTAATTTTAATGGATACCCGTATTTAAGTAAATACTCTGATTTTATAATGAAACATTATATATTTTTATATCTACTGGCCAGAATAGTCGAGAAATCTTGTAAGGAAAATATGGGTCATCAGGCAGGATTCGAACTAGGGGCAATCGTCGATTGATTTGACGCTCGGTAAGGAAGGACTTACAGTAAAACAAGATCTTATATAATGCTTTTAAAACACGTTTTCTTGATTAAGCAATGAAAACATGATATTTAATTAAATATATAAAAATTTATCTGATTTTATCGTAATGGATTGCAGAAAAAATGTGTAAATAATTTTTTTTTTACATTTTCTTACATTCAAGTACAAAAACAGAGGACATGAATTCTTTAAAAACTCAGAAAACAAGTTTGCGTTAAAAGCATTGTTTCGGATTTTGTTTTACTATAAATTTATTTCTAACGCAGTTATAGTTGACCATAACATTATTTTTTTGCCAGTTTTTTTAGTGTTGGTGAAGGTTTGGAGTCCATGTGAATTAAATGTTTGAAAAATATTCCTATGTTGGTTTGGACATTACGATTAAAATACGGATTAAATAATTTAGTAAAGTTTCTCTTTATTTTTACCTTACGATTTTTCTTCTTTGTTGTGTGTCTTCAGAATATAAAAGATCATAGCCTTCCACATCTTCCAGTCCTTGTACCTCTTAATATATTTTGTCTTGTTATTTCTCCCAAACCCTGCTCTGAAATTCATTTGCTTAAGGACATTAAGTATGTCACGCACTGTTTTCCCCTCTCACACTTTCTTTGTTATGTGTCTTCAGAATATAAAAGATCATAGCCTTCCACATCTTCCTGTCCTTGTACCTCTTAATATATTTTGTCTTGTTATTTCTCCCAAACCCTGCTCTGAAATTCATTTGCTTAAGGACATCAAGTATGTCACGCACTGTTTTCCCCTCTCACACTTTCCCTCCATCTGCCCCGTGAGTATCGGATTCTTCAAACCATCCTTCCTTATTACGTATCTCAGAAATTTCAACTGTTTTTTTTTTTGGTGTTTAGTACAAGTGTTCTTGTTTTTGTTTTTTCTCTCCAAAACATGTTGTTTCGAGTCTATCCTTCACCTGTGAGTAGATTGTCTAGCATTCGGTGCCATATAGGATATCATGTAACAGTTCAGTGCTTAACTTTAAAGGATTTTTTTCCTCCTGCAGGTTCCACTCCGAATGTTACTACTGCAATAGGACCAAACAAACAACATAGAAATGCGGGGGCGTTGTAGTTAATTAAATTTTATGTAATTAAATTAATTTGTCACGGAAAGCAGCATGCACCAAGATTTGTTTTATTGAAAATGATTTGCAAAAATATCACATATAGACAATAAAATATTTGATTTATCTGGTTTTAACCAGGAGGTTGTGCTAATATATATCATATAATGGGGAACGCGTATATTGAACGAATTTCTCATAGATAATGTTAAACCAACTAAAATGCAAGTAAAGATTTTTTTCCTCTAATGATCATAATGCAAATGCAAGGGTCTGTATACTGCTTGCTATTTACAACTTTTCTTTTTAAGAAAGGACTGGCTAAAGATGTAACATCTAAAACTGAATCCCAGACGTTTCAAAAGTGGGAAATAATAAAAGTAAGAATAAAAGAAACGATTGCTTAAAATAAGCCGATGGCCTCAAAAGATATCAGTTGAGTAATGGCTGTAAAGGAGTTGAAGGAAAAACAAAAGGGTGAAAATGCGTAAGATTAATTTTATGGAAATTTCTCATATTTCCTGTTGAAAACTAAAGTAACAGTAATCAATAAAAATAAAATGAACTATATGCAAAATATTAGTAGTAGTACATGTAGAAAATGTAGTAGTATTAGGAGTAGTAAATAGGGAACATTTTATCGAAGTAGATGAAAAAAAAAATCGAAGTAATTGTAGAAATATTAGCAGTTGGAAAAGTCGTTTTAGAAGTAGTAGTATTAGTTTGTAAGATAAGAAAAGATATATATATATATATATATATATATATATATATATATATATATTACCCGGAAATTAACAAAGATTAACGAAACGGTTTTAAACAACCCGATACTTCTAAATTATTTGTTTGAACATTAATTTTGATCGATGCTCGTATTTAAGTAGATATTTTGTTTAAACAAAATACCTGCTTAAATACGAGAATCTGTTTAAACAGAATAGCTACTTAAATAAGAGTAACGATAAAAAATAATGTTCAAACAAATAATTTCAATTTGTCGGTTTGTTTATAACCATTTCGTTAATCTTCGTTAATTTCCGTAACATGTTTACATTTGTTGACATTACGATGCATTTCAGAGCGATGAATCGAAAATTGTGTTATATAGGCTTGACCTGACTTCGTTTAGACTGGTGGACATTCGTGGTCGAGAAGTCTACGACGCGCCAGATAAATTGGTGGCTTCCTCTATGTGGATACAGGTCGAATCCTGCCAAATGACACATTTTCGTAACAAAAAGTTATGGTAAATAATCAGGCCGATATAAACAGAATATCTACTTAAATACGAGTATCGATAAAAATAATGTTCAAAGAAATAATTTCATATATATATATATATATATATATATATATATATATATAATCGTTTCAATCCATGCAAGGCAGTGATGATACTGGTGCGTAGCGAGCTACATAAGAGGAGAGCGAAGAGAAAGAGGAACAGTTACATGGGGTGTCGGAGAATGGATACGAGATAGATGTGAATATGGGTGTGAAGAGAGTTACGTTAGAGTAGAGCGAAAAGGGAGAAGAACAATATACAGAGGAAAAGATAAGAGAAAAATGGGCGTCAAGGAGATGGTAATTGACGTTGCATTTTAACTTTTGGAGATCATAGCTGTCAGGGTAGCAAGTATACGGAAGGCAGTTCCACAAAGGGGAAGTTCAAGAAAAGAATCTTATAGTGTACAAGTGATAGCTAGGTTTGACTGTTTTGACTGTAAAATGGTAGGACCTAGTTGCTAGTCCAGTAGCTCGATTAAATACGTGTAAGAAAGCTAATCTCATCGGAGCAAAAGTCATGAAAATGTTTGTAGAAAAGAGAGGGTGAAGCCACATCTCATCGTTTGATACAGAAACTGGAGTCGAATTGTCAGGTCATGATAGATTACACTGCAGATTCACCTTTGGATTTTATCGAGAACACCCTGATGAATAGCAGAGGCCAGATATTCAATTAACGAGCGTATGGTAGATTTGTATATGTGCAAGATAGATTCAAACGAGAAAAACTTCCTGGTCCGAGACAGTTACCTTTCTAGCAGTAGATTAACATTATTTTTTGCCAATTTTTGATTCAATGTAATTGTTCTACTTGAGGTCATTTGAGAGAGTGAGGCGAAGGAGACACATTGTATTGCTTTTCAGGGAGATTAGTGTGATTTATACTGATGGTGGGTAGAGAAGATGGTGGTTAAAAGATAGCAGTTTTTTTTGTTTTTTTTTTTGTTTTTTTTTGTTTTTTGGAAGCATTAAAATATCTGATCCATTACTTACCCCAGTCTACAACAGATTAGAAATCATTTTCAAGACGGGCAGCTGGGTTTGTTTTGTCAGCTTTGGTAGATTTCTTAATGAGGTGGGAATAAATGGTGGTGTCGTCAGCGTAGATGCCTACTTGGAAACTGATTACATCAGGGAGATCATTAGTGGAAATTTAAAAAGAAAGCGTGAGACCTAAGATAGATCCTTGAGAAACACATGGATTCGGATAAAAGCACTTGGAAGCATGCACGTTCAATCCAATATTCATTACGCGATTTGATATGGACAATTGGATTAAATGAAACAAGAGTCCTGTTAAACTATAGCCCTGTAGTTTGCGCAGAAGGCTATCGTGCCAGATTCTCTCAAAAGCTTTGGAGATATTCAGAGCAACACCGCAAGCTTCGACGTTGTTAGCGTTATATCTGTATATGTGTATGTGTGTATGTTGACTAAAATCAGACAGATTTTAGTCAACATTAAAATAATCTTCACTCATTCACACAGTAAAACGAACCTTCAGATATTGGAGGTCATCTACATTAAATCAAAACTACTCACACTGAATAAAATTACGTTTATATCTGGTCATAACACATTACATTGCATTTAAATATATAGTTCTGTTATCATTTCGGGCTCTCACGCGGTGTGGCGTCATAGAACCGCATTACAAATTTACGAACTGCATTTGCTACTTTGGGTAACTGTCATTGTTGCTTAGCAAAGTTTTATGTCAACAAGATAAAAACCTCGCTGATGTTGGATGTGTTTATGTTAACATCCTTGTAACCTCTCTGACGATGGCTCATGTGAGCCGAAAGCTTAGAACCAACTTAATAAAAAATTGTCCAAATGTTGGAGAATTTTTGTCTTTATTTTTCCCTGAAATTAAAGCCCAAATACGATGTTTAGAACGGCTCATGATTAAACATAACAGACATTCATAGTTTCTTATACTTAACAGTATATGTTTAGAAAAGTATGTATGTATGTATGTATGTATGTGTGTGTGTGTGTGTGTGTGTGTGTTTAAAGGTTTTGTCACTTTAACTGAACAGATTTATGCCGACGTCAAAACATGGTTAGTTAAAGTGACAATGTTTTTGCCTTAAACCTATCAACGCATAATCACCACTACGATATCGAGTATTTTACGTTAAAATATGCTGCAAAAACTGCTTTTATCAGTAAAACTACTGAAAAAAATAGCAGCCTTGGGTCTCTCCATTTCTCTCTCTCTCTCTCTCTCTCTCTCTCTCTCTCTCTATGTATATATATATATGATTTGTTTGAACGTTATTTTTTTTTATCGATACTCGTATTTAAGTAGAGATTCGGTTTTTAATGAAACAGTATTATATATTTATATCTACCGGCCTGATTATTTGCGATTATTTTTTTTTTCACGAGAATTTGTGTCATTCGACAGGAAAGGTATCGTAATGTCAACAAATAATTTCAAATTGTCGTTTGTTTATAACCAAGTTTCGTTAATTTGCCTAACATGTTTACATTTGTTGACATTACGATACATTTCAGAGCAGATACGGTTATTGCGATAGATCGAAAACTGTGTTATATAGGCTTGATTAAAACCTCGTTTAGACTAATGGTCATTCGTGATCGAGAGGTCTAAGACGCACCAGATCACATAGGGGTCGCAGGTTCGAATCCTGCCGAATGACACTCATTTTCGTAATAAAAATTTATCGTAAATAATCAGGCCGGTAGATATAAATATATAATACTCTTTAATTAAAAAAGAATATCTACTTAAATACGAGTATCGATAAAAAAAATAGGTTGAAACAAATCATTTCAAATTGTCGGTTATTTATAACCAAGTTTCGTTAATTTCCATATATAAAGTCAATATTCATCTACTAACCACTGGACTCTAGCTCTCTCCCCACCCCCGTATAACCTTCCCTTTCTCTCCACCTATGTATCTGTCATCGCACCTGCTTTCTCAGCTTTATATTGTTCCTTTCTAACTAGTTTGTACTCCTCACTCTTTTCTAATTATTCTTTTTACATTTATGTAGGCCCCTGCACATCAATGGCGTTTCCGCTTTGCTCGGGGTGAAATGATTAATATATATATATATATATATATATATATATATATATATATATATATATATATACCAGTGTTATATTTTGGTTTTAAAATGAAATCCGATACAATCAACTCGCAGGCATTTTTCAAACATCTATCTATATTTCTCAGATATAAGATTGAAACTATTTACATTGTGCAAATTCTTTTCCTCGTCTTTATTGTCATTTACACGATGTTTCGATCGTTCACCGGCCTTCTTCAGGTGGTAAACGTTAGAATATATGTATATCCTGAATAAGGATGGAGCGTACAATGATTAAAACTTTGCCAATATGACTAAATAAATGAGGACAACAATGTAAGTAGTATAAATGATTGTTCAAAGATTTTGATTTTAGATTGTCTTAATTCTTCCTTTTATTTTCAATTCTTTTTTATATTATAAATGTATGTTATATCAATACTCTTGCATAGCACCAATTCTACAACATGTCTTGACAAGTGAAGATGGAGCGAAAGAAATATAGTTGTACAAACTCGTGCTGAAAATGCTTTTTATATGCTATGTCAATATAAGTGATCAAGGCTCTCCGCGTATTTCTTTTATTTATAATCTATGAGGTTTGGGGGAATATAGAAGAATTAACCTCTTGGTTTGGAATACAAAGGTATTCTTTCCTTAGGCTGCTCGCCGTCCAAGACTTGAGAACCCAAAAACGCTGCTATTTAACCCATAACAAATAAGAGAAAAAGGCAATTGTGTAAAAGTCACTGAAACAGTCTTGTCCGAAATTAGAACTCCGATTGCCAATTCTGCATTCTGTGCCGTTATTTCTTACATTATCCACACATCCTGGGAATACTAGGAATTGAAAAATGGGCATCAAACATGTTATAAAGAAAATGGGAAGCTTAAGTACAATTTTCACTTAGAATCAGAAGATATGCAGTTGAAGTTTATGCAAGAAAATATAATAAAATAGAGCTAAAAAAAAAACTTATCACTTACAGAATCATACTGAAGGAAGCACGGAATGAGAAATCGGTTGACCTAACTATTATGGTACCCTCCTACGAAGAATGGGCTCTTCCTCTTACTATATATAATTACCTGCATGACTTCCGGAAGAGAGAGTTAAAGGTAGTTATGTTCGGAAATTACCGATAAGTAGTACACAGTTAATACCAGTTACGATTCAGGCAATAAGAGCATAACTGTACAGTTCAAACGTACTTATTTCTATTTACTTGTTATTAACAGTTTCTTTATATATATTGTTCTTGCTATACTAATACACTCTTTTGAACCTACCTTCTTTGTTCCATGTCTTTCTTCAGGCCAAACAGGTCACTACAACTTTGCGGCGAAATTTCGCCACAACAGCTTCACAAAAATTGGTGACGAAGATATGCGTTTAAGATTTGTCACATCAAATTAGCGACGAAGATTCATAACACTAACCAAAGGGTTTTGGATGAAGACACATCAATGCAGCTATAAAAGAGATTGAAAATAGTGAAAAGTTACATTTTTGTATCATTTCACTCTAAGCAAGGCGGTACCGCTACTGGTGAGAGTTAAAGTTTTAGGCAGGAGGAGAAGGAAGATAAAGACGAACCAGCTACAGGTGGTAAAAGAAAAAGGTCAAGAGAAGGATTTAAACACAAGAGTGAAGACAGTTACAAAGGTAGAGAGAGAAAAAAGAACAAGATACACAGAGTGATGTGGAAAGGGCTAGAATGAAGTGAATAAGAGATGGGAATTGACTTTGCATTTAAATTCTTGGAGGTTATAGCCGTCAGAAAAGCAAGTATATGGGAGGGAGTTCCACAAGCAGGAAGTGCAATAAAATAAGCTTTGGGGATAGAATTGTCGCCTGCTTTTGGTAAATCTAACTGTAAAAGCGTGGGACCTTTATTGCAATATAATAATAATTTACAGAAAACTATGATTGCTAAAAATCTTGAAGGAATAAGATTCATAGACAAAAATCAAAAGAAACTCAACAAAAAATGACTTGTGAATTTCTATTTCTCCAAAACTTCGTTAGCCACCATAGTGATTTTTTTCTGCTGCTACCAGTATGGCTAATGCTTGTCTCCTCGAGAGCAACACACGACGCTTTGTTTGCCTAGCTTTTTCAATCTACGTTAAGTAATGTGATGGATGGTAAATTAAGTATTAAAAGCAAGTCTCTTTTACACTTTTACAAAAATTCACCATGACGTCTGAAATCCTGATTTTGCAGAATAGAAAAGTGTTGACCATGTGCTTAAAGAAAAAGTCAAAACCGGATTTAGCGAGTAGATGTTAAATAGACCAAAGGAAGCGATTTTTAAAACTAAAAAAACTTAGCGATCCAGTTTAAAAAAAAATTAAATCACTATAAAAAGCTTCGGTCAGTGTCAGTCAAAGAGTGAGATGGAAGCAGCGAAACGGCACACTAAAATGTAACAAGGGAGAAACATGAAGTCGACATGGTCATAACGTCGCGTCGCACATTCGTCCTCTTTCTTTTTTTCGTGTGCTGATTCCTTTCACTTCTTCTCTATTCAAAGACATTCCTACCAAACTATCGCTCATACAGACATTCACATATTCGTCCCTGCATACGTACGCATAAACACCTTCTAAGAATGTACTACTACAAACATTTCTACAACTCTTGATGCCCTTAACCTTCACATTAAACATTAACTTCTACGAATTTTTGTTATTCTTTTTATTTAATAATTTATACCTTAACATGCAAAATGTTAATTTTCATTCTTCCACAATCTTCAACCTTCTGATGACGAAAACAAAATAAATGCTAAGCTGTAGGGAGTTCGGTTATGTATGACACAAAGCCGAATCAACAAACATTAACCATCTCCCTGTAGCTTCAGTAGAACGACTACATTGAATCCATACCTGCAGCTATTGCTAGTAAGTTTAAGTCACTGTGTAGGACCATGTTTTTAAATCTAGCATTCATCCGTGCATTGAATACTAATGCAATGTCTGAACGGGTGCTGCTGCTATTCATCTCGACGTTCTCAACAAAATCCTAAGAATTATCAGAAATGTAACCGATCCTAACTTGTCATCTCGACTTCGCTCACTTTCTCATCGACATGGCGTAGCTTCTCTGTCTTTTCAAAAAATATTTTCATGGCAACTACTCTAATGAGCTTTTTTACAAGGTGCCCCGATCACATGAATTGAAGGGTTTTAATAGATTGGCATCTAAATCCAACCTTTTACTGTTTAAATACTTAAACGTAAACCCTCACTTCTACTCCACAGTTTCTTTTCTCGCATTTCCCGATCGTGAAACTGCCTTCTGTTTATTATTTTCCTGATAGCTACAATCTCCAAGAATTTAAAATCTACGTCAATTACCATATTCTATCTTTTTGAAACTCTTTCATCGTTTATCCTTTTTTCAATGCTCCTTGTACATAGGTTTTATTGTTATGTTTTTTCTTACTGCACATTAATGGCGGTTTCGACTTGCTTGAGATGAAATGATTAAAAAAATAAAACTTTGTAATTTCTTTAAGAAATATTGGGTTTTCATTGAACGAGTATCCAGAGATGCTGTCGGTTGAAATTTATAAACCAATTTCTTTTCTTTTTCATTTTTCCGATCCTGGGTATGACGGTAAACTGCATCCGGCAGCAAGGCCTCTGATTGGTAGGTTGTGAGGAGCGTGGAATCATCTCTTAATTACGGTTGTTTTCATGTCCACTCTGAGCCTGAGTTGTAGCACCTGTTAGGGACCCACCTTCAGATAAATAGTTAACCCTAAACTGGGGTCAAAACAGTATGAAAGTATACAAATACACTTTTTATAAAAATATATACATAGAAATAGACATTTATAGAAAAATATACATTTTTGAATGAAAGATATTACTAACAATATATTTTTGAAAGAAAAAAAATATTATTGCCATAACACATTTTTAAAGGAAAATATTTAATTACCAGCAATACATTATTTGAATATACATCTGAAAGACATCTTCAGTTTTCTAAAATAAAAACAACATTCATCAAAATCTGACTGAATCAACTTTTTCACGATAACCGAACATTTAAAAAATACGTTAAAACCCCAACTTTTTGGCATTAAATAACCCACAGAGATTGATATGCCAATAAACAAAACTAAACTCAAACTATCTCATTTTTCATGATATTCATGTGGTCGGAACACTCAGTATAAAAGCTAGTCTATTTGCTGTAAATAGTAGTATCTGAAAATGTTCCTTTTTCTTTTAATATGGATGGAATATTACGTTTAAATTTCTATATAATCAAGAACGGTTACGTATATTTCATGCTTTTGCATCAGGCATTGTTTTCTATTATCAAATCACTGCAGAGCCTCATTCTAGTCTTGTTATTAACTGTTAACACTGGAATTATTTTCTTTCTTTAAATCTTTTTTTCCGCAACAATGTTTGTCTAATCCTGCATGATTTACCCTTGATTTATCTATGGATTGTGTTCTTGTTTTTCATTTATTAAATTTTTAAAAGACAAAAAGTCTTGGAGAAAGATGCTAGTCAAACAGGAAAAACGAAAAAATCATTTTTAATTGAGAGCTTTTCATTATTTTATTTTAAATAAAATGCTAAATCTATCATAAATATTTTACCTGTTATAAAAGAAAAATCAGGTATAAAACATATCTTTCTGAATATTTGGCATGAGAAGTTATGTACATTAGAAAAACGGTCCTCATCTTTATTGTTGTTAGCGACTAATACGCTGTGATAACGACAACAAATACGAGTATTATAGCTCGCATGTAAATAGTGTAAATGCTGAGAATACCTCATTCCGGAAATCATTTTACCGCCCAAACAAGGCAATAAAGCTACTAAGACAGAAAATTATTATTAAAAGGCATTCTCGCCCCATGATAGTGTTTGTCTTTTTCTAAAAAAATAAGCTCCAACAGAGATCAACAAGTAAAATACTCAAGAAAATAACCTTTTTTTTAATAATCATATCGCCCCAAGCAAGGCAGTTTACTGCCACTGGTGCGCATGGATTACATTAGAGAAATGTTATGAGAAAGAGGGACTAGTTATAAGGGGTGTCAGGAAGTGGGTAAGAGAAGGATGAGAATACTGATGAAAGTGGAGTGGAAGGAGAAAGGAACATGAGAGAGAGGATACAAGTCAGTGAGATAAGAGATGACTTTACATTTAAATTCTTGGAGACTGTAGCTGTCGGGGAAGCAAGTAAACGAAAGGGAATTCCACCAGCGTGAAGTGCAAGAAAAGAAGCTGTAAGAGTAGACGTTGCGTTTACATTTTATTGGTTTCACAGTAAAAGGGCGAGACCTAGTTGCTAATCTTGTGGCACGAGTAAATTCATGTATAGGAGGCACCAGTGAGCTAAGTTCCACGGAGCAGAAGTCGTGAAAGTATTTATAGCAGAGTCACTGGGAAGCCACATTACGCCAGTGAGAAAGTGACTGCAATTGAGCTGCCAAGTCAGAATCGATCACATTAGAAATTTTCCGCTGGATTTTGTCCTGGACCCCCAGGTGGATAGCAGGGGCACCCGACCAGATATGGCAGCAGCATTCAATGCACGGGCGGATGGTAGATTTATAAATGTGCAGGATGGTTTCAGACGGGAAAAACTTCCTGGCCCTACACAGATAACCAACCTTCTTAGCAGCGGATTTAGTTATGGATTCGATATAGTCATTCTATTTGAGGTCTTTTGTGAGAGTAAAGGAGTATTTTGCTTTCAGGGAGACTAGCCTAATCCATGCTAATGGGAGGACAGAGGTGATTGTCTGTTAATAGATAGCAGCTTCCCTTTAAAAGCATTAAAATTCACGAGCCATTTCTTACTTACGTCCACCACAGACTGGAGGACCTTTTCAAGCACAGCAGCGAGGTTCAAACTGTAAATTGAGGAGATATTGTTTCTAATCTAGTACTACGCTTAAATTCATACAGTTTAACTAATATA
Organism: Ascarosepion bandense; assembly: GCA_037127315.1. Classification (NCBI taxonomy): domain Eukaryota; kingdom Metazoa; phylum Mollusca; class Cephalopoda; order Sepiida; family Sepiidae; genus Ascarosepion; species Ascarosepion bandense. The sequence goes on along the minus strand of JBBBDQ010000389.1, from coordinate 1,082,926 downwards.
AAGGAAATATAATCAGAACAATTAAGATGAAAATATTTATAGAAAGAGCACAGGGAAGCTACATCTAGGTGATATGAATATGACTGAAGCCAGGATTCCAGGTACACTAACATTGTGGAGTCTTTGGTTTTATCATTAATCTCGAAATATATAACCAAAGCACCAGACCGTATATGGCAGTAGACCTATAAATATATATATATTGCATATCACAACACAGTCATAATAAGGCTCTTAGCTATAATGATGTCGACACTAAGAAATCGAATGATGTAATTCAAATCAAAGAAGAAGAACGATAAATCTGATTACTGACCCTGTTCGTGCTTTATAAAGTGCGAGGATAGATGTTGTATCAGAAAAGTAAACAAGCAACATTACTGTAAGATCATGAACTAAAGTAAAGATAATCAAATCTTTAAAGAAACTTGATAGATATCGGCAGTAGGAATCTGGCAATCGGAGAATCTACATTGAGAGCGCAGATTTAGTATAAAAAAAGAATACTATTCTTTGTTATAATCATCCAAAAAAGATCCAAAAGGCGTAAAACGTGTTGTCCTTACTGTAAATGTATATGTACTTATTGCTGAGCAGAATCTTCGAAAGTAAAATGCTCCAGGCATCAATGCTATCGATACAGAAATCGGATGGCTTGGAAAAGAAAGGGAAAATGTGTGTAAAATAAAGGAACGGAAACGTGTGTCATGAGGTTGAAACTGTAACAAGGCAGCCTATGATACTTTACAAACTGAGTGATGGAAAAAAAAAAATATATATATATAGGGTGATTGTATGGCAAATATACAAGCTTGTTCTAAAGGATATTATTAATATGCTGGTTCTTCGCACTTCACAATTTCTTTTTAAAAGGAGCACAGGCGCAAACAATTTTAGGGCTAGAATAGAATAGACCATCAAGAGCTTTCCTCTTCTCTTTTCATCTGTGTGTGCTTTTCTACGATAAGAGGGTGAAAAGTTGTCACCTCTAACAATTTATTTTTTATTTTAATTCTGAAATTTGATCCGCTTTTGGGAAGTGGATCATGCCAAGTACGATAAAGCTCACATTCATTGCTTTCGCTCTCTTTCTCTCTCTCTCATATATATATATATATATATATATATAGGAAAGAATATTAATAAAAAGTTTTGAATTTAAAAACGTACTTTTTTAAACAGTATTTGTTTATTTTTATAGTGTTTATATATATATATATATATATATATATATATATATATATATGCACAAACATATGTGCGTACAAATATCTGTGCATGTAAGCAGTAATCCCTCTTTAACGCATGTTTTGTTGTACGAGAATATCAAGACACATTTTTTTTTATTTCTGCTTTCTTTATTTCAATTTTTTCTTTCAATTTTCCCATGGTGGGGAGAGATCATTGAATGCAAGAATTCTCAAAGACTCTATTGATTCTGAACGCCTCTGACTAAAATAATATCCATCGGAACGACTTTTTTTATAAATATTATTCTGCTATTGCAGAGACTATGAATGTTTCTTGAAGTAAACATTCTTAATTCTTCAACACGTTAAGAAAAGGAATAATACGTGCACTAACCACAAAAAGCGTTTAGAATTGAAAAACATATAATGAAATTTAAGAAACCACCAATTAGCATCAATCATGAACAACATTTCAATGTACACAATATAATTGTAAATTAATTATATGGCCAATTTTAAATAGATTTATACCGTCTACAGTAGCAGTTACGTAGCATCAAACAAAACTCTTTAAAATGGTCATTAGTCAAAAACGCTCGAAATCAACAATTAGCAATTTGTACATAGATAACAAAACTTGTGTCAAGCATACATATATATATATATTTATGTATATATATATATATATATATATATATATATATATGTGTGTGTGTGTGTGTGCGTGTGTGTGTGTGTGTGTGGTACCACAAAGACAAACAGGGACGCTAAGAGGACAATGCTAAATGTAAAATACTATAAAAAAAGTAAAACATGTAAATGTTGATCGTTCACAATCCTCGGGCATTAAAAGTAATAAGATGGGTAAATAATCATTTTTACCACCTACGATTGAGACAACAAAATAAACATCTAAGAGTCTCCATGAAATTAAGTCGCTAGAAGCAGTAACATGAGTATTTTTGAATATATATATATATATATATATATATATGTGTGTGTGTGTGTGTGTGTGTGTGTGTGTGTGTGTGTGTGTGTGTGTGTGTACTACCGGCCATAATTATTAGGCCATCTCAGTTTTATAAAAAAAATGATGTATTTCATAATATTTTTAGTATTTATTGCCAACTGGATAATTCTAAATAAAAATGGAATGGTTCTATTCTTATTATTACTTTGCAAAATTTTACAAGGCAGCCAGGAAGCCTTTGCCTCGACCAGCCAAGAAGAAGTGGTTAAAATGGGGAAGCAAGCACAAAAATGTGAACACCAGAACAGTTCATTTGATGCACATATTATTGTGCAGTATTAAAAGAGCCATTCTATTTTCATTATCCACTTGCCAATAAATACAAAAATAGTATGAAATACATAATTCCTTTTAAAAAACTTAAAAATTATGCCGGTACTATATATATAAATTTTAAATCCAAAAAAATTATCTCATATCTTGTCTTGTGCCTTACAAAATTCAAGGAAGGTTTTGTATTTTAATCGGTCCTGATATAGGATCTCGAACAAAATCGCTTTCTCGGCGACGTTTGCTCTCTCTTTTCTACATATATTTTCATGGTCATTTTTCTGATGAACTTTTTTCCTTGATGCTTTGACAGCCGAATTTAAGTGCAGTACCAATTTGTTAATTAAGTCTCGCCGTTTTACTGTTGAACTAGCTAGATATAACCGTATGTTGTATCTAATAGTTGCATTTCTTGCATTTATTGCTGATAGACTCTCCTTCAGATTCCTTGTTCGTCCATCACTTTAAATGTTCAAAATTTAAATGCAACGTCAAACGCCATATGATTTTTTTATCGTGTTCTTTTATTCTCTCATCACATTAATATCTTTCATTCTCTTTCACTCCCAGTAACCCTCATGCGTCATTACTATCTTGCTTGGTGTGAAATGACAGAAAAATAAAAAAAATGTATGTGTGTGCGTTTGTGTGTGTGCGTGTACATAGAAATGCTGTTGTCATTTTTATGAGGGTCACTGAAACGTAGCTTGATTGTCATTAATTTGGAGGGGGTTAGCATTTTTAATCGAAGAAAAAATTTAAAATTAATTCATTTATTTTAATGTATTGGTAAACATAAGTTAAATTCATGATGAAAGGTTATGTGGAAAGATGGTTATGAAATGTAATGTTTTCAGCGAGTGTTTTTATTTAGCTCTTATTACTTTTTCAAAATGCTTTCTCCTTAAAGGGTTACGTTCTTTTTTAATTAAGTTGACATTAGTGAAAACAAAAGTATGTCCCACGTCGTGTCGATGTAAAACTAGAAGTCGAACGTTTGTCTGAACGCAAATATCTCGTATTCGTATATATGGCTTTATAGATCACGTACTATTCCCCGACGTACACACTTTTACATTATAAACGTTGTATCTGACAAATTCCGGCGTTTTTAATGGTGTTTGTTATATTTTTCTTCCTGATTAAATCACCAATGGCTGTATCGATCCTAGTATTTGGGATGGTTAATTTGTTTACAATTACACAACTTTCATAATCCAGCCTACCACAAACTTTCAACTAAGCTCGAAAGAAAACAACTCAATCCATATATTCAACACAAAATTATATATATATATATATATATATATATATATATATATATACACAAAAAATCTCAAGCGAGCCAAAACCTACCGCGGTTTCACACTACGGGTCGTCAGGGCATTTTTTTTTATTTAGTGCGGAGTATTGAATGTTTTGTTCTTATTCCGTGGATTTCTTTTTTTCTCCCCATTCATCCGACGCCTCAGTGCACCGGATTGTAACGGAATTAGGTTCTGTTTGTTAATGGTTTTTTTAAAGGTTTATCTTAGTATAAATTTACAACCTAAATACTTACAGAGTCTATTTAGTTATTATTTTTATATATATATATATATATATATATATATATATATATATATATTTTCTAGACATATGCTATTAAATATAAGAGACAATGAATGTCTATTATGTTTAATCATGAGCCGTTCTAAACGTCGTATTTTTGCTTTAATTTCAGTTGAAAATAAAGACAAAAATTCTCCAACATTTGGATAATTATTTATTGGTTTTCTTCTAAGCTTTCGGCTCACATGAGCCATCTTCAGAGAGGTAGTTTAAACTGAAATATTATAAAATCCACCATCACCGACGATTTTATTTTGTGTTGACATAAACTCCGCTTGGCAACGGCAATAGTTACCAAAAATAATAAACGCAGTTCTTAAGTTTGCGATGCGGTTTTATGACGTCACACCGCGGGATAGCGCGAAATGACAACAAAACCATCTAGTCAAATGCAATGTAATATGTTATTTCCTGTTTTAAAGTTGATTTTATTGAGTGTTGGTTGTTTTGATTTGATGTACATGGCCTCCAATATCTGCAGGTTCCTCTTACTGTGTGTATGAGTAAGGATCACCGTATTGTTGACCAAAATCTGTCTGATATTACCTACATGTTTATGTTTTTCAGAGAAATGTTGTTTAATAGTACTCTGATCAGAAAGATGACATGTAAGTCTACGGGAGAGCGTGGTTGTGGTAAAACCAATATATGTACTAGGTTTTTGAGTAGTATCAGAGATGCAATCTCTGAATGGGCATGTAAATTGGTACACTACATTGGTTTTTTGTAAAGAATTTAGTTTAGTGCCTGTTGGGTTATTATAAACTATGAGGTCAATTGTTTTAAACTTTTTATAATATATAATGAGTTTAATTTGATTATTACTATCCACTGGTTTAACATTTCTACGTATTATGTTTTTGAGAGTTTTTTCATCTTGTTTATAATTATTATGTATTTGGTTGCAATAGTATAAGTTAATAGTGTTATGTTTATTTTGATGTAAACCATTATTAATATTATCATTATTGTTAGAGCTATTGTTAAGTTTGTTGAGATACATTTTAATTTGTTGATCAATAACGGAGTTAGGAAATCCATTATTGACTAGTGTTTGCTTAATGTTGTGTAATTCTTTATAAAATATAGATTTGGAAGAAGATATCATTTGTGTGCGTTGAAGTAAGTTTTTTATAACAGCTAACTTATATCGTTGGGGACATTCACTATTATAATTAAGAAGACACGAATTTATGCTAGTTGGTTTCCTATATAGAGAAGTAGTAAATTTATGTGTGCTAGAATCAATGAATACATCAAGGAATGGGAGTTTGTTATTAATATTAAGTTCTAATGTAAATTTGAGGACGGAGTGACTTTCAAATTTGTTTTTAAGATATTTAATTTGATCGATATTCTTAGCTAAAACAAAGATGTCATCTATATATCTTACATATATACAGGGTTTATTGTTGTCATTAATTATTTTATTTTCTAGATTTGCCATATAATAATTAGAAAAGAGGGGACCTAAAGGAGATCCCATCGCAATGCCATCTATTTGTGTATAAATATTGCCTAAGGGGTCGTGAAAGGGTACTTGTGTGGTGCATGCTAATAATAGTTTTTTTAATATAATGGGTTTAATATTAATATCCCATCAATCAATATTAAACCCACTATATTAAAAAAACTATTATTAGCATGCACCACACAAGTACCCTTTCACGACCCCTTAGGCAATATTTATACACAAATAGATGGCATTGCGATGGGATCTCCTTTAGGTCCCCTCTTTTCTAATTATTATATGGCAAATCTAGAAAATAAAATAATTAATGACAACAATAAACCCTGTATATATGTAAGATATATAGATGACATCTTTGTTTTAGCTAAGAATATCGATCAAATTAAATATCTTAAAAACAAATTTGAAAGTCACTCCGTCCTCAAATTTACATTAGAACTTAATATTAATAACAAACTCCCATTCCTTGATGTATTCATTGATTCTAGCACACATAAATTTACTACTTCTCTATATAGGAAACCAACTAGCATAAATTCGTGTCTTCTTAATTATAATAGTGAATGTCCCCAACGATATAAGTTAGCTGTTATAAAAAACTTACTTCAACGCACACAAATGATATCTTCTTCCAAATCTATATTTTATAAAGAATTACACAACATTAAGCAAACACTAGTCAATAATGGATTTCCTAACTCCGTTATTGATCAACAAATTAAAATGTATCTCAACAAACTTAACAATAGCTCTAACAATAATGATAATATTAATAATGGTTTACATCAAAATAAACATAACACTATTAACTTATACTATTGCAACCAAATACATAATAATTATAAACAAGATGAAAAAACTCTCAAAAACATAATACGTAGAAATGTTAAACCAGTGGATAGTAATAATCAAATTAAACTCATTATATATTATAAAAAGTTTAAAACAATTGACCTCATAGTTTATAATAACCCAACAGGCACTAAACTAAATTCTTTACAAAAAACCAATGTAGTGTACCAATTTACATGCCCATTCAGAGATTGCATCTCTGATACTACTCAAAAACCTAGTACATATATTGGTTTTACCACAACCACGCTCTCCCGTAGACTTACATGTCATCTTTCTGATCAGAGTACTATTAAACAACATTTCTCTGAAAAACATAAACATGTAGGTAATATCAGACAGATTTTGGTCAACAATACGGTGATCCTTACTCATACACACAGTAAGAGGAACCTGCAGATATTGGAGGCCATGTACATCAAATCAAAACAACCAACACTCAATAAAATCAACTTTAAAACAGGAAATAACATATTACATTGCATTTGACTAGATGGTTTTGTTGTCATTTCGCGCTATCCCGCGGTGTGACGTCATAAAACCGCATCGCAAACTTAAGAACTGCGTTTATTATTTTTGGTAACTATTGCCGTTGCCAAGCGGAGTTTATGTCAACACAAAATAAAATCGTCGGTGATGGTGGATTTTATAATATTTCAGTTTAAACTACCTCTCTGAAGATGGCTCATGTGAGCCGAAAGCTTAGAAGAAAACCAATAAATAATTATCCAAATGTTGGAGAATTTTTGTCTTTATTTTCAACTGAAATTAAAGCAAAAATACGACGTTTAGAACGGCTCATGATTAAACATAATAGACATTCATTGTCTCTTATATTTAACAGCATATGTCTAGAAAATTACTTGCTGCCTCGATATACTAAATATATATATATATATATATATATATATATATATATATATATGCCAGAAGCCTTGAAAGTTTTCTTTAAAGTGTAGATTTATTGTTGCTATTATGCTATTATTATAATTATTATTTGCTTTTTGTATGATATATTATGCCCATAATGCTATTTTTGTAGCTGCATGTGTCTCGAGTCTAATGTTGACTCTCTTCAGACGAATAACTTTGTAATTTCACATCCTGAGATCCGTTTGCTTTTCTGATTGCCAAGGTATCGTGTATAAATAGATAAGTCAAGTGGTAAGTAGATGAGAAAGTTCATGTGCGTGCATGCGTGTTGGATTTTTTCCCCAGTCCCAGACTAAGTTTCTCCTGTCACTTTCGTTGACTGTAAAATATTTGTCACGGACTTGCGAAATGTGATTTTGTCTTTATACTTCAAAGTTGTTTTCAGCGATATTATTCAGTTCAATTGTACGGTAGTTCTAGTCCTTTTTATTGTTTTTGGGGTATTATTTGAATTTAGCCTGTGTGTTGGTGCTTCTGTGTGTGTTTTCTTTTATTATCGCGTATGATTTTCCTGTGTCTGCATGTGTGTCTTAGGATTTTCATGTTGTTTTGTTGAAGGAAGGCTTGTATTTTTTTAAAATATTTCTTTCTGTATCATGAGTGTGTCATAATCTGTATTTTGGTAGATAAGCATTACATTGAATTTATCTCCACCGCATTCATGTAAATGTTGGCAGACATATAATTTTCTGTTATTGTCTAGTTTAATGTTACTTTTTTTTTTAATCATCATTTCATCCCGAGCAAGGCGGAAACACCACTGATGTGCAGGAGCTACATAAATGTAAAAAGATTAATTAGAAAAGAGTGAGGAGTACAAACTAGATAGAAAGGAACAATCGAAAGCTGAGAAAGCAGGCGCGATGAAAGATACATGGGTGGAGAGAAAGGGAAGGTTATACGGGGGTGGTGAGAGAGCTAGAGTCCAGTGGTTAGTAGATGAGTATTGACTTTGCATTTGGTTGACTTGTATATATGCAGCATGGATTCAGGTGGAAAAAACATCCTGGATCGACATAGTGACCCAGCCTTCTTCGCAGTAGACTTTGCTATGGAATCAATATAGTGGTTCCATTTGAGGTCTGAGGACAGGGTAAGTCCGAGGAGGCGTAGTGTATTGCTCTCCGGGAAAATCGCTTGGTCCATGCTTATGGGAGGCAGGAGAGGTTACATGTAATGGTTGACAGACAACAGCTAGGTCTAAGATGAATTGAAGTTGACAAGCCATTTCTTACCCCAGTTCACCACAGAGTGTAGATTCCGTTCAAGGTCAGCAGCGAGATTATGTCTGTACGCCACGACAGGTTTCTTACTGGTGCGGGAGTATATTGTAGTGTCATCTGCGTAGATGCCTACTTGAGACTTGATCTCATCTGGGATGTCGTTGATGAAAATAAGGAAGAGCGTCGGGCCCAGGATAGAGCCCTGTGGGACACCAGCATTCGTGCTGTAGGACGAAGAGGCACGCCCATTCAGAACGACCTTCATTTTGCGGTTATTTAAGAAAGATTGGATTAGCTCAAGCAGGCGACCGGTAATATCATAACCGCGTAGTTTGCATAGGAGGCCAGAGTGCCAAACCCTGTCAAAAGCCTTGGAGATGTCCAGAGCAACCGCGCGAGCCTCGTCAGACTCATCAAGGGCCTGTAGCATGTACTCCGTTACGGTTGTTAGCAGATCGGCCGTGGACTTGGCAAAGCGGAATCCATATTGCCTGTCGGAGAACAGTTTGTGGGCGGTGAGATGATTAACTATTTCAGCATTGATTATAGCCTCGAATACTTTCCCGAATATCGGTAGAAGACTGATAGTGCGATAGTTGGATGGGTCCGATGGTTCACCATAATTCTTAAATACAGGAACGACTGAAAAGAACTTCCAGCTTGCAGGAAAGCAGGAAGCAGAAAGGCAGTAATTAAATAGTTTAGAGTGGACAGGGGAAAGTTCAGGAGCACACCTCTTAAGGACTATCACCGGGATTCCATCGTCTCCACACGCCCTATGGCGGTTGAGTTTTGAAATTACTCTGGATACTACTGTCGTGCATATACGTCGTGCAGTTTGGCCTCAGTTCTAATATGGAAGTCGGGTGGGTGTACTCCGGACGAGTTGAATGTAGAGTTGGATGAGAATCTGTGGGCAAATCACTCAGCTTTGTCCGCAGATGATGTGAGAACCTCAAATCCATGGATTAGAGGAGGTATTGAGGATTTCTTGTTGTTGAGCACTCGTTTACAAATCCTCCAATAGTTCTTGGAGCCGAAATTGCGGTCAGCTATGTGCTGTCGCATTTCTGGGCAGATCTATTCTTTTATTCAGGCCTTGTGTCGCCCCCATATATACATATATATATATATATATACAGGGAAGTACATCCTGTACAAGGTCTGGAGACCACACAAGGTAGAGGTTTAGAGTAAGGGTCACTTTAAGCAAACAGGAGGTGTCTATGAAGGTTCATTCTAGAATTAAACAAATTAAGATTGATGTCATTAGGGAAACGTCCTCTCGGGAGTCTGTTCAACAGGGCAGTCGCCCACGGGAAGAAGCTGTTCAAGAAGAACTTACTCTCACTTATGGAATAGGGAATGTGGGTCGTTTGCCACAATGTGAGTGGCTGGTACTGGCAGAAAAGTCTACAACTAGCAGAACCAAGGAGTGCAAGCATTAGAAGTAGTCTTTGAGCCGTGGTGGCTTACCACACCACGCCTGTGAAAGTGAGGTTGGATAAATAGAAAATTATTTGTAACTCACATGGATTCTGAGACGCTGTTCAGACTGGAAAATGTGTGCTAGATAGCTCTCGCCAAAATATAACCAGTTACTCAATTTTAGGACGTTTTCTGGCTCTTGTAACAAGTAGAGCATAGCACGAAGAGCCAGGTACGTACATGAACGGTACAGAGAGCCAGCCATTTTCTTGCATTTTTATCTATGTTGTATATACGAGTTTCAATTGATGTCAGAAGTGAGTTTAAGGCCCGAAAATCTCTCAAAGCACGGAGCCTCCCCACGGGGTCTCTATTCTTCATGACTCATGGTAGTTCGGGATCCGGTCGGTGATGATCGAATATACACAAATATTGAAATTTTGTTGTTCTAAATAAATACTTTATCTTCAGAAGTTGGATATATTGAAGAAAGTACGAATATATTATTACGCACGATGATTATAGGCAGTACTTTGATAACAGCCTTCCACAACTTCCTATATTTTCTAAACTATTAACATGTTAACTGTGAGAAATATCAATTATGAAATATGACTTAAAAGCTCATTTTAAAATGGCCACTTGACGGAATAAAATTATTTTGTGAATTGATTTATAGCTTCAATTGAATTCCTGACATTGTGTTAATACTAATGATAGCATTGCAAATAAAAAGAAAATGCATCAGATATACAAATCACTATATTAGTCGTAGTTGGCAGCAGTATGCAAATAGATTTGAGGAAGCGTTTTTAATTTCTAACGGAAAGGTTGATGCTAACCTTCAGAAGAAGGAATCGATTCGCCTTTTCGATCTAACATTTCCCACTGATATGAATTGGAATGAAAAGGCGAGTCAATTTTTTTTAGATTTAATAAACTTTAGAAAAGAAACGATTGTTTTCTGTAGGCACTTACTAAGCTTCCCACTAGATAATAATTTAAATTTAGAAAAACAATAAAAAAATATAAACATTAATATACATGAAAAAATCGATAAAATACTGAATTTAAAAGAACAACACAATATATTTAATTTAAGATAAATTAAGATTAATTCAAATATTAAGATTAAGATTAAATTCAAACACAAATTAAGATTAATTCAAACACAAATAGGTTTAGAAAGGTTAAAAAAACAAAATAAAAATCTAAAATATAAGGTCGTTGCTATTAAAAATAAAAATAGATTGTAGGAGTCATAGATAAAAAAGAGAAAATAGCAAAAAAATTGATAGAATGGACACGTTAAGAATAAATAAATATATGACCCTGTAATTTGAGAACCCAACCAGTTGCTATTTATACCATCTCAGTTAAATACCTCTTACTTTTTCGTTAGTCAACCCGAAAATGATCTCTTAAAGATGGATTCATAGTAAAAATATGATTCCGAAACATAAGAAATTTTGTGTCGAGAAAATGTTAAATGATTTATATTACGATAATATTTAGATCTACTTTTTCACTGTTGGGCACTGTAAAATTAAAAATAAACAAGACATTTTTGTGGTCCTTTCTTTACAATATATACATATATATTATATATCATCCGCAGACAGATCTGTTTCGCTGTATCACAGCTCATCAGTACGGTTAGACTCCGATTGCTACACAACCCAGGCTCGAAACCCGACCGATATGGCGTCAGTCGGCGACTCTACCCCTGGGCCACGGGAACGAAGATTAACGAAATTGATTATAATCAACCGACAATTTAAATTTTTTTATTTGAATATTATTTTTGATCGATACTAGTATTTAAGTAAATATCCTGTTTTAAGATCAAACAGTATATATATTTATTTTTACTGGTATGATTATTTACGATAAATTTTTATTAAGAAAATATATGTCATTCGGCAGGATTCGAGCCTGCAACCCCTAACTGCAACACTCTAAATGAATTCAAATCAAACTGTTGGTCATTCGTGTTTGAGATGTCTAAGACACGCCAGATTAATTAGTGGCTTCCCCTATGTGGATAGGGATCGCATCCTGCCAAATGACACATAATTTTGTAACAAAATTTATCGTAAATAATCAGGCCGGTACAAATAAATATATATATAGTTAGATTATAAAACAAAATATCTACTTAAATACAAGTATTGATAAAAAATAATGTTCAAACATACATATAATTATATATATATATATATATATATATATCAGTTAAGTGCCATACGTGATACCCACATAGGCGATCATGTCTTGAAAGTGACATGACTGACTGGGTAAAATATTTCCCCCAGTAGCTTTCTAGCCAAGGCTATAGAACCAATCTAACTGTAGGAAAGAGACGGATTAATATCTTTTCCAAAGGTATTTGCGCGTTAATGAATTCAAGGAATTCATCTGGAATTTGGCTTCCCAATTTCTTGTTCCGAACCCATATCTGCTGCACCACAGGCCACATTAGGACAATAAACATTATTTGTTAAAGAAAACTCTTTCAAACAATAATAAATAAAATCCTTAAATTATTTTGATTGTTGGTTTTTATACATGTGCACAGGCACACACAAACGCACGCACACCCACATGCACACACGCATATATATATATATATATATATATATATATATATATATATATATTCAGAAATACATGCACGATGTGTTCAAATGTCTATCCGTTTATATGTATGCATTTGTTTCTGTATTTAAACTGGGACTATTTTTATCTCTACAAGTTTACGCTGAACAAAACCGATTAGAACATTTTAAACACTGTTCCTAGTTAAGTGAAGACGAATTCATTCGTTCACCTGATGTTGATGTTATTTTCATTTTACAATTATTTTCTTTCTTAAAACATCCTTTCTTAAAAAATTCTTCCTTCAACATTTACTATATAGCTACTAAACATAACTTACATTATCACAAGGCAGACAGGAATAATATCTTGGATCAATCTTCAGAGGAAAAAAAAGACCTATCAAAAAACCGTCGGATGAAAGCCTAATGATATACCTTTGAATGCAAGCTCGTTGCAAAAAAAGGACCAGTAACATTTAATGTCGTATAAAATATTACTACTTTATTATGACCGAAAAATCATTTTTGAGCTTGAATTAAAATTCATGTTTGGACAACTGTTTCTTCAAATTTTGTAGTAGCTTGTACTCTATACATATTCTAAAGTATAATTAGTAATAAATATTCATCATAGTCTATTTTTATATTGAGCACTATATTTAAATTAATGCTTTGAACTTGGCAATTATTTTCTTCGTTCCATATATATATATATATATATATATATATATATTTGAAGAACGTTTACTTTGAAAATCAGCATTGGAAATCTTTGTGTATTAAGGAAACTCGACTTCCAAACAATAACACTACTGGAGATGATAAAAGCATTCTTAATATACACTTATTCAGATTATTGAGGTACATGGTTAAATATGGACATCATGGAAGTAGGAAAAACTGTTTTACCACACTAACATGAATATTAGGATGCCGTGACATAGAGGACTAGTCAAAATTGCAAACGATTGTAAGTTCAGTGTTTTTTCACAGAGTGAACAAATCTTGTGTTTATGTGAAAGATTAAGACAAACGTAATAGTTCTCGTATATGCGAATAATTATTTTTTCAGGGATGCATCCTAACCAATACTTAAAATTATAAAAGCTTAGGTTGATAGATTATCCGAAAATAATCTTATACATTAATAGCCGATTGTCTAGGTAAAATGTTAGTTACATTACATGTGGCACCACCTAAAACAAAATAAAGATTTCCGTGATTACATATTACCATAAACATTCGGTAACCAGAATTATCCAAATAGCTGAAAATATAATACCATTGATGAAAATTCTACGAAGGCTGAAAGATGGTTTTCTGTGATGAACATAATTTGTTCTGAAAAAAAAATAAACGAAAATGAAAAAATTATCGTGCTGAATGTAAAAATGCGGCACTTCTTCTAATCAGTAATTTGATAGGTCTTTCATTGAATCTTTCATTGAATCTTTCATTGAATCTTTCATTGAATCTTTGAAACTGCAACGATTCAGTTCGAATGTCGCTAAGAAACCGTAACGCATGTGATGAAAGTAGAGTCAACATGAATCATAAATCTGAAGAGAAATATGATGAGAACAGAATTTTAATCTAAAAATATCTTGATAAATAAATGTTTTCTATTAAATTATCAAAATGGTTTAATTCTTCTTGATACTGTAAAGGAATTCGTTTACATTATCAGACTGAAAAGAAAACAATCAAATAAGGTTCCTAAAGGATTACTTACCTTTATAGAATCGGTCCGTGGAAATTTGGGATGCTTTTTATGATAAGATTATTAAATAGTTATTGAAACTGAATATGTTCAATTGTAGACCATTCTTCAATTGTAGTTGCTAGACACTGACCCTTTGTCATTGTAATGTCAACGAATCCTATTTTTTTTTATCTCCATTTGATATACGGACAGAAACTGAATTCAGCAAGAACACAAAGGCAGAATAGCGTGCATCTTCCCGCAGTGAGGCGATTTTAAGAAAACCAAATTACTGGTTAAGAACAGAATCTTAAGATTATATATGAATATGATGCAGGTTGGTTGATGACATACATAGATAAAAAACTGCAGGAACTCGGAGACAATGTTGGAAAGCGATTAAAACGATTATGATCAAGTGTAAGAAGACAATGCATTGTCCATAGTAAGATGAACAACCCAACATACGAATCGAAGCAGGTACAGAAATACAATGAGAGACAGCAATCCGTAGATGCATTGCAAGAGTTGAAAATGTTTTCCAAAAGCTAAAGAAAATATTAGAAAACAGGAAAATTTGGTTGAAAACAAAGAAAAAGGTATATTGCTATTTAACCATCTAAAAGTGTGTTATCGCGAAGTTACAACTCATCGAAACCTAGAGCTTGGTCACTCCGACGTAGTTTAATGGTTAGCAAACGTGTCTCGCTATATCAATTACGATTGTATAAGGAGTTCAATTTTCACTGGTGCCTCATACTTTTGGCCTTGTACCACATCTAAACGAAGCATAAAATATCACCTTCGTAGCTGAAAGTTTTAGCGTACAGGCAATGTTCAAACTTCTGATGACCCTATTTTAGGCGCGATCGCCCAGAAACTGTAATTAAGTTCCGCACAACATAGTAGCAGTATAAATCCCAGCTGAGCGTTGACTAAACACATATGTGCCTGACCAAACTTTTGAAACAAGAACTCAATAATTGCCTAACCAGAATGATATACTTGACTTTTTTTTTTAATCATTTCACCCCGAGCAAGGCGGAAATGCCACTGATGTGCAGGGGGCTACATAAATGTAAAAAGATTAATTAGAAAAGAGTGAGGAGTACAGACTAGTTAGAAAGGAGCAATAGAAAGCTGTGAATGCAGGTGCGATGACAGATACATAGGTGGAGAGAAAGGGAAGGTTATACGGAGGTAGGGAGAGAGCTATAGTCCAGTGGTTAGTAGAGGAGTATTGGCTTTGCATTTAAATTTCTGGAGGTTGTAGCCGTCAGGAAAGCAAGAATACGGGAGCGAGTTCCACAGGCGGGAAGTGCTAGAAAAGAACTGCAGGAGTAGAATTGTCGTCTGCATTTGGCTAACCTGACTGTGAATGGGTGGGACCCAGTTGCCAGTCTGGTTGCACGAGTAAACACCTGTTGAGGAAGCACCAGTACTTAAGTTCCCCCGAGCAGAAGCCATGAATGTATTTATAGAACAGACAAAGGGAGGCCTCATTTGGACGATGGGGAAGTGGCTGCAGTCGAGCCGCCAGATCAGTATCTATCTCATTACAAACTCTCCTTTGGAGCCTATCAAGAACAGTGAGGAGAACGGCAGGGGCGCCTGACCATAGATGGCAGCAGTACGGTTGACGGATGGTTGTATATATGCAGGATGGATTCAGGCGGGAAAAACATCCTGGATCGACATAGTGACCCAACCTTCTTAGCAGTAGATTTAGCTATGGATTCAATATAGTGGTTCCATTTGAGGTCTGAGGACAGGGTAAGTCCGAGGAGGCGTAGTGTATTGCTCTCCGGGAGAAACAGGTTGCCTGTAATGGTTGACAGACAACAGCTTGGTCTTAGACGAACTGAAGTTGACAAGCCACTTCTTACCCCAGTTCACCACAGTTTGTAGATCCCGTTCAATGTCAGCAGCGAGATTATGTCTGTACGCCACGACAGGTTTCTTACTGGTGCGGGAGTATATTGTAGTGTCATCTGCGTAGATGCCTACTTGGGACTTGATCTCATTTGGGAGGTCATTGATGAAAATAAGGAAGAGTGTCGGGCCCAGGATAGAGCCCTGTGGGACGCCAGCATTCGTGCTGTAGGATGAAGAGGCACCTCCATTCAAAACGGCCTTCATGATTATATTTTGAAGGACAATTTTTTTTTTGATTTTTGATTAACACATGTTTTAAATAAATACATGTCTGCGTGATATATATATATAAATATATGTATATACACGACAGACCATACTTATTAGGCCACCCCAGTTTTTAAAAAGAAATGATGTATTTCATACTATTTTTAGTATTCATTATTTTTAAAAAGTTGAGTGGCTCAAATAATTATGGCCGGTAGTGTATATATATATAGTCATCCGCAGACAGACCTGTTTCGCTGTATCACAGCTCATCAGTACGGTCAGACAGCCACTGGTCCTTTACCCAGGATTGAAACCAGACCTAATTGGCATCAGTCGACGATTCTAACTCTGAGCTACGGGCGCTCGATAGAAGGAGGCAGACTTTTTAGCGTGTATATTACCATTTTACACGCCCAATAGCTGAGAGTGTTCTAATTCATTGCTGAATGAACGATGCGTAGATGCCAGAGTAGCTACTGTTTTTCAAAGTCTACCATTCTTCCAGAGTACTCAATCAGGGTGTGAGAGCGTAAATAGTCCCCAGCCGGATGTAAAATGAAGAAATCCTAATATACCGGAAATAAATTAGTAAAAAAAAAAGAAGAGTTTAGGAAGGCTGGTTAAAAAGAGGCCAAGAAGAGGAGAGACGAAGAATAATAACACACTAAGCATAAGAGTGAAGGAAAACAGCTTGTACGAGAGGTGCCTGTGTAGCCGTAGGATTAAACTTAAGGGTATAACGTATCTACATTTAAACTTTAACTGGTATCAACAAATAGAAGGAAAGAATAGTTAAAAGCTTTCTAAGGGAGGTTTTGAAACCACACTTTTATGAATGCACTTGCTAATTAACTTCTTACGTTTATTAAGAAGGGAATTTTGATCGCATTTTAATATTTTAATTGTTTCTAGTAAGCATAGATTACATTTATTACTCAAACTATTGGGTGTAATTGCTGAGCCTATTAATTTCTAATATATCTGCGGGGGTGTTTAGGTCCTCTTCTTTCAGTTCCCAGTATTTTTGGTCAAGGGCTGTCTCAATTGTTAATTTAGGTTCATAACCCTAATATTAAATCTCCATCCTGCTCCTTTTTATAATCCAAATATTAAATCTCCATGGTTACATTATTCTCATTTTTGATTGAACAATATTGACACACCTAAAGCATTTTCTCCAACTTCCACTCCCTAATTTTCTAAATAACCATGAATTCGACTTATATTCTAAAAAATCATTTTCACCATTTATTTTAGTATATCACCTGAAGAAGAACAGTATTATTCTGAAACATGAAATGTTTTGTGTAGTGATATTATGCTTTTATAAAACATTGTAATAACGAAATTACTATATATATATATATATATATATATATATATATATATATATGTGTGTGTGTGTGTGTGTGTGTGTGTGTGTTTGTTTGTTTGTTTGTTTATGTGTGTGTGTGTGTGTGTGTGTGTGCGCGCGCGCGTGTGTGTGTGTGTGCATATATCTCTATCAACCATCCATCCGTTCATCGAATACTGCTGTCATATATAGTCAGGCGCTCCCGCTTTTCATCTCAGTGTTCTCGACAGGCTCCAAAGGAGAATCAGTAATGTGATAGATACCGACTTGGCGGTTCGACTACAGCCACTTTTTCACCGACGGGATGTGGCTTCCCTCTCTCTGTCTGTTCTACAAATATTTTTATGGCTTCTACTCCGACAAACTTAAGTCACTGGTGCCCCAGACACATGAGTTTAATCGTCCAACCAGAATGCCAACTGGGTCCCACCCATTCACAGTTAGATCAGCCAAATGCAGCCGACAACTCTACTCCAGCTTTTCTCTCGCTTTTCCCGCCTGTGGAACTCTCTTCCATATTCATGCTTTAAAGAATCTTTATTTAAATGCAATGTCATATCCAATCTCTTATCCACTTGACTCCAGTTCTTTCTACATCACCCTGTATATTTTTTCCTTTTTCTCTACTTTTGCAACTGTCATTACACCTGCATCCCCATTCTTCTCTTGCTTTTTTCTCTGACACCTATAACTGGGTCGTCTTTCCCTTTACGCTCCTCCTATCTAATCTTTCTCTCTTATGTAGCCCCTTGCACATCAGTGGCGTTAACGCCTTGCTTAGGGTGAAACGATTAACAGAGTGTATGACAGATGTTGAATTTAAAATCCAATAACTATTCTTCAAAAAATAATTAATGTAAACATAATCACAGCGTACCTTAAAATTTCGTTGTAAATTTCAGCTCCTGATGAAAAGCCATCTAACTGGGACACAGATAATTTTAAGTTATTCATCCCATATCAATGCTTCATACATTATAATGCTAGTGTGGTAAGAAACAATAGAAATCGAAGATTATTTTTTATTTACCGTTTCATTTCGTTAGTTTAGCGGTTATGGCTCTCCACTACTGCTAATTCTTTGTAGCTCTTAACGATGTTGGTCACTTTACTATCCACCACGGATTACATTCTGCTCTCCCTTTACAATTTTTTAAAACTCAACCTAACCTAGGCGGTAAAGTAACTTCAAACCAAATACGGATCTGAATCTGACAGTCTGATAAGATATATATATATATATATATAAATTCCGAATTCTACAAACGTTGAATCGCTATCTCAGAAAGAAGAATTTCACTTCCTCAGCAGAGATGAAAAACCCAGAGAAAATGTTTAGTGAGATTTTTCTCACTGAAATAGCTATTCAACGTATGCAGAATTCGGAAGTTTTTGATATAATTTACATATTTGGCTTTGTAAATAAATAATACTATTTACATCGAGCACTCCACCTGGATCATTTTTAATCATGAAATTTATATTAATAGGATTCTGTTTTTGAGATTGTACCTATATGCTTTTACTTTTTCATTTAAAGAAATATATATATATATATATATATATATATATATATATATATAGATAGATAGATAGATAGATAGATAGATAGATAGATAGATAGATAGATTTAATATAGCTGAAAATGATGTACTTTCCTTGAATAACTCCTCCGTAATTTCGAAAATGTTCCACTGTTTAAAAATAATAGTGGCGCTTTCGTAAAAGATCCCTGTTTGTACGCTTGAAAAACGGAAAACTCAGTTATTATAAATCTCCTAAAGAAACTAAAAGGTTGACACCTAGACTGCGGAAATAACTCTTTTCAAAATGAAAAATATTCAAAAGTTGTACAATATAAATGTTTTGAACACATTTTATACAAATGTGTACTGGCCTAATTTAATTATGACCAAAAACTAACTATATATATATATATATATACTGACCTCATATGTTAGAACCAAGAACTAGACTACACGCACATGGCATGTGATCATAGTGTTGATGATTGTTAAAAAAAACACACAAATACAGAAACTGATACAAAATATGTAACAATGTCACCTAAAGACACCCCGAAGATCTTGAAGTTAACATTCTCCTAGACTGTTCGTCACGGAAGACAAAGGACCTAGTCTGTCCTGCTATTTACCCATAGCTTTGGGTAGAAGAAATTGATTCATATCATTCCCAAAAGTATAAGTACGTAATGATTATAATAAACTCGACTGGAATTCGAAACCAGCTTTAACATTATTCCATCGTGCCTTACACACACACACACACACACACACACACACACACACATATATATATATATATATATATATATATATATATATATATATATCGTTCATTCAGTAATGAATTTGAACACTCTCGGCTACTGGCTTGTGTTTACATTGTATATAGCTCGCCTTTCTCTACCGACCGCACATAGCTCATAGCTACAATCGCCGGCTGATGTCATTTCGTTTGGGTTTCAATCTTGGCTAGAAGCAATCAGATGTCTAACTGTATTGATTGACTGTGATACAGCGAAACATATCTCTCTGCGGATATATATGTATCTACAAAGACACATGGTCGATGTCTAAATTACTTCAAAAAGGAAAATACCACTGATATATTATTTTAAGATATATTTATTAACATTACACAAAAAATCTAGAAATATGAAAGCGTAAAATTTATTCAATAAAATTGCCATAGGCTTTAACTTTGGCCTCCAAAGGACTTCGGAATCTCTTGCAACGTTTCTGGACGCTTTTCTTGATTTAACTGCCATTATCATTTTCTTCGGTTCATTTTGGTCTTAAAAAGTGTTTTGTTGGTCACTCTCTCGACTCCTCTCCATACATAATAATCGAAGGGGTTGCAGTGTGGGATATTTTGTGGTCAGATGTCAGTTGATATAGATGCAAAAATTGTCTGAGAGCCATGACTAGAAACTTCTGCTTGTATCGTATGTTGCAGAGTACTGTTGCTGGACATAGGGTCTGCTAGCAGGCACCCCTGACATTCAGGGCAGCATTACCTCCTCAGAAACACTTGATGTAGGCCCCTGCGTTGTGTTTGAGACCCTCTTCAACAAATTATTTTTTTTCTTATCAGAACGAGTTTTTCGACCTACTCTACATTCATAATCACCATTACACTCATCTAACTATTACCGAATCCTCTACATTGTCCTCATATTGGCACCGAAATAATCTAAAATGCTTATATGTGAATAGCAAGTAGTAAAGCATACTGCTTCAAATGTTCTTTTTCCTATTTATTTATTGTTCAAATGACCTTATTATAATGTGCATTCGACAAAATCGAGAACAAACAACGCCATGCGCCAGAAAAACTGACAGCCTATCTCAGCACACACACATATGTATATATGTATTTATACGTATTAAAACATTTATGTCAATGGAACATTTTTAGATTCAAGTTTTTGAAAATTATCGACTTCATATTTAACATTTCATCAATAAGCTAAAAACAACATAAGTAATCACGAGAAATGACCGTATCCCATGTCAGACTCTATATTTGACCCAAGTAATGTGACCGGACTTATAAAATATTTAGAGACTCATCTCATCAAATAATTAACAAATTTTTCCAGATTTTCTGGCATTTTACTAGGGAACTATCAACCTGGAAGATTATTCGCTTGAACCGGCACGCGACCGACCACGAATGCACCATTTAATATGTGTTCGACTGAATTACCCAGCTCCACGCATAATTTCTCGCAGGCGCCTCCCTTCCGTTTGCCAGCCATCGTAAAGATCACTCAACCGTTACGATACAACGTTACAAAATTGCAGGTAATAATTGAACGCAAATAAAAAAGAAACAAAAAAACGAAGCCTTTAAGCAAATAAGTGAGTCGGTAAGTTTGGCACGAATAAACTTGAACTAATAGCGAATGCCCGTTGAACTTGACATTCCTAAAACTTACCATTCAGTTAATTTTCCTATAAGACTATAAAGTTGAGAGCCTTCTTAAAATCTGTTAATTGTAAGAAATGAATTCAAGCTGCGTTCTTGAAGCGCTGCAGTTGAAAATCGAAAAGATATGTAATTTAATGTACAGGAATGCGTAGACCTTCATCAAGATATTTTTAGGAAGCATCCGAATAATATCCCTACGGCAAAATCATCAATTCTGATCTGTTGTAGAGATTACAATCTGTCGATAAATAACAAAAACGGGTAAATATTAAAGTGACAGGTGTAAAAATTGCCAACCTTTGAATGGCAGATTTGATCGTCATTCCGACACGGAAGAGAAAAAAAAACGACGGAAAAATGACATGAAAGGCAGTTGATCTCTAAATGTACCGCTTACTATACTACCGATACACGCCGAAATTAAGCAACGTTGAGCCTGGTCATTACTGAGATGGGTGACCGCTTGGGAATACCAAGTGCTGTAAGTGTTTAGTAACGGATGTGTGTTGTGGTTCAGTGGATATCGGTTCGGAAGGAGAAATCGGTAAGCCGAGTTCGAATTCCAGTTGAATAACCTGCATTCACTTAAGCACTGGAACCTTTGGGAAAAGTATTAATCCGTCCCTTCCCTCCAGTTATGGGTTAAATAACAGGGTAGAACTTGGGGACCCTGCGCTGAAAAACAAATCCCAATGAAACTTGATACTCCAAAAGAGAAAAGTATTACTAGACACAAAACATATAAAAAACAACAATAAATTCTTGAAAGAAAAAGATATTACCAGCTCGTAGATAAATAAAAAGTTTAGTTGGCAAAAAATGACCCGCCGAGGTTGATATGCCATAAAAACAACCAACCAACATATATATAATTATATTTTGCATGTAACATATTGATATATACATACATATAATGATATTTTGCACGTCATAGATACACACACATATATATATATATAAATTAGATATAAAACAAGCAAAACATATATATATATATATATATATATATATATATATATATATATATATGTTTTGCTTGTCTTATATCTAATTTATTTGTTCAAATGTTATCTTTAGCGAATACTCATATTTGATTAGATGTAATATCTTATTATAAAATAGTATTTTTTACTTACATCTACTAGACTGATCATTAGGCAAATATGCAAACTCCTCCAGGAATGTACTTTCATTCTTTAGGGGAACACGTCATAATATCAGACGTACCTTAGACTGCTCGGCCACGTAGAATATCCTGATTAAATCAATACATGAAATGTTCACACACTTCTCTTGGTTCTCGAAAAATACACATCCACTCTATTTTGGACCCTAATCTAAACAAAGAGAATTATCTAGAAAATTATTGTTAAATTGTTTTTGTTTTTTGCTTTTTAACATTACCTTTATGGAGACACATATATATTAGCTGCTCTGTTGTTGTTGTTTTTTTTTTTTAACAGAATATTTATACATTTTTATCTAACGGCCTTAATATTCGAGATATTTTTTTACGAAAATAAGCACCGTCCAGCAGTATTCCGGCTATGTTTAATTGGGGATCTTAAGTGGCCGTCTGTTTTAAGGCAGATCACAGAATGACAGCTTCTCCTAGAAGACGCAGGTTCAATTACTGCCAGAGGAAGCATATATCTCTGACAAGATTCTTCTAATATTCAGAACTATAAATATAAATATACCGTTTAATAATATATATATATATATATATATATATATATAACATAGAAAATAGAATCGTGAATCATGTATGTATTGCATGATTCTATTTTCCATGTTATAAATATATATATTGCATGATTCTATTTTGTATTATATACATATATAATACAAAATAGAATCATGTAATATATATTACATATATATATTATTTTATATATATATATATATATGTATTATTTTTATTATTCCAAATTATTGTTTGATGACGAGATAAAAACTTTAGATCTTGAAACATACAAATTTCTGTGTCCCAATTAAAATTAATTGAAAAAATAAAATTATATATATATATATATATATACATATGATCTAATTAAGAAAATAATTGCACAAAAATGCATATATGTGTGTTAGTGTTAGTATGATAAAAATATATCAGAGTCAAAGTTATTTGAAATATGAGTATAGTATTAAAATGTTTTGTTATACTTAGCTTTTCCGAGATCAAATTTGTTTACATTTTTTCTTAAATCGTATTTTTTTGTATGAATCGAATATATATATATATATATATATATATAGAGAGAGAGAGAGAGAAAGAGAGAGAGAGAGAGACAGAGAGACAGAGACAGAGAAAGTGAGCGAGAGAGAAGTGTATGAATGTGCTATGAATGAGCTATCATTTGAAATACGTAGAAATGAACCGATAACAGATAGTGAAAGAGATAAATATACAAACATACAGATATACATAGAGATAAAATACATGCAGATAAATAAATAAATAAAAAAATAGAGAGATAGGTAGATAAGTAGATAGAGGGATAGATTAATAGAGATACAAATAGACATACAAAGAGATAAATAGACAGACAGTTAAATAAAGAAGACTGACATAGATATATAGGGTGACTGACAGGCAGGTAGATAAACAGCGATAAATAGACAGGCAGATAGAAATAAATAGAAATAAAGGTAGATAAATAGAGATGAATGGACAGACAAGTAGATAAATATGGATAAATAAATAGACAGGTAGGTAAATAGAGGCAAACAGACAGACTAATAGATAAATAGATAGAGATAAATAGATAAACAGAAAGACATATATAGACAGAAAAGCAGATCAATCAATAGAGGGATAGATTAATAAATAAACAAATAGACAGAGAAATAAATATACAGACAGGTAGATAGAGCGAGGTAAATAAATAGAGTTAAATAGACATATAGGTAAGTAAATAGCCATACTTATAAAAAGAATTAGGTGACATGAGCTAGATAGATCTTTCAACTTTAGATTATATGATTATCAGACACGTGTGAATATTTGATCGATGCAAACAAAAAGTAAACGAAAAAAGCACAATCAATCTAAAAAGAAACATTTTCTCAGGCTTTATTGATCTGTTCATCGATCTATTTTGATGCTTCCCCATCTCACTAATCAACACAAGAAGGCAAATCTAGATTGTCCGTTGACAAGGACGGTTATAAAGTTTTCGCAGACTTACCTTTCGATACAAACAGCGCTGAGGGTCAGTACAGATACGTAAAGACTACTGACCAAGACATACCGGTTTAATTTACAAGGGATTTCCCCCAGAAGCCATCCTCGGTTAATGATAAATTGGACAATTTCCGGGACTCCAAAGATCATAATAAAAAGGTCAGCTAGCGCCAGATTTGTAATTAATAGATTTGTCACTGAAGATCGCATTTTTCTATCACTGAGGACAGAGTAAATGACCAGTACATTTCCAAAAACTCCGGCTGCTCCGATAACGAAAAACAGGATGCTCATAGCAATTATCACATGAAGTCTAGCTGCCCCTTCATGGTTTACTTCACTGATTGACTCTATAACTGTCGAAACGCTTGTGTTTTCCATGCTATATGCATATGACATTGAAACGGTAGCGTTAGGAACTTCGCTGGACACAATGTATGAAATTAGGCCAGACATTTGCAATTTTTATTATCGTCCGTTTGAGTTCGAACGTTTTTTTTTTTGTTTTTTTGTTTTTTTTTAGTTGATCTTATTAATTTGTTAAAGTCAAAAGGTTATTTATTAAATTCCAATTTAGATATTTTTACTTAATATAGTTACTCTAGATAAACTGTACTTAATTTTTCAAAAAGAATTTGACAGTTTAAAAATATTAGAAATTTTAGTTTTCTTAATTATGCTTCAAAATAAGACAATTGCATTTTCTTTTTAGATGTTTTCCATAAAAATGGACTGCAGATATTTTACGTTTTTTTTTTTCGACACAAATGTGTTCAACTTGTGAAAGAATTATCGGACCTTTTTCGTATATACTTTTTTTCTTGTTGCGTCAAGTTAATCTATAACTAAAACTTATCTCTCTCTATAATAATAAGTAATACGTATGCGGATACTTATTTAAACATATAATACAATGAAAACTTATTTTTATTACGAGCAAAGAAAAATACTTAATGAATGACGAATAACAGTCTCAAATTTTCAACTTTTGAAATATTAATAAATGAAAAAATAAATTTTGACGTAACCCACCAAATATTTCAGATTTTAAAATTTACACAATTCAATTACTTAAATGCAAAATATATATAGACTTCTGTTTTATCTATATATAAGCATATATATTAAACCAACTGCTAATAAATAATGGGACTTAGATGCATTATTATACAGTAATAATATAGCGATATAAATTAATATAAGACAAATTTTCGATTAATTTTTTTCTTTTTAGTTTGTTTTCTTTTAAGCTTGGAAATATCCTCTTTCACCATGTTCTTCCATGTTTGCAAACAATATTGTTCTCGTGTTTCTTGAACGACTACAGTCGAATGTTCGGCTTTTCGCGCGACAGTCGTAGAATGTAGTTCGTGGTGCAGTAGACGGTATATTTCTCTGTCCTTCCCGACGCTAGTGTGTACATGATTCTAGCAGCGAGGCTTTCCACTAACTGCATTTTTTCCCGGCATACTCTTTCTCAGCCTCTCTCTTTCGCTATTTTTGTTTCTATCTCTCTTCCTCTTCTCTTCGTTTACTCTTCGTTATCGACCATCACCTCTCGCGTGAGCCTTCAGAGTTATTCCGATATTTCTCTCAAGCGCGATAGTTTGCGTAACTTCAACATTCGTAACGGCTGTTCTCACTTGGCTGTCTCAGACGCTGGTCCCCGTTTACTTGTTCCTTTTAGGTATTCTTTTCGTCTTTCCTTTCATTCGATTACCCTTCTTTTCTTTTGGTCATTATATTTGTGTTTTTAATCAGTTTCCAAATATGAATTTTTTAATGCAGTTATTATTTACATCGGATATAATTTTCTTTAAAATGACAAAAAATATAAATTTGATGTTTAGATTTTTAGTTTTTTTTTTTCGAACTAAAGAGGCGTTGAAATTGATTTTAAGAGTTATCACTTGATGGGGTTCTTCAATTTTTGTCTAATCTTCATAAATATATATCTGTGTTTCATAAATATATATTTATGAAACATACATATATATTTATATATATATATGTTTATATACATATATATATATTTATATATCATATATATATAATCTCTCTCTCTCTCTCTCTCTGTGTGTGTGTGTGTGTGTGTGTGTGTGTGTGTGTGTGTGGATATAGGATCTGAAAGACCGAGTATTCAGATTGTAATGAAAGACAAATCTCCGTGTCTGTTATACTTCAATAACGTTAATGTTTGTTTTCTAGGTTTTGATATTAAAAAATGACTGATGGTGAGGTGAAAACTTCTAGCTCACTACGTAACGAAGGCAAAACGTGGTGTCAGTTATATATACACACACATATATATATATATATATATGAGACATTACATACATATTTCTTTATCACGAAGTAAATTCTGTTTTTATATAAATAAAAATTATGTCTTCCTCCCTCTCTCCCTATATATATATATATATATATATATATATGTACGTATATTTGATAGTGTAAATTTACTTACATTTTCTCTTTCAGACCGCTGAAAAATAAATAAATTCACTCAGAATATTAAAAAAAATATTTTTCAAACAGAAATTAAATATTGCTTTATTTAAACCGGATATATATATATATATATATATATATATGTGTGTGTGTGTGTGTGTGTGTGTGTGTGTGTGTGAGGTTAAATAAATTGCAAACAATATGTTTTCTTATTTTTAATAAAATCCGTTCATACTCACGGGTAATCTTTCCCTTATTACAAAAAAGATGTCAGAAATAAGCAGTAACATTGACAGATGTTATTTTCATTCATTTCTTAAGGTAACCCAAGTACTTTCAACCTTAAGAAATGAATGAAAATATCATCTTCCAACGTTTCTGATATCTTTTGATTGTATTACGCGAAAGATTATTCGTGTGTATTTAAGGAATTTTTTAAAAATAAGTAAACAAATTGTTTGAAATTTATTTACTCTGACATGTTTAAAAGAAAATTTACTGCCGAAATAGACAATATATATATATATGTGTGTGTGTGTGTGTGTGTGTGTGTGTGTGTGTGTGTGTGTGTGTGCGTGTGTGTGTGTGTGTGTCTATATATATATATATATATATATTGTTTT
This sequence comes from Ascarosepion bandense, assembly GCA_037127315.1. Taxonomy (NCBI): domain Eukaryota; kingdom Metazoa; phylum Mollusca; class Cephalopoda; order Sepiida; family Sepiidae; genus Ascarosepion; species Ascarosepion bandense. The sequence goes on along the minus strand of JBBBDQ010000389.1, from coordinate 1,054,896 downwards.
TTTTTTCATTTATAAACGAGTTATTTCGCTACCCTGGTTTTCCACCATCTGTGGTTTCTACATGTGATTTTTAATAACTGATTTTACCTTTTAGGTAAAATCGGGTTAGTAAACATCGCCTAAAGAAATCACTCATGGTGGAAACCAAACTAGCGAAATAACTCGTTGACAAATGAAAAATGTTCAAAAGTTCAACGATATAATTGTATCGAAAACTTTTTAATACAAATGTGTACTGGTCTAACCCTATCAGGACCAAAAACTAAGTATTAAACAATTTATATAATACAGATGATTAACTTAAGGAGCGTGCATGAATGTATAAGTGTATATACTACTTATATATACTTATATATACATATATATATATATTTATATATACATTTATATAGACATTTATATATACTTATATATACATATTAACAATAAGTAATGAATATATCTTACTGAATAAACAGAATTAGTACTAAAAAATAAAATTTAAGCACCAGTTTATTAACAACAAAATACATTTTTTTTTTTCATATCACCCCAAGCAAGGCGATAGCGCCACTGATGCGCAGGGGGCTACGTAAGGGTAAAAAGAATGGAAAAGAGAAAGCCGGAAACCACATCCTAAACAGGGAACAAGGGATGCGCCTCTTCACCTATTCAGTAGACGTGGGTGGATTGTGAACCGGGCGATAGTTTAGTTTATCTACTCCAATTGGAAAAAAAAAATAAAAGTGAAAAGATTGGAAAAGAGAAAACCGGAAAGCGCATCCTAAACAGGAAACAAGGGATGAGCCTCTTCACCTGTTCAATAGATGTGGGTGGAGTTTGAACCGGGCGATAGTTTAGTCTATCTACTCCAATTGGAAAAAAAAATAAAAGAGTGAAAAGATTAGAAAAGAGAAAACTGGAAACCGCATCCTAAACAGGAAACAAGGGATGAGCCTCTTCACCTGTTCAATAGATGTGGGTGGAGTGTGAACCGGGCGATAGTTTAGTCTATCTACTCTAATTGGAAAAAAAAAGAGTGAAAAGATTGGAAAAGAGAAAACCGGAAACCGCATCCTAAACAGGAAACAAGGGATGAGCCACTTCACCTGTTCAATAGATGTGGGTGGAAGTGAACATGACTGTGTACACGCGTTTATATGTTTATATATGTCCATGAATGTAGAACTCTATAGATACATGCATGAATCTGCACATGTGCATATGTACAATACCAAAAGTTGTCACTTCAAGTGAGCAAGTTCATGCCGACTTCGAAGTTTCAATGCGCTCACTCAATGGAGCCTGGTTTCTTACCGATGAATGAAGACAATCATAACGGTGTCCTCACGAAACTTCGAAGTCAGCATGAACATAATCAGTTAAAGTGATAGTTTTTCTGCAATAAAATTATGAACGCTCTATCTCCACCTATTCATCGAGCACTTTATCATCAAACCCTGGATGCCAAATAAGCTTTTATCAGTAAGAAGACTGAAAAACTATTCTCTTGGCGTCAAACCTTATCATAACTAAAACACACACACACACACATATATATATATATATATATATATATATATATATATATGGCGCCTCGGCATGGTGTAATGGTTAGCAAGGTCGTCTCGCTAGAATCATTATAAACATTATACCTGAGAATTTGATCTTCACTGGTTACCCCCTACTTTTGGCCGTGTGTTACATCTAAGTTACGCTTAGGAAATCACCTTCCTCCAGGTTTGGGGGTTAAGCGCAGGGCTAACAACCCTGCCCCATAAAAAACAGTTTTTTACGGAAACAGCAAAAACGCTGCCCTACACACCATCGTGTGTAACGGAAAAGTTTTATATATATATAATTTAAGTAATGATATCATTTGCATCAAACTCATAGAGAGAGAAATATACATAAATATGTATTATTTTCTCATGAATGGTCAGGCCTGTACAAATATATATATATATATATATATAAATATATTGTTCAATTGAAAACAGAATATCAACTCAAACACGGTATCTATTAAATATAATGTTTCAAAAAATAAAATAAATATGTCGGTTGTTAGTTCTATTTTTTTAATCTCCGGAACTTTCCGTAACATTCTCTGTTTACATTTGTTTACATTACAAAACGATTCAGAGCAGAGATGATTATTTGCAAGAAATTAAATATTCTGTATATAAAGGTTGATTTGATTTCGTTTGGACTGTGAAATCATTAAATGAGATCGAGTGGTCTACAATGCAATCGATCAATTAGTGATTTCCCCTATTTTGCAAGTTGTCGCAGGTTCGATTCATGCCGATTGACACACATTTTCCGAACAAAATGTCTCATAAAATATCAGGCCATTAGAAAGATGCATATAAATATACTGTCTCATTAAAAGCTGGATATATACTAAAATACGAGTATCCATTAAAAATAATATTAACATAATATATATATATATATATATATATATATATATATATATATATATATAATCCCTGACTGATGTTAATTCAGTCCTGGCTAGAATAAATAGGATGTCTAACGCTACTGATGAGCTGTGTTACAGCGAAAGTGATATGTCTGTGGATGACTATATATATTATAATATTCATCATGCAAGTATGTCATTAATATCATATATATACACAAATATTTATAACGTAATCATCTCATTAATATTATATTCAAAAATGTATCATTTAAGCATACCATTAATACTATATTTAACGGTTTAGCATTATAATATCATACATGGACACACACACACACACACACACACACACACACATATATATATATATATATATTACGGCGAAACAGATCTGTCTGCGGATTACAATATATATATATATATATATGAATTATGTCATTTACGCATTAATACAATTAATATATATATATATATATATATATATATATATATATGTATGTATGTATATAAGTTATTTATATGAAAATACTAAACACTATTTTCTTAACCCAATATTCAAAAGCGAACCAAAATGGCCGAAAATTAAGCACCGTGTTGTGTTTGTAAATCATAAATGATTACAATCGAAAAAAAAAGAGAAATCGTTAAAAGAGAGAATACTACACAGCGAGGGTAAAGTTGATAAAAAATGAAGAATACTGCAAATGATCATGATAGCTTACGCTTACGCAGGTCCACGCAAAGCGGCGACGTTTATTTGCACAGACGGACCCATGTTTGCCCACACGCAGACGCACACGAACAATACGAAAGAAAATGGACCAAATATAATTGCATGAAAAAGAAAAAGAAAAATATATAAGCAATCACTTGCTGATAAAACCCTGAATAATGGATGGATATGTTCACCTACGAAATTCTGGAGTCAAGGTTTTGAAGGTTACATCGATCAGCTAAGTGGCAAACGTTTACTTGCCGCAACATAAAATTTAAAAAGAAATAAAAAAGTTGTTCTTCTCTATTTCTTTTCAAATGATATAGCCAAGTTTGTTGTTTTAAGAAAAATAACCGATTGAGACAAACAAAAAAAAAAACTTGTATTAAAATTTAACAAGATTTAATTGAGAGCAAAAATAATACGAGGAAAAATGTTTGTGGCAATGTGTGTGAGAAGAATACAATATGAGTATCGAAAAATATCGTTGGTTCATTGTCTGAAATCACAAATATATTCTTTTTTTTATTCTCTATCCTTTTGATTTATACTTTAAATTTATTTTCTTTTTTTCAGTTCAATTCTTTATCATGAGCATGGGAGTGTCATTTAGCTACAAGCCTCGAATTCTTTTTAAAGATGGAATCTTCTGTTGCTAAGTGATATTCATTTGCTCTTCACAGTTTTCGACAGGGTAAAAGTTATTTTTCTGTTGTTAAAATTCGATATTGTTTTGACTGAAATGTTCTCGTTTTTCTCAACTGGAAAAACCATATGTGCCTTTATATTCATGATAAACTCAATTAGTGTTTCACCGTTGCTTTTTAGTTTATGTCTATATACTTAATCGAATAAATGATTATATGCGACTTGGGGTTAATATGGATGAGTTCGATAAAATATCCAGTCTTTTTATTTTGAAAACTCAAAATCTGTCATTACAACAAAAAATAATTTTCCATTCTTCAAGGTCTGCAGTCTTACTTATCTCTTAATATATGTGAGTTGGATATACGATTCGGTCTCTTGGTTAAGCAAGTCAACATCTGCAATCCAGTTTAATTCCTAATATATGTGAGTTGGATTTAAGATTCGTTCCCTTTGATAACCATTCAACTAATTTACATGAGACGGAGCTTCATCTCTTGAGATCTGCAGTCCAACTGATTTCTATTTCTCCGCGCAATTCTTTACATTGGATCATGTGATTCATTATTTGTGACATTCTATTTTTAACCATCAGACAGCATTATGGTTTAACTTTACGTGTATTAGATTAACTCTTGATTCCTAAATGTTATCAGAGAGTGAAGGAGAGAGGATAGGAAGAGACAGGGAACGCGATGGGGAGAGAAAGAATAACTGACACAGAGAAAAAAGAACGAATGATAGTTTATAGGCAGTATGTACTTTAATGTTGTGGAGTTAACGGTGAATACAATTCAACATAACAATATTGTATATATTAACAATATTATATATATATATATATATATATATATATATATATATATATATATATATATATAATAAATCCGAGGAAAAACTTTGGCAAATAATCACATTGGATTCTAGTAATTTTAGATTAAATAAAACTGATCCTACAGAGAGCTCGATGTAAAGTTAAATTTACATTGCAAATATTTATTATACATATAAATTCAAATGGTACATTTGAAGGATAGTCATTTTGCTGTATCACAGCTCATCAGTATGACTAGACAAATCCACTTGCTTCTGGCCGAGATCGAAACTCGACCGATGTGATGTC
>JBBBDQ010000389.1:297500-337500 GCA_037127315.1 Ascarosepion bandense | reverse complement strand
TAATAAGAAGATTCACATTAACTAGCATCTATGGCTACCTTACATATAAGAATCTATTATCTTTATTGGCAATCGCAAACATTTGTTGTTAAGCGGCAGTATCAATAACAAAAGATTCAACAATATTTTCGCAAAATTAGTACAAGAAACCATATGAATACGGTATGAATAAATAATTTGATCAAAGTAAAGAATCACATTTTTTGCAGCAGGATAAATATCCATTTTGCATATCACTCTTAGAATATAAAATCTTACAAAAAGTTTGTTTGGTGTTAGATATCATTTCAAATTTATAAAACGTCTATCTCATTTTTTACGATAATATTTTGCTTATTTGCAAATGACATGAAACGACATGAGGCGAAATTATGAACAAATCTTTGAAACCCTGGCAACAAAAACACGTTCAATGAAGCTAAGTGTTGAGAGCTGTAATTTTAATCTTTTATTAATTTGCCATCTCTTTTCACTATGTGAGTGATCATGACCGACCACATGTTCTATATATATATATATATATATATATATTTTGGTCTAGGTAAATTTACATACACCTCTAATTTTCATTAACACTTCCTCATTTCTTATTTTTTTTGTCATTCTCATTCTCCGGTAGTATCTAATTTCAAGTTGCTTCTATTCTCTTGTCCTCATCTCTTATTCCGTACCTAGGGAGTAGGCACTCCGACTGATACCAAATTGGTCGAGTTTCGATCCCGGCTGGAAGCAAGTAGATGTCTAGCCGCAATAAACTGCGGTACAGTGAAGCTTGCTTGTATGTAGATTACTAATATATATATAATTCCAGGTAAAGAGGACTCAAGGTTTTATTATTTTGAGTGTCCCGGCATTTATTTTATTATGAATAGTGCTCAATATAATAAATATTATAGAGTTTAATATAATTATATCGTTATGAATAAATTGTACATTGCGACACAAAATTTATATGGTTCTCATCATCAGGCAATGTTTGATGTTGGTTGTGGAGATGATTTAAATTTACTTGTGTGTTTCTTTTAACTAATCAGAGCGAAGATTCATTTTGAGATTTGGCCGCAAATAATATATATTAGCCAATTCTTTCTCTTTTTTTACCTTCTCCCCTCCCTCAACCTACCGTTTTCCCTTCTTCCTTTCCCTCCTTAACGGTCAGGATGTCAATCTGTCCTTACCCATATCTTTTCATTTTCCTTTTTTCACCTCTTCTCTTCCTACAACTAAAGGAAATTTATCCCAAAACATAAAAATTTCCGTGTCGCAATGTACAATTAATTCATCACGATATAACCCTCTCTCTCTCTCTCTCTCTCTCTCTCTCTCTCTCTCTCTCTCTCTCTCTCTCTGTATATATATATATATAAATTGTCGGTTGCTTATAACCAAGTTTCGTTAAAATTCGTTAATTTCCGTAACATGTTTATATATATATATATATATATATATATATATATATATATATATATAAATTGTCGGTTGCTTATAACCAAGTTTCGTTAAAATTCGTTAATTTCCGTAACATGTTTATATATATATATATATATATATATATATATATATATATATATATATGAAATATAAAACCTTAATCCAAAAGGAAAAGCAGGAAGGTAAATCCCAAAAGCCGATCCTAATTAATATTAATTACATTAATATTAAAACTGATCAAGGTGGAGGGATCAATGTAAATATTTAAATTACACAGCCAATTATAAATAAAATAAATTTCGATGTTCAAATCAGTTGTATGGCCATTTCTACATAAAATCCCTAAGAGAAATTTCACACATCATCGGCAACTTCTTTATTTCAAAATAAAACGAGATATTTTATCGGCGCAAGTTAAAAAATATACACCACAGAAAAATTAAAGGGGTGGGATTAATAAGAAAGTAGACACAAATCAATGTCTATTTTTAGATTTTTGAAAAACTTTACTTTTAAACTGAGTTAAGAGTTGTAAGTTAAAAGTTACAATTTATCCTTGTCTGGCTCTAAGAAATGGAAGGGGAAAGATAAAAGAAAAAAGAATGATGCGTGAAACTTCTCTAAGGTATTTCATGTAGAAATGGCCATACAACTGATTTGAACATCTAAATTTATTATATATATATATATGCCCATGTGTAAATTAATTGAAACCTCTGCCTTAGTTTGTTTTTTGTTTTTTCCATACGGTCAATTTTGGACTCACTGAAGTTATAATGTGTTCGATTTCTATTTCTTTTTTTCTTTTTTTTTTTTTCAGAATAGGGCAGTGGTGTCAGTAAAATGAATCTGTTTTCGGGGTTTAAGAATAAATTTATTTGGCCTTGGAAAATATTGCATCAAATTTTTATCGCGGCCAAACACTACTTTCTCGACTGTCAATTAGTTGTCTTACAGCCATTGTCTGAGATGCACGGTACTCCAAGGAAGCTTACAAAAATTGTAGCGCTGCTTGAACACACTGGCAACCTTAACAGAAATATCACGGATATTGTTGGTGTCAGCCTTTCAAATGTCCTTTGTATCATCAAAGAAAAAGACAAATGTAAAGGAAAATGCTATCGGAAGAGGAAAGCAACGCCAAGTGACGACGTATACGCATACGTATATGCATATGTGTATATGTGTTTGTGTGTGTTTGTGTGGCGCTGAGGCAATCACAGTTTTAAATTTACCTAATAATCATGTGTGTTATGCATTTTATTGCATTATCTAATTTTAAACAAAGCGCTGTACACCGAGATCAAGGTTCTAATGAAACTGCCCGTGTTTTCTGTTTTCTTCCTTTTTTGTCTAAATACTTTCGACCGTCCAATACTTTACCGTTATCAAAATTTAGGTGTTACTAATGTTAAAGACAAGATGGGGTTTTGCAACTTATTTGAATCGCTGGTATTCAAAATTATCTAGAATGAAGCCATGTGTAATATATTGTTCAGAAGTTAATAATAATGCCTATATATGAACGATTCTTTTCACATTTAGTCTAGCTCTATGAAACTATATAACAAAACGCTGAAAGATAATGGAAGCCTAAAAATGATGAAAAGCTTTTAATAATACTAATTATAAACACGGCTAAAATGTGTTGTAGTCGGGAATTAAAGCATTTCACCTGCTCGACAAACAATAAATAACATGACAGACAAAGTTTAAAAACACCCTTTCTTTAATAATGGCTAAAAGCGATTGGATCCAAAGTTCATATGTCAAGTTTTACACACTTCATATTTCAAAGAGAAATCTCTTGTACTAATTCAAGAAAAATATAATGAAAAATCTCACTGCCTTGTCAATCATATGAGACCTGTATAAAAGAGTGATTGCTGCCTAAACACGCACTTATTTTTCATGTGTTCCTATTATTATTTTTTTGGAACTCAAATTTATATAAGAATAGAGTTTTGTACTTTCGAGCACTTTCGGCTCTACTTTTACTTATAAATAAACATGTGAACAGCATTCATCTTCTGAACCGCTTTTCTTTAAAGAAATACACAATCTGAAGCAAACGTTTATCAACAACGAGTTTACACTTTTTTACCATCAGTTATGAACACGGTAACAATTTTCTTATTGTATTCGCAACTTAACATACTATGTGCATAGTCTATATGCATAAACTTTCCACATCTTTATTTAGAAGTAAAACAAACTTAATTCTTGATAATATCTAGAATTAAAGCTAAAATCGCTCAAAGGTAGAAAGGCTTTAGACAATGCTTATATAATTTAAGTTCTGGAAAGAAACAAATTATAAGAACACTTGAAACATTATATAAAACTTTAATGATAATACTTTGTCTGTTATTTTTAATGAAGCCTGTATAAAAGAGAGATGGCGGCCCAAATACACAATATATATATATATATATATATATATATATATATATATATATATTGTAACAAAGTTATAGAACTCGTAGTTTTTTTTTACTTGCTGTTCATGCACTTACTTTTATAAAGACTGCGCCATACAACGTAGAGCATTATATTGTAATGGTTGTTACAATGGTTTATAAATTCACAGAATCACTACACAAACATTTTCACGTTTCGAAGCTGCTATGTGTGCGTCTCCTCGGGTGATATATATATATATATATATATATATATATATATATATATATATATATATATGCACGAGCGGGTGTGCGGTTGTGCGTGTGTGTACATTTTCTATCAATACTCTCATAGTAATTGCTCGCATACGACTTCAAATTTAGGCAAATTACTAGAATTACATCAAGATCAATTTACGGTTCAGTTGGATAGATGTAGACGTAAGTTCTATGCTATCACTTCATTTTGTCGCACTTGTCACTTGTAGAACCCCTTTCCGGTTGTATGCTTTCCAGTCAATTTCAAATCTTCAAAGTCAATCGCTTTATACTCTACAGCTGATTATTAACACACACACACACACACACACACACACACACACACACACACACACATATATATATATATATATATATATATATATATATATATATAGTCTAACCGTACTGATGAGCTGTGATACATCGAAACAGATCTGTCTGCGGATGGCTATTTACGCTCTGACACCCTTATTGAGCACTCTGGAAGAATGGTAGACTTTGAAAAACAACAGCTACTCTGGCATGTACGCATCGCTCATTCAGTAATGGATTAGAGCACACTGGCTATTGGGCGGGTATTATGACAATATACACGCTAAAAAGTCTGCCTTCTTATGCCGAATTCCAATAGCCCAGTGGTAGAATCACCGACTGACACCAATTCGGTCGAGTGTCAATCCTGGGTTAAAAGCAATCGGAGTCTAACCGTACTGATGAGCTGTAATACAGCGAAACAGATCTGTCTACGGATGACTATATTTATATTTCTTGTTTTACTAAATTTGAACTACAAAATCTGTTCAATATCCCACGTCTAGACAAAATGTCCTTCCAACATTTAGTTTTATATACATTTTAATACAAACTAGATCCAAAAGATATTATCTTTCTTTTGCCTAATGGACGATTCATAAAATTACAGATAGCAAAGAAAATATTTTCATGTATATAACAAATATTTTAAAATATAAACATGGTCATGTTACAGAGGACGATAAAATTACTCAATGGGAAAAATATTTCGTATACACAGTCACTTAGTTGGAAATGTTTATCTTCGAAAAAATATAATTAGATGTCCAGAATTTTAGTAAAACTCGCAAAATGGCCGTTCACGAGAAAGCAACAATGTTCTGCAGGATTGTAGTAACAGAGGTTGTAGACACATTGACAAATATCTTTAAATGGTTATCGAATTTCTTTGTCATTTTAAAAAGCAATTTAAATTTATACACACACGCATATTCACATAAACACACGCACAGACACACACATATATAAATTGAAAAGAAAGCGGCTTGACGGCAAACTCCCCAAAAGATCCTATCAATATTAATTAAAAATTAAATATTAAAACAGATCCAGCCAGAGGGTTCAGTGTAAATAAAATTATTTATTTACTGAGCCAATATATATATATTACATTTAAACAAAATTTTCAACGCTACGGTAAATACAATTATTTGTTTAAGTGTTTGTTGGGGGAGCAAAGACAACGGAATTAAGAAAAATCGAAAAAGCTAGGGGAAGCTAGTTATCTTTCTTCGTTCATGCCTTCTCCCAACCTGTTTGCCAGCGTCCCTTCTGTCTGCCAATCTGACACACTTTTTCCTTCCTCTTTCTTCCTATTCATTTCCCTTTTTCTTTATTCATTATTCATTTAGTTCTTTCTTTCTTTCTTTCTTTCTTTCCTTTTATTTTCGCTACGCTTACTTTTGTTGTCTTTTCTCAAACACACATTCAAATAAATAATTAGATTTTACCATAATGTATTAAGGTCGCCGATGAAGCGAACTTCAATTTCTAAAATGGTCGTACGATCTTGAAAAATTTTGTTTTTATATCTATCTATCTATCTATCTATCTATATATATATATATATATATATATATATATATATATATATATCTTTGGTATTCTGATGCAACTACGGATTTAAATTATGCAGAAGGATTCTACCACCTACCTTCTCTCTCTCTCTCTCTTATTCTCTCTCTCTCTCTATCTCTATCTCTCTCTCTCTGTTTCATTATATCCATAATGTCGTGATTTATGAGCCTTCCGGTGGGAAGATCGTTTCATTTCGTATCAATGTGTCAGATTTGAATTTTTACAACTGTTATCACACCTCAGTTTTCGAAATTTATTGCTCTCACACTTTTTATCAAATTCTGTTAACTGATAGGAAATTCAATGCGAAATTATCTTAATTATAGTCTTTCATGTTTTGAAGCTGTTAACATGCATGACAGAATTACATGAATCAATGTATTTCATAACAAGCATTCCATATATTACTTTTTATAGATTCAGAAAAGGGGCTTATTTGGGAACAGAGACAACTGAAAAAATCATTCCCATTTAATTTTTAGTTTCTACTTTGTAATTAGTTTGTACGGAAAATCAATTCGTATTTGATTTTTAGCATGTGTTTATAACACGATTCCTTATACTGCTACCTTTTTTCTGAATTAAAATCTAAGAACATTGAATATAATTTCAAAACAGCATATATTTGTGGAAATCTTATTTGCAAATTCGTTCTCATTAGAATAATGATTGATTTTTGGAAACTAGTAGTAACAACAAAATATGAATTTGACATAAAATTACCATTATTTAATAAAACCATACGTAAAATACTGTTTGTTTGGTACATTTTACTAGAACTTATATGATATAATATAAATTTATATATATATATATATATATATATATATATACTACCAGCTATAATTATTACGTCACCCAGGCTTTTTTTTAAATGATGTATTCATACTGTTTTTAGCATTTAATGCGAAATAAAAATAGAAGGGTTCTTTTTTTATTTGTTTGCAAAATTTTACAAACCAAGGAAGCAAAGATGAACTCTTCTGAATCACCCTAAATTTTTTTCGTTCTTTCATTGATGAAACTGCTATAAAGGTAATAATTAAATATTTATAAATTCATTTCATGCACATTTTATTGTGTATATAAAAAAAGAACCATTCTATTTACATTTACAATTATTCACTTGGCAATGAAAAAACTGACAGGGAAAATTTTATTAATATTTACATTATTCCAGAATTCTTACATATTTTCTTCTACTGGAGAGAATAATGTAGAAATGTTCCATAGTTATTATATTTCCAAGCTTTTTAACTCACTTCATTGCCCCTTATCTGAAGAGTATTATGTTTTCAATGTTGTAATTTTCCCCATGTTTTTATTGTAACGTAATTTCTTTTGTGTTTTTGAAAACGAGCGTTATTTCAACGATCATCTTTATATATATAAAGTTATTTGATCTCGCTGAATACCTTAATGCCTTACAGCTTGTGAATACCAGATGCTGGATGCATGGGTGTGTAGCTATATGCAATAGATAATGGTTCAGAATAGTTAATCAGATAGGTGAGTTCTAATACTCCTTGGATTCGTGATATTCACTTACGAATAAAGTTCTGTATTAAATAGTAAAACATGTATCACTTAATAATTATTATCTCAAATAAGCAAAAGATTGATAGTCCATAACAAAGCAAATCAATCAATAGTATATTTCAGCCTGTGGTTGGGATTACAGTTGAGTCTCGTGAGAAAATTGTAGTAATACTAGATTAAATTTTTAATCACTAGTCGGGGGTATACTTGAGCTTCTTTGTAATCATTAGTAGAGATTATATTTGAGTCACTTGGTAATCTTTGCTCGAGGTTACTTTGGATATATATATATATATATATATATATATATATATATATATATATATATAAATTATGTGAGACAAAATTTATTTACAGAAGGTCAAGTTGAATTGATCAGAAATAAAATTAAAATTGCCTACGTCAGACAAAAGATGAAGATAACAACGAAAAGCATTTTTGATTAAACATTCTAGTAACACCCTAAAAGTTTTGATACGAATTGTGAAGCATCAATGATTTCAATAAAGTTGAAAAGAAATACCATTTATATTTTAACAAAATTTTCAAAAAATTCTCTGAAGTTACAGATTGGTTAATGATTTGATAAAATCGTGGACGGATTATAAGCACAAATGCCCTTACTTTGTTATGTTCTTCATATATATTTCATATAAAAAGAATTAAATCTTTCAATATCGTACGGCCATTTCAGAGAGTGAAATTTGCTTCATCGGTGACCGTGGTAATTATGGTAAAATCTAATTATTTGTTTGAGTGTGCGTCTGAGAAAAGAAAGAAATACATTAACTTGCAAAAGTCTACACCTTTAAAAATTTATATGTTTTTATAATTTAACAGGGAAAAACACATTTTTCCAATTCCAATGATTGTTAATTAATAAGCAGATCCATCACACTTTTCGTCGATATAAAAATTAGATTTTAAGTATTTAACACTGATTCTTAAAATCATATAACTTAGAAAAATGTCTACATCTTCAGATATTATACTGTGTTATCACGTAGTTTATCATTTATTTATACAAAGCAGAACAATCAAAAGTGACATGCGCGTTCTACCATAACAAACAAACTTGACCAGTTTATTATTTTTCTATATAAGGTGATTTAACTACGCACAAAATAATCCACTACATGGTTTCTTTGAAGGCTGATATTTGCTCTCTTTCTGTAAACACAAGGTTTCCAACTCGATAAAGAAAATGAGCAGCCTCTGTCTCAGGAACTTAAAAACCTTATTATTCAAACGTAAAATGAGAATAATGGCTAAAAATATCGCACAAATTTTAGAATTGCCCCTAAGCACTGATACTACTGTAGTTAAGAAGTGATTAGTGCAGAAAACCACTGCTACCCTACTGAGGTCTAGGAGACCGAGCGAACATACCAGAAGAGCAAAATTAAAACTGGTCCAGGAGGCAAAATCTAACCCTAGTGCAAAACTTGAAGACTTAAAAACTTCAGTTTCCAGTACTGGAACAGATCTCCATGCATCTACAATTTCCAGAGTATTGCAGCGGTCTGGCCTGCAAGAGAGGGTAACTAGAAAAAAGCTCCTTCTGAAGCCCATGCGTAAACAAGTTTGGTTAAACATTACCGAAAGTCATATCAAGTATTCCATGACCATGTGGCGAAAGATCTTTTGGTCACGTTATTTGTAAAAAAATACGAAACGAACGTTTGGCAGAAAAAGACACTGCTCGTTAACCTCATTACACCGTTCCCACTGTAAAGCATGGCGGTGGCTCGATCATGCTTTGGGGCTGTTTTTCAGATGCATGGCCTGGTGAGCTAGTAACTATCCAATGTATCATGGACAGTGTCAATTAACAAGATATATTGAAGTCAAACCGGCTGAGGTCTGCTTGAGCTCTGCGCTTGGGTCGCAATTTCAAGTTTTCAATATAACAACACCTAGTATGTGTCAAAAACAATAAAGCTTGGTTTGTTAGCAAGAAAATGTCAGTTTTGGAGTGGCCCAGCTAGTCTACTGATATCAATCCTGTAGAAAATCTACGGCGAGATCTAAAACTGGCTGTGCACCGACGTTCCCCATGCAATCAAAACGTTTTGCCATGAAGAATGGCAAAAACTGTCAGCATACCACTGCAGCAAACTCGTGGAAGTCTATCCGAGACGTCTGTATGCTGCAATTGATGCATCAGGATCATGCATAGAGTATTAACCGAAGGTATCCTAAAGGTGGGTGCAGACATTTGCAAAGACACTGGTGCCTAATAAGCGTAGCATAGATGTGGCACAATGCTGAAAGTAAGGGACACCCATTAAGGATCAAACGCATTACTCAATTGTTATGATTCTAGCGAGACATGCTTGCTAACCATTATACCACCTCGAGGTACCCAATCTGCTTTCTCATATGAATGCAACTGTGCAGGAAAACATTTTCTTCTTCTATATGCCTTGTCTCTTCAGGACGTGGAGGATTATGGCTTTTTTTGTCTTGACTCTTTTGTTATGACTCTCCCAAACTTTCTATACTTTGATTATATGGTTTCAAAATCAGTGTAAAATGCTTAAAATATAATTTTTACATCAAAGAAAAGTGTGGTGGATCTACTTATTATTCAACAATCATTGGAATTGAAAAAATATGTTGTTCACTGTTAAATTATACAAAATATATAAATTTTCAAAGGGATTGTAGACATTTGAAAGCGACTGTATGTATATTAAAGAGAGGCAGAGTAACATACAGTGAAATAAACAGACAACATGATCTCTGCTAATGAAATTTTGGAGAATTTATTTTCATAGACATACATTACTCTCTCTCTGCTTATGTGATAGAAGACAAGTCCAGATTTTACTTTTTTACTTCTTTATATATATATGAGTGATGTCTGTTGTGGTGCAGTGAATATCAACTCGGAAGAAGAAATCGGAGAGCCGAGTTCAAATTCGAGTTGAATTCGTTGCATTGATTTACGCGCAAATATCGTTGAGAAATGTATGAATCCATCACTTCTTCCTCCAGCTATGGGTTAAATATCAGGACAGACTGGGTTCTGCTTCTGCGTTCTGCTATGAAAGCCATGTCTCTTCCGAAAAATGACCGCCTAAGCGTGTATCACGTATAGATCTTGAATCTGCGTAATGGTGGAGTGGATATCGAAACGAGAAATCTGGAAAATTGTTGCACTCACTTACGCACAAATAACTATAGTAAAGATCTGCATCCATCTTTTCTTCTTCCAGCTATAGGTTAAATAGCATAACAAATCGGGTTCTAAGCCTTGGTTGGTTAACAGTCTACCGCACAAAATAATGGCAAACTATTGTGGAAAATCTTCTGCCCAATAAATCGTGCCTCTATCAAAACTTGATCGTCCAAGCGGATATCACGTACGGAACTTAACTGATACATAAATTAAGCGAAGATAAGTAAACATTTTTTCACACAAAGCACTCGTCTAAAATCATTACTGTTTCAAGTTCAAATCACATTTTTATAAGGTGAGTCCTTATAAAAAAATCATTTTAGTTCACATCTGATCTGGGATTTTCTCGTTGCTCAAATTTATTCTTAACATCCTTCAATAGAACTACATTTCTGCTTCCGAAATTCTTTTTGTCTCTGAGGAACTATGTCTAGTATATACAACGATTGACTGCAATAATTAAAACTGAAAAAGCCTAAAATAAAATATATTTATTTAATTATCAGTTGAATAAAATGTAAGTGTTTTTGTATACATTATCTGTTTTAATGAATTTTTGGAACAAATATTACGTAGTCACATTCACGTTTTCAATCAGAAATGATTTTAAAAAGACTCAGGATGATTTAAAAAGACTCAAATTTAATGAAAACAACGTTTTTTGACAAAATATTCAGGTTATTTTTAAAAGAAAAGATAATAGTTTTTTTAATTATTTTTATAATTTTGTATTTATTTTTTAATCCATTCTAGTAGGTTCTAAAGTTTGGTTAAAAATCTTTTTCTTGCGTCAGCCGGTGGGCCAAAATTACTCTGTGAATTTGAGTGTTTTTTGTTTTATTTATTTATTTATTTATTTATTTTGTCTAAAACACATTGTTTCGGAGATGGTGGCAAAATTCAAATAATTGTTGCAGTTTGATAAAATTATCATAATTTTTTCACATATGGCTGAAATATTTTTTTTAATTTTAATTTTTAAGAAAACGAAAAGCTTGATAATCCGTAACAAAGCAAATCAATCAATAGTACATTTCAGCCTGTGGTTGTGATTACGTTTGAATCTATAGTTCAGAATTTCTCGTGGTTTTACTTGAGTCTCGTGAGGAAATTGTGGTAATACTAGAATAAATTTCTAATCACTAGTCGAGGTTTACCTTGAGTCATTTGTTAATCTTTGCTCGAGGTTATACTGAGTCTCACGGAAATCAGAGACCGTTGCTATACTTGAGTCTTTTAATAACATTGTCTGTCGTTATATTTTAGTATCTTGGTAAATGTTGACTACAATTATATTTGTGTGTCTTCGTAACAAATGGTAATTTAAACCCTTGTCTGTTGGTAAGAATTTGGGGTGGTTGTCTTTTAGTCACTTGGTAAGCATTGAAGAAGAAGAAGAAGAAGAAGAAGAAGAAGAAGAAGAAGAAGAAGAAGAAGAAGAAGAAGATGATGATGTTTTGTCTCGCTGACTAATGTAAGATTCTGTGTGAGGCTTTATTCCAAGAATAGGAATTGTGCTTTTACATACTTCTGGAAGCTGTTTATTAATGGTTGTGGAGTTTTAAAACGATCTGAGGATTGAAGTAAAAGGCCCCAAATAAATATAAAGAAAAAATAATGAAAGCATTAAAAGCTTAATGTTTTTATGATCTTCTTAAGATATGACGTCTTCATAAGTGATTTGGCTAAGTTTTGTTTCTAAAATAATTGCATGCTGACAATATGAATGTTTTTGTACAGAAAATGTCCAAAAATGTGACTTTCCTTGTGAACTACAAACTAAAAATCAAAGTAAAATCAAAGTAAGTAAAAAGAACTTTAATATATGGGAATATTTTTAACAGAGGACAAAAAAGTGACACCTAAATCCGAAGGCATATTGGATTAGTGAGAGATGCATATCAAAACCTATTAAAAGTACGAAGAAGCAAGAAATGTTCTTTAGGAACCAAGAAATAAAGCTAAACCGTTTATGTGATATTGGTCTTTCTACATAGGTGTGAATGTTTAGTTAGTCTTCTCACAGATGAAGAAGTGACCCGAGGCAATATGAATGCGGTTCTGCAAAAAGATAATGAGATTACCTGAGCATGAAACGAGAATGTCTTATGAAAAATAAAAACAGAATCAGCATTAGACAATTGAAACATTTATGACAGATATTCAAGAAAGATAGTTTGGTAAATTTGACTCTCACGAGATATATTGAAGTTAAGATAGACCGAAGTAAATGGCGAGAAAATAACTTAAGTGTCATGGTGAAACACACCTATTCTATATTGAATAGACTCTCCCACCTAATTTAAGTAGGAGTAATAAGAGGAACGAGAATCAGTCGATGTTGGACAATAGTAGTCGACAGTTAGTCGAATACAAAAGTAGTCAGCGACCTGGCAGGATTACACTGCATAATACATATTATATCAAATTCCTAACGTTTTGTACTTCAAACCTATTAGGTCCGACTTTAGCACAAATACTAGCCTCCACTGCAAAAATAACTTCACAACACTAATGACCTTTCGTAAATGGATGGTACAACAGGGATTGGAATAAGATAACAGAAAGCAAATCTTACTTCAAACTACAAAGTATAGAAAGTTTGGGAGAGTCATAACAAAAGAGTCAAGACAAAAAAGCCATAATCCTCCACCTCCTGAAGAGACAAGGCATATAGAAGAAGAAAATGTTTTCCTGCACAGTTGCATTCATATGAGAAAGCAGATTGGGTACCTCGAGGTGGTATAATGGTTAGCAAGCATGTCTCGCTAGAATCATAACAATTGAGTAGTGCGTTTGATCCTTAATGGGTGTCCCTTACTTTCAGCATTGTGCCACATCTATGCTACGCTTATGAGACCCCAGATACTATACAATCAATAGAGAAAGTAGATTTTTTGTACACCGTTTAAACTCTGACGGATTAATTTCGTTTACGTTGCACTAATACCCGAAGAAAAAGCACTCATCCATGTTCCCTTAGATACAGATTAAATAGGAAGAAGGACTTCAGAATCAGCTCATATAAGAGACAAAAAACATTGAATAAAAACACCTGTTGTTTTCCGCCTATTGATAAAGGTTGGTCACTTTGTTAAGCGTAAGAGAAAAAAAAACCCCTAGTATCTGTCTATATTTCTGAGATGAGGTAGTATTTACACGATTTACATTATTCAGTTCTCATCTTCGTTGCTATTTGCACGACGTTTCGGCTGCTCTAAGCGCTGGCCATCTGCAGCTGCTAGGAATTTCGAACCGAACCGTTTATTATTATCACTGGTTAAAATATACTAGAAAAAGCCATTAACATAAAAAATTGCAATATGAATTCTGGTAAAAAATGGTTACTGAACATTAGGTTTATATATCCCATGAATTCATTTGTTGTTATTAAGGACATATGGCTAAGTATATATATAAGCGTTGGTTAGTTCCATTGACTTCAAGCAAAGAGTTGTGATTTCTACATCAGTGGTGAACAAGTCAGATTAGAAGGCGATAACTCATGACTACCAAAAGAGACTTTGCACAAGAAATGGGAATGATATAACCCAGTGATCGTAATAAAAGATTCGGTTCGAAATTCTAAGCAACTAAAGTGGGCCGGAGCGTGCAACGGCCGTAATGTCGTACAAATGGCAACAAAGATGAGGATAATAGTCCGAAGAATGTAAAGAAACCAGGACTTATTCTTGAAGGGCAACCATCAGTGAGTGTAGTAAACTCTCTAACGGGGTTGTCTGCTAGCGTCAGATACTATAAGAGAAAAAAAATTGGTTTATTTGGCCCGGACATGAACCTTGCCGATTTGGTTTAGCATAATTCTTAATTTGATTTTTTTTTTCTAATTCTTCAGTTAGTTTCTTTGCGCAGTTTTTATTTTGGTGCCGCTTTATTTATTTTGAGCTCGTCTCTAAGAAGACAGTGCGCTTCCATTTCTCTGGGGATATATTCTGTCGTGCCAAATTTAGCTGCTTCGCCTGGATTTATGGTTTATCAATGATTGTTTGAACTCTAAGGGAGTGACTGTGTGTTTCATTTATTTTTTTCTTTCAGTTATAAAAGCAAAACACCACCAGCAAACGCGAAATTATCTGTGCGGAAAATGTTTCGATTAATAAAAATACTTCATCTGAGTGCGTCAAACTGTTTTTTTTTTTCATTATAAATTTTGCATGGCGGATTCAGCTGGAATATATTGGATATCCGTATGTCCAGTGTTACCAATAACTAAAATAAAAAAGAAAAGAATGCGAGCCAGGCCAAGATTATTGAGTTTTCATACAGGTCATCTCAAAACAAATTTTTATTCAGAGATCATTTCTTAAAAGATGTGGTGCCCTGGGCAACACATATCTCATCTAAATGCTACTTAGATAAACTTTTCCGTCTCGTAAAAGAGTTTACACTAAAATGCGTTTTTCATTTTATTCTTTGTAATAAAACACGGACAAAAAAATCTTTTGCCAAATTAATTTTGAATTCACCGGAGAACTTCGGTATATATATATATATATATATATATATATATATATAGGTAATGATGTCAATTCCGTGAATGGCGAGGATAATCCAACAAGATCTACTTAATATAAAATACTAATGTGTTATATCTGTATAGAGAGTACAATGGATGTTATCCAGCGCAATATGATATTTATAAAAGGAAACTCAGCATATCATTTAAATTGGCGATAAATTATAATTCATTTCTGTGAGCTAAATTGGCTCATTTCATCAAACCACACCATATTCGTTCCATTTGGCATAAATATTTTCCCGGAAAAAACATTTATACTGAATGGAACGAATAGAGTGTGGTCTGATGAAATGAGCCAATTTAGCTCACAGAAATGAATTATAATTTTTAACCAATCTAATTGATGTACTGAGTTTTTCTTTATATATATATATATATATATATATATATATAGTCATCTGCAAAAAAAATTGTTCTATTTCGCTGTATCACAGCACATCAGTATGGTTAGATATCCTATTGTTTCTAGTTAGGATTGGACCTCGACCGAATTGACAGCAGTCGGTGATTCTACCACCAAGCTATGGTAGGTCGGTGGAGAAATCTTTACCGGGTTATGAACACAATGTAAGCACATGCGACATATATATATATATATATATATATATATATATATTTGCACAGAATTTGTTACTTTAGCTGAGCAGGTTCATGCCAACTTCGAATTTTCGTGAGGACACCGTTATAAAGTTTACACGACATTTCAAAGTCAGCATAAACCTGCTCAGTTAAAATGACAAATTCATTGCATTAAGCCTATCAACGCTCTACTGGCACTCCGATGTCGACCACTTTATGATAAGCAAAAGTGCTTGCCACCATATCTTTATCAATAAAACTATATAATAATACAAAGATGTTGGTGCTAAACATCATCACAACTCAACACTATATATATAGTTTATGTATGTATACGTTTAAGATATGTGATATTTATGAGTTAAACTATTCAGTGATAGATATAAAGCGTATGTAAATCTAAAATATGATATTGAAGTCAACACCCAGAGGCGACAGTTTATTACATACTAAACGCAATCGCCAGCCTGATTATTTCGCTTAGCCTGAAACAGGCAGTCTTTTCTGAGCGCTACACCAATGTACAATTATGTATGTATGCATGTATATATATGTGTGTGTGTGTGTGTGTGTGTGTGTGTGTGTGTGTGTGTGTGTGTGTGTGTGTGTGTGTGTGCCTAAAAAATTCTATTTTGTACCAATATAATATAACATCAAATGATATTCCACAAATTTAAAAATATTACATGGAATCTGCTAAGAACATTTTAAACAGCCTTGGTATTTGCATTTAAGGTTTCCTAAAAATAAAGAACTGTTGAATCGTAGAGATGAATTGAATTGACCGTTTTATGTTAACATCAAGAATATTTTCCTTCAAAATATAATTAATTAGTTTTTCATTCATAACTAATGCTTTAATTTAACTTTAAAATTTTAAAACTATTTTACTGAAATAAATACATATTTGGTCATCTTATTCTAAACTTAACCTTCGAGCCCTTTTTATTCATGAGATAGTACAAAATTTAATTAAAAAGAACTAAGATTAAAACAGGTGTTAAAAATGATTGTCTATCAATTTAAAGAATGTTCCCACTATGTATCTTAACCGAACAAAATAGTCTCATGCCTTAACATAAGGCTACTCTGTTCCCTTTCACAACCGAAAACTTCACCTTCATAATTCGACCTAATTCCCATTTTTTGATTGAAACATATTGACGCACATACAAACATAATCTCCAACTACTACTCATTCATTTTCTAAATAACCATGAATTCATCTTATATTTTTTAATAAATCATTTTCGCCATTTATTTTAAAATACCACCTGTATAATTTTTCATGTGAACATTTTCTTGTTTTCTATACATAAACTATATAAAATTGTCTGAATATTTTATTTATCAAACATAAAATTGGCTTAAAATAATAAAAAACATTTATAATAAAAAACAAAATACCAATACTAAATAATATCAACTACGAACATAGCCACCATGTGTTGACTTTGTTTGGAAAATAAATCATTCATCTAAATCTAGATGCATGCAAAAAAAACTAATTATTCAGTTAAAACTAAAATAAACTTGATAATGGCTAAAAGTATATCCTAAAGCGCCTGGATAAATAAAAACGTTGTCATGAATAAGTTCCCTGGTTTGCTGATTAAAAACAGCATAAAAACGCTGTAGGTATTTTCGTTTGTTTCCTCGAGTAGTTTCAATCTTATCCAACATCCTCTTCAGTGGGGTATTGTTAAGAGACAATTTATTCGTTACTACCAGAGGATTGAAAAGAAAATAAATAGACATAATATGTCTAAATTATTTAATCAAACGCGCGCAAACTCACACACACACACACACAGATATATATATATATATATATATATATATATATATATATATATATATATATATATATATATACTAAAAGTATCTTGAATGTTGCACAGGGTGGAAAGTATAGAGTACGCAGTAAGGATGAATTCCCTATTCTGTCGTAATTGATCTTAGAATACACTTCAAAGTTCACCTAGCTTCACCGACGTTATATAGATTTTAGTTTAGCACCTCATTGCCCCAAACATAAAAAAATGAAAGCTAATATAATTATTAAGAAAAATATATGTAAATGATCATTTCGAGAATTTCTTGTTTTGAATATTCTTTCATGTTGGTGGTGAACGACAATGAATTCTCTTTTACAATTTTAATTGAGTATACTGAAAATATACTAGATTCACCCAAAGAGAAACACACACACACACACACACACACACACACACATATATATATATATATATATATATATATATATAAGATTAAGATTAGCTATTCATGTACTAGTAATATTTACAATATTACCCGTTCCCATAATATTCAAGTTTTAATGAATTTTGATGAAACCAATACAAAACCTGGTATTATCCCCTCCTGCAATTATAGATACAATAAAAATTTTCCGTTTCAAAATAAGTGTTGATGTACCAATGTGAGCTTCAAAGCTACTATCTCCCTAAAGAGTACATCGACATTTTGGTGTAGGTTTGAAAACAAAGATTTTATTCTCATAAGTACACTTTTAGTTTTCTTAAAGACAATCGTTTCCCGAAGATATTGGGAACTGAAGGAAAAAGGCTTAAAATCACAGATAGATTAGAAATTATAGGCTCAGCACGTACTCTCACTAGTCTGATTGAGAAATGTAATCTGTGCTTAGTAGAAAAATTTAGTATATTAAAATATCATTGTCAAAATTTACTTCTTAACCAACGTGACAAACTAATTAGTTAGTGTCGTTATTGAAGTAGATTTAAAGTCCCTTAAATGATTTAACTTTTTCTTCCTTCCAATTTAATCGTTATATCTTTAGCCTATATTCTTTTTATATTGGTTAGAATTTAAGTTGGGACACGTGATAACTTTAAGTTTGTTCCTACCGGATATCTTTGAACTCTCCAGGAAAATGCTGCTTTTACTCCTAAAATAGTGTGCTATTATTATCTTTCTCACCTCTTCTTGGCTTTTCCTAACCAGACATGCCTATATATACATACATACATACATACATACATATATATATATATATATATATATATATATATATATATATATATATATATATATATATATTGTAATTTTGTTATTACAATGATTTATAAAAGCATAATATCACTAGACAAGGATTTTCATGTTTCGGAACAGAGCTGTTCCTCTTCAAGTGATCTGTTAAAATAAATGGTGAAAACAATTTGTTTTTTTTTAATATAAGATGAGTTCATGGTTATTTAGAAAATTAGGGAGTGGTGGTTGAAAGAAATGCGTCAAAACTAGTCAATCAGCATTTACAATTATGTAACCATAGAGATAAACGTTTGGGTTAGGAAAAGGGCAGGATGGTTTAGATCTAGACATGCCACTTTTTAATTTTGTCTGAGTAAAATAGATAGTGGGATCTTAGATTTTTTAAATGGGTAAACAATAGTTTTTATCAAGAGGTTGAATTTTAGTTTTTGTTTTATTATTGAAAAATAGATTTTATTTAACTACTATTTATTAGTAAAAGGGATAGAAATTTAAAGCCAGAATTAGGATTAAATAATTGTAGTATTCTTAATTATATTGTATTTAGAACAACAACTTAGTATTGTGTGGGTCTTTTAAAATAATATTCATTTTTTTATTTATGTTAGAGTATAAGTTATAAATGAAACATAGTTATTAATTAAATTTTAAAGAAAATTATTTTGTCTAAGTAAGGTACCTAGTGGGGCCGCATAATACGTAAATATGTATTATATGTAAATAATTTTTAACATTTTAATTTTAAAATATGTAAATCATTTTTAACAGCAAGTTGAATTTTTTAAAATTACTTCATGAGTAAAAGGGCTAAAATTTTTATGTTATAAATATTATTAAATAATTATAGTAAATTGTAGTTATGAAAGCTAATTTCGTATTATGAGGGTCTTTTATTTAGTAAAATAATAATTAGTTTTTAAGTTATAATAGAGCATCAATTATAAATGAAACATTGTAATTTTTGAAATTAACATACAATTATTTTGTCGGTATAAAATACATTGTTGGAACATAGATTATTTAAATAGGCAGACAGCAATCTTTTGCAGCAAGGTGAATTTCAGGGTGTTTTTTCTATTGTGCTTACAATGAGGATTTTGATAATTATAGTGTCCTATGCTATATTATAGATAAAAACAAAATTTAGTATTGTGTGGATCATTTGTCTTGGTAAGATAATTTTAAAGTTCTATTGGAGCATAAGCTATTAATAAAACATTGCAATTAATAAAATTTGATTTTTTAAGGTGCTAGGAAATTTTAGTTGGAATTTGAACTGAATAACTCTAGTATACCAAGGTATACTGATATTAGGAAAACCAACTTGTATTTTGTGGACCATTAACTTTATTAAATTTAATTTATTTTTTTTGTTATATTACTGCACAAGTTATAAATGACACATAATGGTTAATTAAATTTTAAGGAACAATATTTTTTATGTTTATATAAAACAGTCAATTCATCCCTATGGTTCACCATTTTTAGGGAACCTTAGAATATGCAGCTTTTCACTCAGGCGCAAAGAGCAGATGTCTTTGAATGACTTACAGACTTTTGGTTTTTCCAGAATTTTCCATTTTACTTTGGGGGTTTTATTTGTGTCCTTTAACTTCCAAAAATAGCAGAAAGGGTATTTGGTTTTGATACATGTTGTTTGTAAAGGCAGTTAAGTGCAAATACCAACGTTGCATAAAAGTGTTCTTTGTTCTTTATTAACAGTTGTATTTTCATTTGATGTTATATTACATTGGTACACAATAGAATTTTTTGACACCTATTTTGCAGTGGGCAATTATTAGGATTTATATATATATATATATATATATATATATATATATATATATAATACACCACCAAAGATACATCGAAATTGATATATGGAACACAAAGACCGAATACAAATAATGATCCAACATGGTCTGCTGAATTTACACTTCTTTTTGAACAATAAATCTGATAGACAAGGTATTATTTTGAAAATATGAAACGAAGTTTGTGCTTATAATTAAATTAATTGATACACTTTTACTCTAATCTGTGATTTCTTACGAATGCTTTTCTTATTCACTGACAGTTTCGCCAAAACAATATTTCAAGTGTCAAAAAGTACTGAAGCTTAACACAATTATGTCAGACAGTGACGAGTGTTTTTTGCATTTTTGGGGCATATTAACTAAAAAGAAATTTAATCTTATCTAGTTTGCATTTACAAAGACAAAAAAAGAAAAGTTGATTATTTTTATATGAACTCTTTTAATGGATATTCTTCTACGATTCAACTATGTTATCTAATTTTATTCATAAGTTTGAAGGAAAACAGTGCAAGTGAAATCTAAAATTAATCACGAATGATTTCGAGAGTTGAAATTTTTTGGCAAATTATTTCTTGTACCGATTTTGATACTGTTTCTTTTAAAGAAGTAGTAGCATTAGTGCTATTATAAGTAGTGGGTCCATGTCCTAGTAGTTAAAAAATTAGCGTTTCTACCACGCAAACCTTGGATTGAGTAAGAACTTTTGTCACGTCGATTGGTCAGAGAGTCGAGTCTTTAATCCTATAGTCATCTGGAGATGATATTTGAGAAACACCCTCAAAATATAGCACGTTGAAAGAAACCTATTGATTGAAGTTAGATAGAAAAAACTGTTCAAAACCGTCGATCGTTGTGCATGATCATAATAAAAGTTTTATCGACTTTTTATCCAGGATTAAATTATGTGATACACGTTCTTGTTGGCATTGTGTTTATCAGATTATTCCATCTGGTTTTCTGCTTCCTTATGTCATGAAAATAATAAAATGATTTAATAAGTGCTTGATCTTATTTGAGTCGATTGTCTCCTACGGAGGAAAATTTAAACAAACACCACTTATCACTGTCATTAGTAGCCTGGAGAATACACTAATTTGCAAGCAATGACACAGTGCACCTGAATAATTTCACATACGTTTATAATAGCGATTCTTTTGTCACCCATCATGAGAGTTCCTGATTATCTAGCTTTATATTCATTGATAACCGTGGCTATCCTGTCACTTCAGGGTGTGTCATTAACGTCATCCCCTAGTTCTCTAGAATTGGCAATAAATCTATTTATCCATAATTTTGCTAAATTTTTATATTAAAGGTTTTCCATAAACATTTGCTGACTACCTGTGAATATTTGCTTCATGTCCTTCCGAAACCAGAAATTCTGTGACAGATGTTTAATTTGTAGACATTTCACACGATGACAAAGAAGAAGAATAAAAAGTAGAAGCAGAAAAACAAGAAGCAGAAGAAGAGGAAGAAAAATATATTAATATTAATAACGATAATAATAATAATAATAATAATAATAATAATAATAATAATAATAAGAAGAAGAAGAAGAAGAAGAAGAAGAAGAATGTTAAACAAATTTAAAAGCCATTTCCTTTTGGTTTTTGCAGGAAAAACTTAGATCCTTGCATTAATACATTTAGTAAAAAAACTCCTGTAAAATGAAAAAGTCCATATGTTTGTCGTAAATCTCTTGGCGGAATCTGATATATTTACATTACACTAAAAGAGTCCTCGCTACATTCTAAGAAATTCGATTCATTTCGAAACAATGAAAATTTAGCAGAGAACATAAACATACTCGTTGACGCACCCTCACTATCATCTTATGTATACGTCCATATATAAGTATATTTTTGTTTTTTTATAAAACAGTGTTAAATGTAAGAAAACAGAAGTATAAATTATATATATTGATCGATACGCATCTTATCCCACAACGTAACATAGATTCTCCTATGCAAATATTTTACATAATTTTTAATTTATAATTTAATTCAAATTATTTTAACTTTAAGATTTTATTTTCCTATTATATCTTTAAGTTTTAATCCAAGTCGAATTAGATTATACAATTAAAAAATTAATAAATAGTATCTCAGCATTAGAAAATATAACTGTCATAAACACGTGAGTACCAAAAGGTCAAATCCCGAATAATCAGTTCATTACAAGCACCTGATGGCTACATGGTGCTTGAAACTCTTAATTCTGGTATGGAATTAAGATAATATGCATATACATACATAACACATTACATTGCATTTGAATACATGGCTGTGTTGTCATTTCGCACTATCACGCGTTGTGACATCATAGAACCGCATTGCAATTTTGCGAACTGCGTTTGTTATTTTTGGTAACTATTGCCGTTGCCTAGCTTTATGTCAACAGAAAATGGAATCGTCGATGATGGTGGATGTTACTGTGTTACGGTCCTTATAACCTCTCGGAAGATGGCTCATGTGAGCCATAAGCTTAGAACCAAATTAATAAAAACTTATCCAAATGTTGGAGAATTTTTGTCTTTATTTTCAACTGAAATTAAAGCCAAAATACGACGTTTAGAACGGCTCATGATTAAACATAATAGACATTCATTATCTCTTATATTTAACAGTATATGTTTAGAAAAAAAATAATATATATATATATGTGTGTGTGTGTGTGTGTGTGTGTGTGTGTGTGTGTGTGTATTCAAATGAATAAGGAACGAAGAAAATATTTGCAACGTTCAAAGCATTAATTTAAAACAGTGCTCAATATAAAAATAGAGCAATGAATATTTATTATAAATTATAGTTAAAAACAGGTACAAGCTACAGTCTACTACAAAATCGTACATTTTGTTTCGACATTGAAAGAACAATGTCTCATCAGGTAGTTAATAATGGAGGTAATAATCGTTAATTTTTGAAGGAAAATTAGCTTTTTATTTCCTCTGTGTCTTACTCTTTCCTCGTCTTATCTTCTCAATTTCTTTTTCCTTTCTTTCCTTTTATTTCGTACGAAAAGATTTCCCAAAATAAAAGCAAATGATGTTTTTTCTTTTTCAAAATAACGTTTATTACTATGATTACTAATTACAATAAGATATTGTTCTTTCAATGTCGAAACAAAATGTACGATTTTGTAGTAGACTGTAGTTTGTACATGTTCTAAAGTATAATTTATAATATATATATATATATATATATATATATATATATATATATAGATATATATATATCGGTGAAGAGAGAACCAATAGTTTTAGAATTTCGTGACCTCCAGCATTTATTTTTTGAAAAATTGCTCAATACAACATATATCGTAAAACATAGTATAATTATAATTAAATTTGTTTTTATTTAAAATTAATTTAAATTTATTTTTAATAAATTACATTGCGACACAGAAATGTTGGTTTCGAGGTTTTACCTCGGCATCAGGCAATACGCTTGTTATTTCTGGTGTGAGGTATCCATAACTGCTACATACTGTAAATAATTTTCACAAAAATAATGTAAATAATTTTCACAAAAACAAGTTAACATTGCCTGCTGACAAAGTAAAATTTCGAAAGATCGAATTTTCAGTGTAACAATCTAAATTAATTTTTTAAAAAATCTAAGCATATATATATATATATATATATATATATATATATATATATATATATGCACACACACAAACACACATATATATGACAAAATGAAATGAAAGTTTTCGTGTGTCGTGTCTCTTTGTTTAAGAGATGAAAATAATTTTAATTTTTTATGTGTGCTTTGGCTATATGATCTAATTAATTTTAATTATATGGTTTTTCCTTTAGTTTCCAATATCTTTGTTATTAAATTTGACACATTGGTAAAATGAATCTGCCAAGAACACTGTTTCCACTTCGTCATACATCTTTCCCTCACAATATTTCTTCATGTATAAAAACTTATATATCCCATATATATATATATATATATATGTGTGTGTGTGTGTGTGTGTGTGTGTGTGTGTGTGCTTTTGTTTCCCGTATTTGCCGGGTAAACTATCATATTTTCAGTTGACTCAACGCTAAAATTATAAAGGAGAACATACACATTTTCGCCCCCACACATCATCTTCTGATGTCCGGGCATAATTCCCCTCTGGAATAATATTTCAAATTAGAAATTTCCGAAATGATCATTTGCATATATATTTTTTTATAATTATATTATTTTTCACTCTCTTATATTTGTGACAATGTGGTGGTAATGACAACACAAGAAATCTACATTAGAAAATTAAAGGCAGCTGAGCGAAGTTTGACGTGGTATAATGCCTGACATGCTTCTCTCGCAAAATCAATTACCATTCTGTAGCAGATCCGTCGTCACTAGGTTCCCTATAATTTATACCTTGTGCCACGTCTAAGGTACGCTTAGAAAATTACCACTGGACACCTCGACGTGGTGTAATGATTACCAAACTTGTCTCGCTAGAACAATTACGACTGAGTAAATGAGTTCGATCCTCACTGGGTATCTTATACGTTCCGCTTCTAAGCCAGATTTAGTAAATCCCACTAAAAGACGTGCTTCGTTTTCCGTTATGGTTTGTTTTGGGTGTGGCTTTAATATACTCATAAGCACACGCACACACTGGTGTACAAATGCAGCTGTACCAACAATTTAAGTTCAATCTAAATATCTCATTAGAATAATACATACCTCCCACTTAGTCTGAAGTGGCTATCTGAAATGACGTTTTAATTTCCTTCAAACACTTTCTTTAAGAACATGAATGCATTGCTGTTAAATAAAACAAACATCTTTCCTTTCTCTCACCAATAATGAGAAACCATTAGTCACTTATAGATAATTATTTCATTCTGTGTCTGTTTTATGTGTGTATGTAATGCATGCATATACGTCAGTGGGTGAAACAAAGTATGTTACCCACCGTTCAAGCCAAGTGCGTCGACATATTCACAGCCAGAGCGAAGCCGTTACTGTGTTTATTTGATATTTTAATGGAAGAAGATAGATTGCTAGTAAACCGGAAGTTATCCATTATCGGACTATAACTGGCCAAGAGCATTCGCAATATGTGATTTTTAAAAATGTGGAAAGTTAAATCTGACTGATTGCACATAAACCGATACCCAATCAGTATCGGCTGGGTCTCCGTGGAGAGCGAGTATGACGCCGAAAGACTCGAAACCCCTTGGTGTATTGTGTTTTCTACGAAAGGTGATCATTAACCAAATTCTTTCTTGTCTCTTAATTTACTATACACTTTATATATACTCCAGTTAACCTATGTTAAAAGGTACAATTCTATTTGTCAAAGTACTGCACTGCTAATGAACTTCGGTTAAAACCATCACCGATGACCTGGGCCAATGCATCAAACAGAAGTCCTCAGCGAAATATCTATTGAGATTCACGTTTATTTCTATTAATCTATGTCTATCTATATCAGGATATTTATATCTGTAAAAAATATATTAGTACCATAATCGACCTTTTCAAACACCTTCCAGCTCACTTGAACAGAAGTATAGGTTTATCAATTGTTTCCCGTTTAGGGTTAAGTTTTCGGCTTATTCTAATGTTTTTTTTAAATTTTCTTTCACTCCCAGAAGCACCATGCTTTTTAGTGACATTGTCGTCTTGCTTAGGCTGAATTGATTTAAAATATTCGTTTATTATTATTAAGCATGTTTAGCAGTGAGTTAATCCTATTAATCATACAAAGGAATGAAATAATGGTAATGGAGAAAGAACAATTAACTTCCATATTTTTGAGGAGAGTCATTTTCATTCCAAGGTTTTTTGGGATATTAAATTCATTTGTTTCCGTCTGAACTTCTGGGTTGTGGAGTTATCATTATTTACATTATGAGGACTACGTTCTTCTATTTTTTGTGGTTGAAGAGTTATCATTATTTAAATTATGAGGACTACGTTCTTCTATTTTTTGTGGTAGAGGAGTTATCATTATTTACATTATGAGGACTACGGTCCACTATTTTTTGTGGTAAAAGAGTTATCATTATTTACATTATGAGGACTACGGTCCACTTTTTTTTGTGGTAAAGGAGTTATCATTATTTACATTATGAGGACTACGGTCCACTATTTTTTGTGGTAAAGGAGTTATCATTATTTACATTATGAGGACTACGGTCCACTATTTTTTGTGGTAAAGGAGTTATCATTATTTACATTATGAGGACTACGGTCCACTATTTTTTGTGGTAAAGGAGTTATCATTATTTACATTATGAGGACTACGGTCCACTATTTTTTGTGGTAAAGGAGTTATCATTATTTACATTATGAGGACTACGGTCCTCTATTTTTTGTGGTAGAGGAGTTATCATTATTTACATTACGAGGACTACGGTCCTCTATTTTTCTTAATCATATCTCAGCGATTCGGCCGATACGATCTTGTCAAGAAAAGAGGCGGACCAATTGCCGTGTTTTGTCTATCTTACATCAACAGCTTCTCAAAGAAGATTCAGCAGACCTGCGTTCCCTAAAAGATGAAGAAATTATTCAGAAGTAATTTTCAATCTACTATGAGTTCATTGCCAAGACAAGACTAACACGAGAAAGAAAATGGCCAAGAACTGCGTGTACTCCATTTGTTGTTGTTGGGGCAAGGAATAAAAAACTGAAACAAGTTTTCATTTAAGTAAGTCTGGAAGAACATTGAGATAACTTTACGAGGGATGAGACAACCAAAATGAGGGGCGAATGATGGAAAGAATCAACGTATACGCTAATCTGAGGTTCTCCTTTGTAGGCCTCGGTCAGTAAGTTAATTGTCATTCATAATACACGCTTAGGCGATCATGCTTCAATGAGACATATATGACTGGGAAGAAAGATCTTCCTGCAGTAGGATGCGAATGATTTTTGCGGTGGACTAGAATCCAACCATGGCTATAGAACTCATGGAGGGAGATGCGACGGATTCATACCTTTTCCAAAGGTATTTGCGCGTAATAGAATGCAACGAATTCAACTGTAATTTGAGCTCGGCTCTCTAATTTTTCGTTCCGAGCAGATATCTACTCCACCACAACGCATATCAAGTAAGCACATTAAAAGACCTAGTGTAGAAATAAATACGTTATGAGAGCCGGTAAAACAAAAGACAGAAAGCCAAATGACATTACTAGTTCAAAAATTTTAAATAATTTCAAGATTTTAAACATCTTTAGAGTACCCGATAAACCAAATGGTATGAATAAGAGAACAGAGACTGAATATTCTTCATTTCCGTCGTATGTCATTTACCTAACGAGCCTGGAACAAATACAGTCAGTCAGTTAAGTGCCATACGTGACACACGCTTGGGCGATCATGCCTCGAAAGAAACATGACTGACTGAGCAGAAGATTATCCCGCAGTAGGTTGCCATTGCTTTCTTCGGTAGACAGGTTGCCGACCAAGGCTATAGAACCCAATCTGTCCTGTTATTTACCCCATAACTGGAAGGAATAAACGGATTAATACCTTTCCCAAGGGTATTTGCGCGTAAGTGAATGCAAGGAATTCAACTGGAATTCGAACTTGGCTCTCCGATTTTTTCATTCCGAGCCGTTATCCACTGCGCCACAACGCACATCCGCTTCAACAAATACAGATTTTACACAAAAGTCAAGATAAAATTAAAAAAAAAAATGTGATGAAATCAAAACGTGCACTATAGACGCTTGTTCCAGAAAACGATTGACTACCGCAGAATTCGCAAGTTCCAGACTAAATTTAAGGAACCAGGACAAATATAAAAAACAAAAGCAAAAGACAGTAACAAAGAAAAAGGAGCAATGGAAAGACACCCAGACTTCATTAAAGAATTTTTTAAAAAAATCATATCACTCCAAGCAAGGCAGTAATGCCACTGAAGCGCAGGGGGCTACGTAAGAGTGAAAAGATTGGAAAAGAGAAAACTGGAAACCACATCCTAAACAGGGAACAAGGGATGAGCCTCTTCATCTGTTCAATAGACGTGGGTGGAGTGTGAACCGGGCGATAGTTTAGTCTATCTACTCATATTGAAAAAAAAAAAGAAGAGTAAAAAAGATTGGAAAAGAGAAAGCCGGAAACCACATCCTAAACAGGGAACAAGGGATGAGCCTCTTCACCTGTTCAATAGACGTGGGTGGAATGTGAACCGGGCGATAGTTTAGTCTATCTACTCCTATTGAAAAAAAAAAGAAGAGTAAAAAAGATTGGAAAAGAGAAAGCCGGAAACCACATTCTAAACAGGGAACAAGGGATGAGCCTCTACACCTGTTCAATAGACGTGGGTGGAGTGTGAATTAGCATTTTATAATTATTAGCTTCAAGTTGTTGAGACTACGTAAAAATTATTATCGGATGCTAAAAATATTTTTCAATAATGAACGGTCGTAATTTAGTCAAGCACACACACACACACACACACACACAAATATATATATATATATATATATATATATATATATATATATATATATATATTCTGATGATTGCGTGAAAACAAGAAACTGGTTGTCGTGGTCGGTCCTTGTGAGCCGGAAATTTGCTTCCTAACTTACTCTTTGTTGTAGTGAGTTTGTTTAAGGGGTGTATGATAGGCACGCACCAGTCATATTCTTTCCATCTAAGACTCCTGGACGAAGAAAGTTTTGTAATTTCGCACTATTGCTGTCGAAAGAGATAGTAGTAGTCGGTCAATGTCCTCCAGAAAGTTAATTGGTAACTTAGAAATAACTATCTCATTTTATATAACGTGGAACACTTTTTCTTCCTGTGTGCATTCAAAGTAGACACAGTTTAAAAGAAGCATATTTTAGCAATAATATACATATATATATAAGCGTTTCTGTATGTATGTGTGTCTGCGTGTTTAAATTCGGATATACAAATCCTGATATTTTTTTAAAAAATTGAGAAATTAAAACTTTTCATGAAAAAAATTATATTGAAATCAGATTAGATTAAGCATTTTGCTATTCAAGGCTTCATCTAAACCGAAAACGAAAGAAGAAAATGATGAAATGTGTGTCTGTGTATTTGTGTGTCTGTGTGTGAGTATGCGTGTGTTGAAATTAGGATATACAAATCCCGATTTTTTATAAAATTTGACAAATCCAAACTTTTCATGAAAAAAAATAGATTGAAAACAGATTAGATTAAGCATTTTGCTATTCAAGGCTTCATCTAATCCGAAAATGAAAGAATGGAATGTATGTCTCTGTATTTGTGTGTCTGCTAAAATGATGAAGCTCGTCTGAGAGAAAAAAAACCCTGAATACTTAACATTGTAGAAAACAATGCGATAGCCCATTATCTTTTCCAAGAAGGCGACAATTCCAAAGAAAATCAGAATTTGCATTCTCATGATCGCGTATATCCTTAATGGTTATGGCATTTTAAGAAAATCTCCATGAAGAATTAAGCAGTTATTAGAAAGAAACACGTATTTAATTTATTTTAATTTTTACTGAATCTCTTAAATGATTCTCTTTTTCCAGTGTGTCTCAGAGTAAATGTTCACCGTTTGATTAACTTTTACACTCGAATGATCTATATTTCCGCGCAGGTGAAGCAATTAAGAAAAAAAATAAAGCGTTTCATTTGCCCTCTCAAACGTTAAAAATAAGTATGAAGCAATAAATTTGATTTGCAACTGAACACAAGTCAATAAAATCGCATGCAAAACGTGTAAAAAAATAAAGTCGAAAAAACATTTCAGTTCGTTTAGTGTAATCCCCCTCTTTTCATTAAGAAAAAAGCTCGGTTTTGGAGGAAAGATGTGCCTATCGCTTTCCGAAGATCAGAGGCAATTTTCGTAAATTTCTTTGCTAATTGTTCTTTAAATTTGCCTGGAGATTATTCGGTGTCAAATTGAAATCTCTTATCTATAAATGCATTCAACATTTCCTATCCAACGACAAGAACGAATAAAACCAGATATAGGCGTGTGTGTCTCTGTGTGTGCGCATTTTTAAAAAATTAACAATTTGAAAAGGCAACAAGAGTATTTAAGAATATTTTGTTAGATTATCATTACCGGTGTCAAAGTTATAATGTTTTCAAATTTTAAGTTGGGATAGAGAGATGTGTTGCTATATCATGTCTCGAATCAAACCCGAGTTAGGGAATTATTTCTGTTTCAGGCAAATAAAAAGGTGTCTAAGATTGCTATATGCTTGAAGTTCAATCTGACTGGTTGATTATTATATTGTGAACAAAGACATTAATCGAGTGAACCTCTACAACCACTACTATTTAACCCATATTTGGGTTAAATAGCAGAATAGATTGAGTTTTTTACCCTCGATTGGTAACCAAATTACCACAGATAGCAATGGAAATTTTCTGCGGGAAAATCTTCTGTACAGTATGTCATGTTTATATATATATATATATATATATATATATATATATATATATATATATATATATATATATATACCCCTGACAAATGGATGGAGTGATTCTGAGAGACTAAGAATATATTTACATACATTTCATGCATGTAAAAATTTCAGGACAGTATTAATATTATACAGTGATTTGTATAACTTCGAGTCATGTTTGCCTGTCATTTCAGATAGGCTGATGAATATTAGTGAGCGGTATTATATTTTTACAAAATAATGTACAATTAATTACATATTTTGATTCTGTATACTCGTTACAAAACCTCGTTACAAAACAAAATTCTTACATTTCCCTTGATAAAGGTCTCTTAGTGTCGAAATGCCCCGGCTACGATAATTTTTCCTCTTGTCGTTATATATATATATTTAATTTAATCATGAGCCGTTCTAAACATCGTATTGGCATTAATTTTTTTTTTTAATCATTTCACCCCGAGCAAGGCGGAAACGCCACTGATGTGCAGGGGGTTACGTAAATGTAAAAAGATTAATTAGAAAAGAGTGAAGAGTACAAACTAGTTAGAAAGGAACAACAGAAAGCTGAGAAAGCAGGTGCGATGACAGATACATAGGTGGAGAGAAAGGGAAGGTTATACATGGGAGGGGAGAGAGCTAAAGCAGAAGCCATGAAACTATTTATAGAAGAGACAAAGGGAGGCCTCATTTCGACGATGGGGAAGTGGCTGCAGTCGAGTCGCCAGATCAGTACCTATCACATTACAGACTCTCCTTTGGAGCTTGTCAAGAACACTGAGGAGAACGGCAGGGGCACCTGACCATAAATGGCAGCAGTACTCCATGCACGGACGGATGCAGGTGAAAAGAAAGATAAAAATTGTCTAACATTTGTATATTTTTTCTTATGCTAGTTCTAAGCTTTTGAATCACATGAGCCATCTTCAGAGAGGTTACAGGGACGTTATTATTAAGACATCCGCCGTCAAAGATGATTTTATCTTGTGTTGACATAAAACATTGCTATGCAACGATAACAGACACCGAATTGCAGACGCAGTTCGTAAATTTGTAATGCGGTTCTATGCATGTATATATATATATATATATATATATATGTGTGTGTGTGTGTGTGTGTGTGTGTGTGTGTGTGTGTGTGTGTGTGTGTGTGCTGATTTTCCCGGAACTAGTGTTAATTTAATGGAATAATTTTATTTACCTACAATGTAATCAAAGTTTTGTTTAAATGCAAAAATCTCAACAGAAATAATTTCTATTTGCTGCGCAAGAAAGATTATGAACTTTAATATAATTGTTTTCCCTTTTCTATCTTCTTTATCTGTATTTCCTAATGATTAAAAATAATAAAAAATAAAAGATATCTAGCCAGATTACAAAAGAAAGTAGACATTTTTTTAAAGAAAACACACAAACAGAGCCTACAATAACTGAGCAGTACTAAATAAGAACGAGACCAGGTATGCTTGATTTGGTAGTGGAATGAGAAAAATCTTCCCTTGTAGAAAAAATAATGACTTCAGTTCGAAATTCGTTAAAGGTCACCCGACTCGACATACACCTGATGAAGTTGGGTGGGCTCAGCATAATAAACGATGTGATGACAGCAATAAAATTGCGGATAATTGTCCGCATGTAGGTTTCTAAATAACGATAACTCGTTCTAGTGGAAGTTCGACCAGAGAACACTTTCATTACCCAATCTTATAAATGGCGCCAACAGAACAAAAAACTAGACATCATCATCGACTGATTCCCTTCGGCTATTCTGTTCGATAGAGACTAGCGCTAGAAAATGTCGCGCTCCTGACATAAATACCTATTTAGATGATCATACATTTTGTTTATCTCGGTATTAATGCGGACACAGATGGTCGGCTGTGGTGTCATTAAATTTATCGCGACAACCTTACTGCTCAGGTCTAATTATCTTAAGACGGTTTCCATGTGGAATAAATTACTAAAGTCATATTATGTGCAAGTGGATGACAGTGAGCACATATAATCTCCAGTGTAGCCACTGACACCTTTCACCGAGAAGGGAATATCCAAAATAGATGGTTTTCATTTATTCAGCTACGATACATGAAAGTGAGCATAATTTTGAGTTCTTAAATAGGATGCCCATCAAAGTAAATTATATCAATTTTCTATCAGCCATGTTGAAGTTTGCTGGACTGATTTTTTCTGTTAATATTTGAATATTTTATATTTTCTTAGATTAACGGTATTCTTCTTCTCTCAATTTCCTTTCGTCAACAGAGACATTGAAAGTGCTTGAAATTATTGTCAGCAGATCATTCATCTTGATCATATTAAATTTATCTTAAAGGTTATTTCCAAACATCGTGATTGTAATCAGCTGCAACAAAAAGAATATAGATTATACTAATATCCTTCAGAATGCATAAAGAACTGTGCAGCAATTATGTTCTTGAGTACACAGAGCAGTGGTATGACCATAAACCACCGTCAGTTTCTAAAAATAAAAACATAAAACACATATCGTATTAGATCAGTTTGAATGACAAGTGCTCGGAGATCAATCGCCGTAATACATAATAGAACACTCACGATTGCATCCTGATAGACCTTTCGTCAACTTGGCACAATAACGTCATAAGTGTGGAGCAGATGAAAATACAGAAGTGCCAAAACCTAACAGTGACCCGAGCAGGTGATTAATTTGTTACTTTCGTCATTGGCGCACTCGGGATTTCAGGAATCTTTCTGCTCCGCAAAATGTTTTGAGGAGATCTAGTAATTATTGGTAGTACTCAGTTGGTTGCACTGTTTGGAAATCAGGTAAATGTCATACCTGTAATATATATGTTGGTGCTGATACAGCTAGCTGATGTAAGCTTTAATGCGCAGGCGGTGTAATGGATAATGGCTCTGAATGTTTTAGTCGAAAAACCGAGTTTCAACCTTAGTTGGATATGTTTTATTCACTTATACACAACTACTTTTGAGAAAGGTATAAAATCACCTCTCCCGCCAGCTATGGGTTAATTAGTAAGACTCTCAAAATAAAAATAATTTCTTACAATAAAAAGAATTCTTACCAGTAAAATGCTGATAAGCCGGAGAAAACGAATAAAACAATCCTTATCTGATATACAAAGTAATGATAAAAGATAAAAAATAAAAATATCTAAATAATAATAATAATAATAATAATAATAATAATAATAATAGCAGTCAAAGATTGCAAACTTCCGCAAAGGCAATACTGATACCATTTTAGCGATTAGCAAGAAATGATTATTAAAATGGGAACAGCTTGAAAGCAATTTGTTTTCTTTTAAGTAATGAATATTAATTTTATATTAGAAATATTAAAATGTTGTGGAACAAATAATGCATTCATAAATTGAAATGACGTAAACCAATCTGAGGAAGTAATTCTGTATCTGGCACGTGAATCTTTCGAAATATATTCTTAGAAAGAAAAAAAAAACAGAAAAATAACCCATACATTTACTCCATACCGGATCTAGCCCAAAATCTAATCAGTTTGTGCCACTCATTGGGCCAATCACCCCTGAAAGTTTCATCTGAATCTATCCAGTGGGTCTTCAGATATGGCGACCACGGAGAGAGACAAAGAAACAAACTGTCAAATGCAACCGAATACAATAATTTTGCCTTATGTTGAAGGTAATAATAATGATAATTCTTATGGTGCGTCCGTTCAGGATGTTATTGATCATGGCTGTTCCCAATTTTCTGGTTCCTACCTGTTAGTAAATGTTGCGGTGATTCATCCGGTCTAACGTAACCTCAGCATCGTTTATGCCCTCTGTTAAAACCCTTCCTAGGTATTTGTTTCTTTTTTACTTGTTGAACTTTGATATCTACGAAGCACAATTTGAATGTCATGCGCATCCATTTTCAAAAAAAAAAAAACATTTCATTCTTGCAATTGATTTTATTATCGCTTTCCATCACTAAAATCTAAAGAGGTTGTTGCAGATTTTTTTCCATATCTGCCATCAACACCGTGTTCCTCTGCATTTTATATTTGGTATTGTAAAGATTGTTTCTGCCAATAATGAATACTGTTAAGACTTCTAATCCTGTATAGGTTAAACAAGTCCCGACAGGAAACACATAATTGTATTACACTCAATTCTATTTTTTTATATATCAGCAGCCACTTGTTACCCCTCCCCGCTATGGTCTGTTGTTTGAATTCAAATTTACCAAGCAGCTTAACTCGATGTTGATTTTTGGGAAAAGCAAGTATTGAAGAGTGAAACTTTCTTAATTCAAATTTCCTGTGTTAAACTGTGAGGTATGTTAAGAATTATTTCTTAAATCTGTATTTTCGTTTTTTTTTTCTCACTTTTTGGCGTTCATGCTTCATTTGGACTTTAAGTAAGTTAAAACTTAGTTAACTCTCCACTTTTGGAAGTTTGTGTTTTGTGTTTTTCTTTTTTTGAATAGGATTAGATAGGTCACACTATCGCCCGGTCCATACTCCTCCCACGTCTATTGAACTGGAGTAGAGGCTTGCCTCTTGTTTCCTGTTTAGGATGTGGTTTCCGGCTTTCTCTTCTCTCTCTTCAGACCTTGGTATTGGTGCTTCCGTGAGTTTCCTGCGATCTGGACGGTTGGTGGCAACGGCTCATCACTGTGAGGGTACCGGGTTGGCAGTTTCCTGGTTGCTGTTTCCGACTGGTAGTTAGGAGCCCTAGCTCTTGCGTAGCGTCAAGAGCGGCTGCTCTGATCAACAGTTGTATAATATCGGGGTTCTTGTAGTGCCATGTCGCGCATGGATAGGTGTCCCTGCAAGCGCTTTCGGTGGGCAACCCCGAGGCCACACCTTGTTGCAGCCCTAGCCAGTTTCCCTCCCAGCACAGATCGTGGATAATGACCGCCTGTATCCTCTACTCTAGGCCCCTTTCTACAAACCGAATCATGACTAAACAAATCAGAAATGACCCTAACCCAGTTAAATCCAAACCACCTAAACCCATTAACCTTTCCTTCACGAATATCCGGGGCATTCGTACTAACTTTCCTAGTGTAGAAGCGTTCCTGCATTAAAAGTTGCCTGACATCCTTGCGCTCTTCGAAACTAACCTCAAATCAGCTATTCCCTCCTCTGATCTCTTCATCCCTGGTAATCCAATCTTTCTTAAATAACCGCAAAATGAAGGTCGTTCTGAATGGGCGTGCCTCTTTGTCCTACAGCACGAATGATGGTGTCCCACAGGGCTCTATCCTGGGCCCGACGCTCGCAGATGAGATCAAATCCCAAGTAGGCATCTACGCAGATGACACTACAATATACTCCCGCACTAGTAAGAAACCTGTCGTGGCGGACAGACATAATCTCGCTGCTGACCTTGAACGGGATCTACACTCTGTGGTGAACTGGGGCAAGAAGTGGCTTGTCAACTTCAATTCATCTAAGACCAAGCTGTTGTCTGTCAACCATTACAGGCAACCTCTCCTGCCTCCCATAAGCATGGACCAAGCGATTCTCCCGGAGAGTAATACACTACGCCTCCTCGGGCTTACCCTGTCCTCAGACCTCAAATGGAACCACTATATTGAATCCATAGCAAAATCTACTGCTAAGAAGGTTGGGTCACTATGTCGATCCAGGATGTTTTTTCCACCTGAATCCATCCTGCATATATACAAGTCAACCATCCGTCCGTGCATGGAGTATTGCTGCCATTTATGGTCAGCTGCCCCTGCCGTTCTCCTCAGTGTTCTTGACAGGCTCCAAAGGAGAGTCTGTAATGTGATAGGTACTGATCTGGCGGCTCGACTGCAGCCACTTCCCCATCGTCGAAATGTGACCTCCCTTGTCTGTTCTATAAATATTTTGATGGCTTCTCCTCAGTCGAACTTAAGTCACTGATGCCTCCTCAACAGGTGTTTACTCGTGCAACCAAACTGGCAACTGGGTCCCACCCATTCACAGTCAGGTTAGCCAAATGCAGACGACAATTCTACACCTGCAGCTTCTTCTCTCGCACTTCCCGCCTGTGGAACTCGCTCCCGTATTCTTGCTTTCCTGACGGCTACAACCTCCAGAAATTTAAATGCAAAGTCAATACTCATCTACTAACCACTGGCTTCTAGCTCTCTCCCCACCCCCGTATAATCTTCCCTTTCTCTCCACCTATGTATCTGTCATCGCACCTGCTTTCTCAGCTTTCTATTGTTCCTTTCTAACTAGTTTTTACTCCTCACTCTTTTCTAATTAATCTTTTTGCATTTATGTAGCCCCCTGCACACCAGTGGCGTTTCTGCCTTGCTCGGGGTGAAATGATTAAAAAAATATATATATATATGCTGAAAACGTTTTCTATCCTTACACAGTGTGCTTTGCTACCAGTACAGGTTCCAATATCCTTTCCAAACATTTCAAGCTAGCTGGGCAGTTCCGACAGATTTTTCAATTATACTTTATCGAATGCCTATAAAATACAACTAAAAGATTTTTCTGCATTTGTATTGCACATTATGATCACATTCTGAGCATAAATATTGCTTTCCTTGACACACGGATCTTGTGATATATCCGGTCTGATTCTGCTGCGCAAACTATCAGAATTCGGATGAAAATATTTGTTATACGGCTCACTACGCTGATTGTCCCATAACGTTTACTTTCGCTTGCACTTGGGTTCTTAAGCAGTGCTATACAAATATATTTACTTATGTCTTTTTGTATATTACCATTGTTGTAGGTTTCATTTATTATTTCCTCAATCTTGTCTCTGCCAAAGCTATTCAGTTTGCCAGCATCTCTATTACGATTGCCTCTGGACCTGCTGTTTTCTGATTAATTTGGCCAGTGCTGATTCCACTTCAGATTTTAAAACTTCCGGTTTGTCAGTATTTCTGTATAGTGTTGGTTATTGTCTTTCGTCACTAAATAGTTCCTGTATATTTTCATTCCATCTTTAAGGTATTTTTCCTATAATATCAGCATTTCATCTTTGGATTTTATGCATACTGTTGATGAGCATCTTTTTGTCTTGTGATTTCTTTTTTATGTATATCTACAGTATTTGTGATACACATTATTTTTATTTTTGCACACTTTTTGTTGAACCATTCACACCCTTAGGAAATGAAAACTATTTAGAAATCATGGTCTTTTACTGGAAATGTTTGAGAAGCGGATGTTTGCTTCTGGTGGAATTCTATCTTCTTCCGTTTCTTTACTAATTGATTTCTATACCAATTTATGAAAACTAATTTATGAATATTAGGGATTGATTAATAAGGCCATAGCCTTACTTCTAATTATTTGCTGAATATTCATTTCAAGATTTTAATATGTTTGATTAAATAAACAAGATGAACACCTGAAGTTACCCATTAATTCCTACAGTATAATCTAGTAATAGTTTTAAAAAATATAATAAAACAGGTTCCTAGCATCCGGCGTTAATTATAGGCTAATAAATCCCCCAATAATAAGTTACAATAATAGAAAAGTGACTATTAACTTAATTTTTCACCTCTGCTGTAGTCTGGTATTAAAATCCTCAAGGACACATGACCAGGTAGATATGGACGTTTGTTAAATCTAGTGAATTGACCCAAAGAGTTGTGAGTTCAATACTAGGCTACAGCAGTGGTGAACTAATAACTTAGAGAGTTAAGTAAAATGGAGATAACTACATGTCTACCAGAAGTGGCATCGCACATGGAATGAGAATGACTTACCTCAGTGATCGTAATAATGGGTTTCTATTCAGAATTACTATCATCTGAAGAATGCTGGAGTGTACAACTGCTGGAACAACATAAACAATGCTCTGAACAATGTAAATCGTGATTGTTAATTCTGTCATCATGCCAATTCCTTAACAGACGGAAAAAAGGATAATGAAATGTTTTTAAATTTCAATGAGAAACAGTCCTTTCAGTCATCATCATCATCATCATTCTGCGGCCTCGGCCGAGATTCAAAATCTTGTCAGTAGCTGAATACTTGATACTTCGCTAGAGCCACCAAGAGTGTTTTTATCGTGACACCCTCACTAGATGGGTTGCCTATCACGGCTTAAGAGAGGTACATTCACCCTCATTAAGAGAAGGATATCCCGCGCCAGTTACCCAACCTGGTGTTATTTACAATCTCGCGGTAAAAAAAAGAAAGATATTATACATAAATTACTGCTTGTAGAAAACAGTATTTTTTTTCTCTCGTTATAACGTCGGTTGCAACGCCTATTCCTCGTTGGTCATTAAAGATATAATGCATAAACTTCTGCTTGTAGAAAACAGTAATTTTCGAAAGGATTTTTTTTCTTGTTACAACGTCGTTTGCAACGCATATTCCTCTTTGGTCATTAAAGATATTATACATAAACTACTGCTTGTAGAAAACAGTAACTTTCGAAATGATTTTTTTTTATCTTTTTTGTTATAACGTCTGTTGCAACGTTTATTCTTCTTTGATTATGAAAGATATTATACATTAAACTACTGCTTGTAGGAAACAGTAATTTTCGAAAGGAATCTTTTTTCTTTTTATAACGTCGGTTGCAACGCCTTTCAGTAATGGCGGTATTTTTTTTTCAGCAGTTAAATTTTTGATTCCGCTCAATATAATTTCGGTTTGAACGAAACCAGGGTATTATTGCTTAATGTAATTAGTAAATGTAATCTCTTGGCTTTCAATTAAAGCTAAAATCAAAGCTTCAAGAAAACATTTTTATTTTTAAATTTTAAATTAAATTTAAATTGAGGTATCGAAAATGAGCAGTGATTTAGTGGAGGTACCTACTTTAAAACCAGAGACATAAAACCACAGTAAACTGCAAGCTCTCTAAACAACTAACCTTACAATCATGGTAAAAATACTGGATCCCCTAAAGACGATAAACCATTATAGTAAAAACAACACTCTTACATCAAATTTTACCTATTACACACTACAAACTATAATCTAAT